>BSBM01001241.1:0-600000 GCA_027924585.1 Larix kaempferi
CCCAGATATTATGAATACTTATAGGACATGTGAATATCACAAATTCTATGTCACTTATCTAATGGATGAAATTTGTATTTTAAGAATTTTGCAAAACCCTGCCTTTTGGATGGCAATGCTAAGTCTAAAAAAATGTCAGTTTTTTAGATTTCATCTCACAGATAACATTCCAGCCATGCAATGTAGGGAATCACTTTAGGATGAAAAGTGGTCAAATCATATTCATCTATGGTGTTTATTATCGGATGGTAGTGCAAACTTACTGTTGCGGAATCCTAGGTTATAAAATATGCAAATAAAAATACCTTCAAAATTCTTGGCATCCCAAGTTAATTTATTGGGATGCTATATATAAAGTTTTTGAGAGTCCCTTCCATAGTGTTGATCTTTCAACAACTTATTTTTGGCCATCGACAAGGAAGGACATACAAAACAGTGCACCTACAAAATCCTCACATGAAATTATGAATGCTTACTTTAAGGAAAATGTTCTTGCATTTGATGGTTTTTATGTTGGACAAGTCTAGAGATCAATTCATTCCAAGAGTAGATGTTGTAAAGGTCCAAATTGTCATTATGCAATCATTGGACCCAAATTGTGCAATATGGTTGGGTAGGGAGATTGGTGAAATTTATCAAGATCCGGACGCTACTATTGATTCTTACAAAATAGAGGCACAATGGTGGAATCCAATGGTAGCATCAAAGGACCTTGAGGTGTTGTATAGAAATTGTTTAAATAAAAACCAACAATGGGTTGTTAGTACAAAAAAAAATGATCATTGATGTAAATAGCATCATATGGGAATGGTCACCAAGGGTAGGATGGATAGAAGAGAGAATAAAAATAAATGAGAAGGGCCTTGCAGTAGTTAAGGCACAACAATATAAAATGGGGCATAATGTTGAGAGTGGGATCGACGTTCCTATGCATAAAATTTGAGGGGTTCTTATCCCAATGAAATATTTTAGTTGTATTATTAATGTATAAATAAGTATGTTAATGTGTGTAATAAAGGAAGTGTTGAAATTCATTGTATCCATTGTTTATTCTTCTTCAAACTGCATATTGTTGGAACATAATTCCCATCTAGACCTTGGTTAATAATCCTTGCATAAAGTTCCAAGTTTTTAATGTAATTTGTTCCATGGTTTGGCTTCATAGTGCCTAGTCTAGGGGGTTTGTCCACATATTACACTAGTGATTTGTCATTATAGCTAATTTTTTCCACAAGTGTACCCTATTTCCTTAATCCGGGGAGTTAAAGGTGTCCAACTTAATGCAATTAATGAGGGAGGCACCCATGTTCCCTTTTTTATGGGATAAGGTTGGACCAAGGGCGCTAATGCACTAGAATTGGTCAAATTGCTCATTAATGGCCACTACCAAAGCCCTAACCAGCTAATTCTCCCTCATAATGATTCCATCCACATTTATTGACTAGCCTAACGTCCTCATCGTCCATATAGGTTCACTGGATCTCATTATGGCCAAATACACGAGTCAGACTTCACTCAATGTCATAGATTGGGGGAATTACTCCACAATGGTCTGCATAGGTTCATTGGACCTCATTATGGCCGAATACAGGAGTCACACTTGGATCAATGTCATAGATTGGGGGAATTACTCCACTAATCCTAGCATTAATGTGAGCTACCCAACTGCCTCCTAAGACTCATGAATTTATCTCTTGAGATGTATTATATATTGTACACATCTTACTGAATAATAGAACAGTGGAGTTTACATCAATTGTGTTCTATCTCATGTATTTATGTTTCAATATTTATTCTTATTTTTGCTAAACTTTGTGTAAATTCTTGGTGAGGACTACTTTGTTTCTAGATCCTGGCTTGTATAATTTTTGCATGGTGATGAACCTATTTAGAATTCTACACATATTTTATCATTTTCCTATATATTATTAATGTAGGTTTTGGAAGTATAAGTTATTTCATTAATGGGAACATGCTACTGAAGAATCATTGACAAAATGGTTTAGGAGGATTACTATTATAGACATCATTAAGTATAATATCGATATTGAATATTATGTGTAAAGAAATAGTTTTACATGAGCTATGATGACAACCGGTGCATTCAAGTCAATGTACAAAAGGGATCCATATAAACAAAAGAAGAATCTCATATACATAGAAGACAAAGTAAAATTGTTATGATTTGAGACCCAAGTCCAGCTCTCGATCTATATATGGATCTAGTATTATGGGAGGTTTATCCCAAGATCCTCCCGCTACTTAATGAAATCTAAGGTGAAGAATATATTTCATGGCTTCGACCAGGGATCAAGCAGCTAGAGAAGTCATATCTAGAAAATAACTTATTATTAAAGGGACTCTTAGAGCGAGTCATCCCTGGAATGTGGTTACCCAATGATCCTTATGTCCCTGGATGTAAGAGGGTTAGGGATTCCCTCTAAAAAACTCGCTCTGAAAAGATTAGTTCTTTAAAAAAATCTTTCAGTTTTATTGATTCAAGAATCTATGGTGTGTGGTGAAGAGATAATAAAGGATCTTAGAATTCTTCTCCATGGATGGGATTTCTCTAATGTTGATTCCTCGAGAAGGTTAGGTGGACTCATTACTGATTGGAAAAACAGTGAGATGTTATGTTTGGACAAATGGGAATTTGCTTCCAGTCTTGTTACTATCCTTTTTTCTAGGGAGGTTGGTCCATCCTACCTCGTTGTGAATATTTATGGGCCTTATCAGCATTGAGTTTATTTCTAGGAAAATTTATTTGTCTCGAGTCTTCTTGCAAGTGATAGGGTTATTCTGGTAGGGGATATGAACTTTACCTTGGGTGAGGGAGAAATTTGGGCTCAAAATATCAGAAGGATCAGTTATCATATTATTTCCTCTGCAGGATGGATGATAATTCTCTATTTGATATTCATCCTGTATCCACTAGACCAACTTAGAGAAACAAAAGGATGGATTCCGACAGAATTTCCAAAAGACTTGACCAATTTCTAATTAATGAAGTTTTACTTCTCTCCAAAGCTTCCCTCATGAAATGGGTTGGGGAGGGTGGAAACTCCAACCACTTCCCCATCTATTTGGAGATTGCTTCACCCCAAATTAAACCTCCTAGATCCTTTAAATTCAAAACCTGTTGGCTGGAAGATGAGGATTACAAACATCTTGTCAGAAGTAATTCGATCCCTTATGACTCTGCCAGAATTGAATTTGTAGGTCTTCAATTTCTCCATGATATAAAAAGAATCAAAGGTAGATCCATAAATTGGGAAGCAAAAAGAAAACTCAGACTCGAACATGAACTCAGAGGCATTGAAGAATATATGGATTTATTTCATTATCAACATAAATATGGGTTCTCAACCTTTGATCAGAGGAAACAGGTCTATGAGTTGGAGGCTAGATGTACCAAAATCTTAGACGAAAAGGAAGCTACTTCGCGATTGAAAAGCAATGCAATTTGGATCCAAAAAGGTGATGAAAATACGGAATTTTTCCATAATTTCATCAAACACGGAAATCATACTAAATACATTTGGAAAATATATGGTGATGAGAGAGCCCCAGTGACGCGATTTCAGGCTTTCGCCACACATGGTGTAAGCCATTTCAAAAACTAGTACAAATAAGACGAGAGGATATATGTCACTCATATGATTAGACTTATGGTGGTTTACTCTATTAGGATATTCCTATACTCCATCCTAGTCCTACCAGCATTTTCATTATTTCCATTTTTGGTCTTGCATGCATTATGCATGCATGCATGCAATTGCATGCATCCCAGTCATCAGTCCCAGCACCTAGCATCAGTTAGCCAGCCCCCGGGAGCTTCTCTCAAATCAGTTTTATCCCTCCTAGAGCTTAGTGCACCCTCCCTCCTTGATTTTAGGAATCCACTCGTCCTCTCTCACCTACCACTCAGTTGCACTTCAGTTAATTGAGTTATCATCTGTTATTTCCTTGATTTAAGGCTAGACTGACTCTCAACTGACTGTATCACTCCGATGGACCTCCAGTGAGACTAGACTACCCATTCTGACTCCAGTTAGCTCCTCATGCACACTCCACTGAGCCTCCTTCATTCAGTTAGTACCAGTTACACTCAATTACACCTACCACACTCAGTTAGACTCAGTTTGACTAATGGTTGATAGTTACTTGAGCATTGATGACTCCACTGATGATGAGATAGACTTCTAGTTGTGCTCCGATGACACTCTAGTGATCTTTTGATCACTCCATGAAGGCTAATTCGAATTGCCACCTTGGCATTCGAATCCTGATGCATTGTACTACTTATTTGTCCATATTGTGATTAATGAATTAGTGTGTGTGAAGTATTTTTGCTTCTATCCGAGTTCTACTGTATTATTATTCCGTTGCTCATTATACTGTATTGACCACTCTTCTTCTATTTTCTTGATTAATCAATTACTTTCTTGTGAGGTATACATCATCTCTTAGATCTGCTGTGAGGATTTTCACATGGTATCAGAGCATGTTGAGAGTGTTTTTTATCTCCATTCCTTAGAGTTTTTTGCAGGTTATTATCAAGATTTCGAGTGCAGCAGTTGCAGTAGTTTCTGCACTTTTGCAGTAGTAGCAGTTGCTGATTTCTATTGTTTTTGCAAGTCTTCTACAACTTCCATGAATTTCGAAGAAATTCCTCTTTATCTATTCAACTATGTTGAATGGAAACAAAAAATGATAGCATATTTGAAGAGCCATGATCTCTTTGATTATTGTTTTGAAAGAGAGTTCGGATCCTCTAAAGAAGAGAATGACTAGTTAGATGAAGGTGGAAGAGCTATTGTAGCCATGATGTATGCTATGTTTCGAAGCATGGTATTCTGCTCCATTGATGATGTTGAATCTCCAAAAGAGCTATGGGCCCACCTAGATGAAAGATTTGGCAGACAGAATGAAGGGATTGGTCCAAACCCTTTCAAGAGCAAGCAAAGTGATGCATTCACCCTCCTTGATGATCTCATTGATCATGAATCAGTATCAAACATATCTCATATTGAAGTTGTCCACAAAGAGAAGAATTTGCAGATTCTACACTCATGCTCCAAATTTCTTCTATTTCGAATTATGTGCTAGCTCACACTCTAGAAAATGCAGAAGGTCCTAAATCCTCTCTTGCACCAGAGTTTGTTGGTTTGCATCATGATCTATTGAATGTTTCAGAGGTAAAATCAGCCAATGGAGGTAATGCATTCGCTCTCCTTGATCACTCACCTCTTATGTACTACTCTATGATCATTATTTCATGCTTTCAGAAGGTTATTGAAGATTATGGCCATTGCCATTCGCTTGGGATAATTTCTCATGCATATCATGGTTTTGATCTCACCTCTACTGGTTCAAAGGAGATCTCAAGAAACCATTTCCATTCACTTGGGATAATTTCTCATGCATTTATTGGTTTAGATCTCACCTCAAATGGATCAAAGGATATCTTAAGCAACCATGATTCAAGTCTTGGATCTTATTTAAAATCCAAGCAATCACTACTTGGGATAATTTCTCATGCATATGATGGTTTTGATCTCACCCCTGTTGGTTCAAAGGAGATCTCAAGAAACCATTTATCAAGTCTTGGAGCTGATTTGGATTCCAAGCAATCACTGACATTTGATGGTTCTTTTTGGCATAATCTCACCTATGATGGTTCGAAGGAGAAGACAAAAGACTATCTACACATTCATAGATTTGATCCTACCTCAGCTGATTCGAATCACAGGTTCAAGGATCATCCTCATACTTTTGGATTTGTTCTCATCACATGCGATCTAAAGAGCAAGTACAAGCACATGCTTTCTGAGCATGATCCACTTCTTCCCAAGAAGAAGATACCTCTAGGCATATGACCAAGCATCACACCTACTTGAGTTTGGAGCATTTATTTTTGTGTGTGCCTTACAGTCTATTTTGAGGGGGGGTATTTTTCCATTGAGGTTTTCCCCATTTCCTCAGTTTATTGACTATTATTATTCATTGTATTGGGTGACCTTTGGTCTCAGTTACCAGGGCCCAGGATGGATTAAGGGGGGGGTGTTAGGATATTCCTATACTCCATCCTAGTCCTACCAGCATTTTCATTATTTTCATTTTTAGTCTTGCATGCATTTCTGCATGCAGCATGCAATTGCATGCATCCCAGTCATCAGTCCCAGCACCTAGCATCAGTTAGCCAGCCCCTGAGAGCTTCTCTCAAATCAGTTTTATCCCTCCTAGAGCTTAGTGCGCCCTTCCTCCTTGATTTTAGGAAGCCACCCGTCCTCTCTCAACTACCACTCAGTTGCACTTTAGTTAATTGAGTTATCATCAGTTATTTCCTTGATTTAAGGCTAAACTGACTCTCAACTGACTGTATCACTCCGATGTACCTCTAGTGAGACTAGACTGCCCATTCTGACTCTAGTTAGCTCCTCATGCACCCTCCACTGAGCCTCCTTCATTCAGTTAGTTCCAGTTACACTCAGTTACACCTACCACACTCAGTTAGACTCAGTTTGACTGATGGTTGACAATTACTTGAGCATTGATGACTCCACTGATGATGAGATAGACTTCTAGTTGTGCTCCGATGACACTCTAGTGATCTTTTGATCACTCCATGAAGGCTAATTCGAATTGCCACCTTGGCATTCGAATCCTCATGCATTGTACTACTTATTTGTCCATATTGTGATTAATGAATTAGTGTGTGTGAATTATTTTTGCTTCTATTTGAGTTCTACTATATTATTATTTTGTTGCTCATTATACTGCATTGACCACTCTTCTTCTATTTTCTTGCTTAATCAATTACTTTCTTGTGAGGTATACATCATCTCTTAGATCTGCTGTGGGGATTTTCACATACTCCGCTATGGTTAATGATTAATAGAATCAAGAATTTTTGGAGGAGATAAGATTGGAACAGCTTCGGGATGTTGTTTGGGCTATGCAAAAATACAAAACCCAAGCCTCGATGGGTGGCCTGTAGAATGTTTTGGAGGATTTATGTACATTTTTTAGCAGGACTTATTAGTAGTTATTGAGGATTCTAGAAGGTATGGGATAATTGTAGTTGCTTTCAATGCCACATTTATTTCCTTAATTCCTAAGGTGGATAATGCAATTAATTGGTACAATTATAGGCCTATCTCATTATGAAACTGTGTCTATAAGTTAATAGCCATAATTATAGCAAGTAGAATTAAATATTTGCTTTATTCTTCTATATCTCAAGAGTAGATAGATCTATAACACTGTTGGAACAACTTAGGAGGTATTGCACTCAGTAAAAAACAAAAGATTCCAACAACAATTTTCAAAGGTGGACTTGACAAAAGCTTATGATAGGGTTAATTGGATTTTTATTAGATTGGTCGTATTATAGGAAGGCTTCAACCTTTATAGTGTCAATTGAATATTTTCTTGCATTCAATCAGTCTTTTTTTCCCTTCTTATCAATGGATCAGCCTCAAGCTTCTTTAGACTAGGAAGAGGCCTCAGATAGTGGTGTCCCTTGGCACCACTTCTTTTTATTTTAGTCATGGAAGGACTCAGCGAGTATTTATCCCTTTCCATATCCTATGGCTTTATTCATGGTATAAAAGTAGCTGAGAATATTTATATTACTCACATGCTTTTTGTTTACGACATCCTCCTTTGCTTGAATCGATCTAGGAGGGATCTTGTAAAATTTAAAGATATTCTTAACCAGATTTTTGGAGCTTCTGGTATGTAGGTGAATGTATGGAATTCCTCCATTTCAATGATGAATATCTCTTAGGATTCTATTGATTGGATGTTTGACTATTTTGAATATGTTGAATCCAATCTTCATGATGGATTCAGATACATGGGGTTTACTTTAGAGCCTAATGGCCATTCCAAAAGAGACTATACCTAGATGATTGGCCGCATTGAAACCATACTTAACTTGTGTTGCAATAAATGGTTGTCATGGGGCGGTAGATATATTCTTATGAAATATGTTCTAGAATCACTCCCATCCTACTAGACATCCCTTGCTTATGTTCATATTGGGACTCTAGATTAGATAAGGAAGCTTATGAAATTATGGAACACAACAGATAATAGAGCTTGAGAATACCTCACAATGATAGGATTATCGAGGAAGAATTATAGTGAAATGAGCAATAAAACTAAACATGCATTGAAACTCAGATGTGCACATAAAAGTGTGTCATATTCCATTAATCAGTATATTCAATAGATATGTTACAATAGAGGAAATTCGAATACCCAGAGAGAATTCGAAGCCATGTTATTCTAGCATAGGAAATATCACCACTACAGTGCTTCAGAAGTTCCAAACTCAACTGATTGTTAGTGAATTGAATTCACAGTCAGTTAATTGATCAAGAAGGGCGCATTAGTGAGTTCTACATGCAAAGTAGGAAAAAAGGGGCATATTAGATCACAAACAGTGGTGATCAGAGCTCAAACCCCCCACTAGAGTTAGGAACTTAGGTGGACTGAACTAGATCACTAAGTTAGCTCCTAAAATGTAGAACTGACTCTGGATGTCCTAAAATCATGTGTGCAGGGTGCATCAAGTGGATAAAGGGTCCTAGATGACATCTGCACACCACTAGGGGGGAAACAACATCATACGATACTAGGAAAAGGAAAATAATACTAAGGTGGAAAACGATTAGACTATTGAGTATCCTAACAAACCCCCTTAATCCAAAATTAGACATCCTGGGCCATGGTTACTGAGACTAAAGGGCATCCATACAATCAAATAATAAAAAATAACTATCCATGAAACTAAGGAAATGGGGAAAACCTCATGGGAACAAAACCCCCCAAAAAAATGAACAGTAGGAAAATAAAAAAGCCTTCACACCAAGTAGAGAACTGAGATAGGAAAATCTCTTCTGAGTGAAAAACTTTGTAAAAATTTATGCAATCATCTCCTCTGTAGGAAAATAATGCACTATGATGGTCCTGTTGTGCACTAGTTCCCTGATGTAGTGCATGTGAACCTCAATATGTTTGGTTCTTTTTTTATGAACTGAATCATTGGAGATCCTTATGGCACTTTGATTATCACAGAAAAGGTCTACTGAAGGATAAGTGTGAATGTGAAACTATGTCAAGATACCATGTAACCAAACTTCCTGGATAGCTGCATTCACAACCCCTCTATACTCTGCTTCTGCTAAAGAGAGTGTGAGTGTTGCTTGCTTCTTGATTGGCAAACAAATTGGTCCTGATCCCAACATGAACATGTATCCTAAAGTAGATTTCCTATTAGTCTTATCTCTAGCCCATTCTGAGTCATTAAAACCAGCTAGATCTAACTAAGCATCAGCAGAATAATGAATGCCAAACTCTTTTGTACCTTGCACATAGTGCAATATTCTCTTTGTTTCCTTCCAATCCATCTCATGTGGTTGTTGCATGTACCTTTCCACAACACCAATAGCATAAGACAGATCTGGTCTTGAATGTGTCAAGTACAATAAGCTACCAATCAGCTGCCTATACAAAGTGCTATCATCCTAAGGAGTAGAACCATCTTCTTCCAATCTAATGCCAGTTAGGAAGGGACTTTTTTTTGCTTTGCAATCAGTGATGTGGAACTTTTTGAGCAATTTAGATGCATACCTCGACTATGAAATCATGATCCCTAAATCATTTTGAGTTACTTTGAGGCCAATAAATTGTTTCAACATCCCTAGATCTGTCATGAAGAATGCTTTGCTCAAAGCAGACTTGATGTTCCTCAAACCAGTAAATGAACCACCGGTGATGATCAATTCATCCACATACAATACAATCAATAGTAGGAAACCTCCCTTTGGCTTCATGTAGACATTGCAGTCATATTTGCATCTCTTGAACTTCTATGACAATAAGAAAGAATCCATCTTGGCATACCATGCCCTTGGGTCTTGCTTGAGCCCAGAAAATGATCTCCTTAGTTTGCATACCAAGTATGGCTCATGAGTGTACCCCTCAAGCTGTTTCATATAGATCTCTTCTTCTAAGTCACCATGCATGAAGGCACTCATCACATCCATGTGATGTACCTCCCATTGTTTCGAAGCTACAATGGCCCAAACAAGTCTTACAGAATCCATTCTTGCTACAGGAGTGAATGTCTCATTGTAGTCCAAACCATGAACTTGTATGTACCCCTTTGCAACCAATTGAGATTTGTACTTGGATGTAGATCCATCAGAAGCAACTTTTGTTTTGTAGATCCACTTGCACTGAACTAGATTTATCCCTGGGGGAAGAGAGACAATATCCCATGTCTCATTGTTCTACAGTGACTCATATTCTTCATCCATGGCATTATGTCATCTTGGATCATGGAAAGCCTCTCTAAAAGATTGTGGATCACATTGTACCATCATGTAGCACCTCTTGGGGAGAAGTGGATATGTATGACATAGAGCAAGGTTTGCATCTCAATGTTGGGATATGGTTCTTCTATGATCAGATGGATTTCCATCTATGTTCCAAGCAGCTTCAAGGAATTTGCGAGCCCATTTTGGCCTTGGATTGGGAGAAGGTGTTGGATCTGGATATGGGTCATCATACTAAATATCAATATTTGATTCAACTTGGTCCTTATCTTCGAAATCTAAATGTGGATCATCAGAAGGGACATCATTATGATATTCATCAGGTGAAAATGGATTAGGAAGACAGTATGGAAAAAAGTGAGAGAATTCATATGCCTTTGAGGCATGGTTTGCAACACCTTTTTCTATTAGCTTCCCAGATGAGATCTCTGCAATCTCAACTGTGTCAAGTCTAAAAAAAAAATTCTTTGGTGAACCTGTGTGTGTCATATGATAAACAAATAACAAGTTTTCTTCCAAGGAAGGCACATACAAAACATTTTTCAGCTTTCCATGCTCCAATTGTATTGTGCCCTTCCCTTCAACAGAGATCTTTGAATTATGTCCCATGTGAATACTAGGACAATCAGTGAGATCTAAAGAAGAAAATGATTCTCTGGAGGAAACCATGTGGTTGGAGGCTCCAAAATCAATGAGGAATGCTTGTGATTATCAGAATCTAGCCTTCATTGCATGGCATCTCTCATGATCGTTTGTATCACTTCCAGAATCAGTCTTCCTTGCACCTTCTAGGAGGGAAATGTTGTGTTGTTCAAGAATTTTAGTCATTTGATCTATCTTCTTCTTCATGCATGAACTCTCTGGATGTTTTCCTTTCTTGCAATAGGTACACTTGGTATTCTCAAACCTATTTTGCTTATCCTTCTTGGAGATAGAGGCTTCTTCTGATGGATTGGGATTCTCCTTCGACTTGGATTCAAATTGTTTCTTGTCTTTTCCTTTTTGTCTCCCTCTTGCATTCACACTTTTTGACTCCCCTGCCATAAGAGATTTTGGAGGCCTTCAAGGTGCCCATTTGAATCAGTTTGTCTTGTTCTTGGATGAGGGATTCAGTAAATGTATATAAAGAAGGAATTTTCCAATTGGGGATTGAAAATCTCCCAGAATAGAAGGTAGAAACAAATATTGAAAATTCAGGACCAAGCTTGCTTAGGATGGATAGCACCAGTTTCTCATCCTTCTTCTCAATTCCACATTGTTTGCACTCTATAACCAAGGAATTCAACTTTGAAAAGAATTGTTGTATGGTTTCAAAACTGCCGGTTTTAAATTCATTCTCCAAAACGTGGCCTATCAGCTCATCTTGCTTTCCAAAGAGAGTTTCAAGCTTCTACCAAACCTCTCTTGGGGTATTCAATCCATCAAGATGGAATAGCAAATATCTGGAGATGTGAATACACATAAAACCAAAAGCCTCATCTAGTCTGTTAAGGTACTATACTTTATCAACAGCTGCTTGAGGTTTGACCTCCTTGCCCATTGTGACCATGTACAGACTCTTGTTGCAAAACACAATCTTCATATTAGCCCTCCAATCCAAATAATTGGAGGGTGTCAGGAATCTTGGTGTCAAAGGAGCATTTGAATTCTTCATATGTAACTACTGGAGCGAATGCAAACTGCTACTGCTGCACTATAAAATTCTCAAAATCCTACAAAAAATATCAAATTGAATATAAACCAGCCCTGCTAGGCTCTTATACCATGTGAAATTATGGACCACAATAGATCATAGAGCCTAAGAATACCTCACGGTGATAGGATTAGCAAGGAGGAAGAATTACAGTGAAATGAGCAATAAAATTAAACATGCATTGAAACTCAGATGGGCACATAAAAGTGTGTCATATTCCATTAACCAATATATTCAACATATATGTTACAATAGAGGAAATTCGAATACCCAGTGAGAATTTGAAACCATGTCAGTCTAGCATAGGAAATATCACCACTACAGTGCTCCAGAAGTTCCAAACTCAACCTAAATCAACTGATTGTCAGTGAACTAAAGTCACAGTCAGTTAATTGATCAAGAAGGGTGCATTAGTGAGTTTTGCATGCAAAGTATGAAAAAGGGGGCGCATTAGATCATAATCAGTGGTGATCGAATCTCAAACCCCCCACTAGAGTCAAGAAATCAGGTGGACTGAACTAGATCACTGAGTCAGCTCCTAAAATGTATGGAAATGACTCTGGATGTCCTAAAATCATGCATGCAGGACACATCAAGTGGATAATGGGTCCTAGATGACATTTTCACACCACTAGGGGGGAAACAACATCATCTGATACTAGGAAAAGGAAAATAATACTAAGGTGGACAAGGATTGGAGTATTAATAATCCTAACAAAGTTGACTTTCAATTCCTATGGAAAGCAAGTGATGAAGATAAATCCTTTTCCTGGGTAGCCTAGTATAAATTATCCCTCCCTAAAGAAATGGGTGGATGGGAGTTGAAAAATCCACACTGCTTTGCCAAGGATTTGATTTCCAAAGGTATTTGGAATATCATTAAGGGAGACGGAATATGGGACAAATTGATGACTTGAAAGTACATTCAACCACTTTTAATAGTCGAATGGATAATAAATATTGACAAAATATCTAGGAATGACTCATCTATCTGGCGGGCTCATTTGAAAGTGTTTTATGTCATTGGTTCGGGTCTCCAATGGAATACTGGTTTTCCTGGGAAAAGACCCATGGGTGAGATGCTCTAAGCCCTTCCATCTCCCAGATGATATCATGGATCATCTCTTGAATAGGGATATTTTTTCTATATGTCATATTGCTCAAGGTGTCAACCTTCAACACATGAATCAGAATTGGATGAGCATTATAGATTTGAGCCTAAATGTTGAAGACAGTCTCCATTGGGACCTTTATATTAAAGACCTAAGGGAATCTCATATTTTCCTAACGGAAAATGATGATTCTCTTGTCTATTCAAAGAATACTAATGGGAAAATCTACTCAGAAAAAATGGGATATTATGCTATACGAGAAGAAGAAGAAGATAACTTAGGACCTATATGGTGGAATATTTTTTTATGGCAATCAAAGTATCCTCTTAAGATGAATTTATTTCTATGGTTGGGGTTGCAGTGTGGATTCCTGTCTGCAAGAAAATGCTGCAGCGATATTGGACTGCTCCTAGTTGGTACCCACTTTGCAGGAACAACTGTGAACTATATGACCATTTATTCCTTCTCTATCCATACATAACCAGAATTTGGATGCACATATCCAATATTAAAGGGGTTAATTTTATTTGGCAAGGTAATAATTTACAGGATGCTCTCCCTTCTTGGATACAGAATGATACTTTTAAATATTTTTGAGCTATCCCTGCAATTATCATCTAGTTCATTTGGATAGCTAGGTATATGGATATCTTTTAGGATTTCCTCATTCCGCCATATTTATTTGGCATACAATCTCTTTCTACCCTTATTCTTTTTCCACAAATAAAGAGAAGAAATGGCAATGCATTGTGAGCAAGGAAATCATTGATAAGGCTAAGTGTTGATCCTACTTTGATGGATCCTCACAAGGTCATCCTATCAAGGGTGGAGTTGGGGGATTTATTCACTTCTTTGATGATCAGAGTCACAAATTTATTGTTGGTCTCCATTCTAGCTCTAATAATCAAGCAAAACTTTTGGCGTTAAATCTCACCCTAAGAATTACCATTAATCTTGGTATTCAGGAGTTATAGGTTTTTGGTGACTCCCATCTAGTTATCGATTGGATGAATAAAAGGAACCAACCAAGGAATATTCACCTCTCAGCCATATTTGGGAAAGTGATCAGACTGGGAGATAGATTTAGGTTCATTAGTTTCCATCACATCTACATAGAAATAAATGTAGTAGTTGACAAGCTCTCTAAAACTGGTCTCTGGCATATTGAAGGTTCGTGGAATAGGTGGGAACAAGATGGTGACCACATTATTGAACATGATCTGGGTCCCTTCCTCTAATGAATCTACCCAACGTGCATATTAATTATTTTGATTAGAATATCATCTATTAGATAATCAATGTTAAATTTGGTTAATGGGAGAACCACTTACTTTTTTAAAAGTATTTGCCAGTTCTGGCAGTGAAACTATTCTAGGAACAACTACTGTTTTTTTGTAGCAGGTTGCTAATAATTTGGAACATTTTTTATTTTATGTTGGAACTACAATGTTTACAAAACTAATTTCCAAGACAAGCATCTTATATGATGCAATAGTGCAAACAATATGATGGTTTACATGACTATGTATTTGTCTTTTATAGGACAAAAGAGTAGATATGGCTATTTACAGTCTCTATACAAAATGTTTTGTTAGTATTAATGAAATGTGTTTTTTCTCCAAGGAAAAAAAATCTAATAAAATTGAGACATAAATTTATAATAACTATCAATAATTATAAATAAAATATTGAAATTTTGTAATCATTCAAAAATACACAAATAAAATAACAACAAAAAATATGTATTTGAAGTACATGTAAAGATTAATATTGATAAATTATAATAACAAAGAACTAGCTAAACATAATGCCATATGCATTAAAAATGAAAATATAATTATTAAAAAATTAATTATAAAAATAATCAAATTATTCATAAAAATAAATTAATATAATATTATTTGGAAATTTTTTTTTTCTATTTGAACTTTGCACTACAATATCTCTTCATTGGAAACTCATTCCCCAATATTTGAAATTTCAACTTCTCATTTTCCTTATTTTTTCCCATGTCAACTAATTAATTTTAACTTTAAATTTTAACATATACACATATTATATTTATCCTCTTAAGTTAACTTTTATTTAATATATATTAAATAATACACCACCTTATGAGAAAACAGTCATGAAATAAAGAGAGCATTAAACACATCAAGCTACACACACACACACAAAATTTTATATTTGTATAGACATATAAATAAGCACTTAAAGTTATACAATGGTAAGTTGGAGGATTGTTTGGAAGAAGTAGGTTTTGTTTCCATGACTCTACCTGTTATAGTCATCATTCTTCTTTATGCTAATGATATTGTTCTTATGGAGAGAAGTTCCTATGATCTCAACAAAAAAGCAAAAATTATCAAGGATCTTTGCTCTAAGACTATAACATTGAGAAAACAACAATTATCATAATCAAATCCAAAAATATTATTCACACTAATTTCATTTGTGACAACAACATCTTAGAGGGTTTGAATTCATACAAATGTCTCATAATCGGTCTTCATCACAAGCTTAACATGAGCTATAACATAAAGAAAAGGATAAATGGAGGGTGGAAAGCTTATTATGGACTTGAAAATTGTTGTATCTCAACATACCTTTGGTTTTGGGATAAGATGATATTGATCTTTGAGACTCTCATCACTCCTTGTCTTATATGAGTGTGAAGTTTGGGGCTACAACATCTCTAGAGAATAGTGGAGAAGGATAGAGAAAATCCAAAAAATATTTATAACTTAAATAATATTAAAATCAAAGGCAATTTACCCTATTGTATCATCCTCATTGTAGCAAGTCGCTCACCCATTGAGAGCATGGTTATGACCAGGTACCTAATGTACAAGAACAAGATAAACAATATGGAATACAAGAGGCTTCCTAAGATAGTTTGCTTCAAATTCTAGTCAAAACCACATGTGGCTTAAGTTGGGTTGGCATAAAGATGCCTAAGTCTTGGTTAAATCATCGACAAATCAAGAGGTAACTCTACATAATAATGATAATAACCATAAGATATAAACATTTGAAGTGAAACAATGCACAACTATTTTTAAAGCAAAACACAGATTAAACAATGGCACACACACACACACTACATGAAAATTTGCCCTGGATTTATCTTGGAAACCCTTAATGGGAAAAACAAACAAAAATTAGATTTGCACATATATATTTCTCATTGTGTTTCTTGACCATTCACAATACAGGGGATGTCTGCATGACTCCTCCAACCCCCTCCCCCTCCCCATGAACCCCCCATAATCTAGCACCCGGTGCATACAACAGAGAACTAGATGGAGGTGGATCATAAGGTGATGCAACCCACACCCACATGCAAAGAATATAGCACATACCCAACAATAATGAAAATATTATTACATATAAATTTAAGGAGAAATCGTGGTGTGATAAAGAATTAGAGGATAAGATAAAAATAAGATACTACAACTAGGTGATCAACTCTAATCTAGAAGATTATATGTATCTCTCTATTTTAATTAGCATAACTTGAAAAAAATCATCCCTAGAATTAGAACAAACTCTCATAAGCTTAATAATAAAACAATACACCCACGTTAAATTGCAATTTCAAAATATTTGTTATAATATGGACTTTCCTAACCTTTAAACTCATCAAAACTAATAAAATTTAAAAATATTTCTCTTAAAACTCTTCAAATAAATAAATAAAACTCCAAAAAAAATCAATTCCTTAGTATCACTTTTTAACTAACATATATTGAAATCCAAATCTACCTTTTAACTAGTATATATTTGAAATTCAGATCAACCATTCTCTTTAAATCCTAAACAAAGATCACAAAGATCGCAAATGTATTTACTTTTAACTACATACTAATTTAAAGGTTGCTAATTATTTAATAAATCATTAATATATAAAGGTGGTTAATTATTTAAAAATAGTTATGATGTTACGCCATCTATTTCTCTATCATTGATAAAGTCGTGATTAGGTAGTATGCTCATGACTCAATAATAGTTCATAGCGTCTTAATGTTGTACTCTAATATAATATCAAATCAGAAGAATTTTTCTGACAAATAAAATAAAGATCGAGATAGAATTTTTTTTTTATAAATAATGATATAAAGGGGACGGGACACGTTTTGTGTTTTTTCAAATGAAAAATGAGAAAGATACTATAAGTATTAAGTATAAGAAATAGGTCATACAACGACATCAATTTTAACGCCCACCCGGACATATATAGCGACAAAAACCAACGATAAGATACATCGTCATCATACAACGATAAGAAATAAGTCGATACATCATCATACAACAACATCAATTTTAACGCCCACCGGGGACACGTTAATCTTGAGTCAATGCCCCCATCGGTAGATGATGCTCGCGTTTAGGACGGACGAAACGGTGCAGTATGACTTTGAATTGGCTCTCCCCGAAAATTTTAAAATCGTTATCATCTTATGCCATCTATTTGTCATCATAGTAATCAGAAAAGTATGAATTTTTAACTACATGCTAAATGTAAAGGTTGCTAATTATTATGTCTCCTAAGGGATCATATATATATATCACCAACTTCCTATTAATTTGGCGTAAAGACTATAAATTTTTACATTTTACAATGTTTAAACAATGCATTGAATATTATATATTAAATAAAATTATAAAAAAACATTTATTTGAATAGTGATTGGCTCTAATTTGCTGACGTTTGCCTCATTTATCCCTTCCCAGGGGGTGGCGGCGGGCAAACGTCAACCTAGAGTGGACGACAGAGCATTTCAAAAGTAATAAGTATATAAATTTACGAACTAAAGGGTATGTATAAAGCGTTTTAATGTAATGAGCCAACTTGGCTGCGTGGAAGAAAATGCATTGGCTGGCTTTCCAAGTCATTAGCTCACACGAACAGCTTTATGACTTGACCACCATGGCTATCGTCCTTGACAGTCGCCCATGTGATTGTCTTTAAGGCTGACCTGCCGTGGTACACTCTAGAACCCGACGTGGCTTGATTTTGGAATTTCGATCACATGGTTGATGGTTTAAATACAAAGACAGGTGCAACTCGACTTGATAGTTGGATGGTTGGTACCAGTTGCGCCATAACTGCTATGCATGCCTTGTTTAACATTAATTCATCTCGACCATCCACTTGGAACTGATCACAGATTACCATCATCGATCTTAGCCTGTCTCGGGATTGGTAAATTTGGTTTTTGTGTCGTGTTTAATGTGTCTGAAACAAACAAGCAGGGTAAGCTACCGTGAGTTTGATCTTGGTTCATTTCTCGTTAAACGACGGAGGTGCCGAAGGAACTCTTCTGCATTGTTGTTGTTTTTCACCGGTGTATGCACATGGTGTGTTCTCGTCCATTACAACCTTGCTTTCTCTGGGTAGTTGGGACTGTTTAACCCTTTCTTCGAGCTCTGCGGTGTTGATGGAGACTCTGGAAGAAAACTAGGGTTCCGTATTAACTTGGACGCTCTGCTACAAAGCTTTACTTCGGCTTCTGAACAATTATTTATTCTAGGCACTTCTCAGTAGGGTTTGGTGATTATGTTCTTAGTTTCTTCCTATTTATACGAAAAGCAAACTGGTAAGGGTTATTATAGGTGACCCTGTATCTCTTTTTACTTTTCGTATTTTTAATGTTTGCATAGGTATGGATACGAGCTTTTCTTTTGGGGTTATTGTCTCGGCAACTCAACACAATCTGCCATGATAGCCCTGACAATATCCTGTTGCACGCCTGCCCTGGGAAAATTGACATTAGATGCATTATGTTGCAGTCGAAGCACTAAGCCTGGCATTGCAGTCGATGCACTAACAGTGTGGCAAGTGGCAAGTTGCATGCCTAATTTGCTAAGTGTTTGTGTTATTAATTTAACGGGCTCTTCTTTGCTGGGTGTTTGTGTTATTAATTTAATGGGCTCTTCAATATTCTGGATCAATGTGGCTGTTGTCCGTATTTCTTGTTGCTGGGGGTACTCTGATACTTTTACAACATTTTATTTCCAAGATTAACATTTTAGGTCTGCTTTTCTAATTTCAGAGGTGAGCTCTACTATAAGGACAAGGGAGAATATTTCGTCCGAAGGCATATCGGGAAGCTTTCCAGTCTCCCATAAGAGAAGACTTGTTGGTCTAGCGAGCATAAGAGAAGACTTGTTGGTCTAGCGAGGTCTTATTACCTCAAGTGTGTGCTTCGAGCGCCCTTCCCAACAAATGACCCGACGTTAAGGGCTTCCTCGATGAAAAATCTCCCGGTTGGAGCTTGAGAGGTTGATGCAGAAGTACTGATTGAATCTTGGCCGCGTTCTCTTCGTATCTCAATGTACATCTATGTCTGCTTCTCTAGTAGATTTAAAGCAACCAGTTCCAGATGCGTCTTGATCTCTGAAATCAAATTACCAATATTTCTTCTAATCTGATAACGAGCGTAAACATTGAAACTTGTCACATCGCATTACAACAGCCGTCATTAAATCTTCAGGTGGTGTCTTTGTGTTTTCGAAATTCATCATTGACCTTTACAAGACTGGACGCGTGGTTGGCATGCAGTTGGCTTGTCTCATTTACAGTGCGTTTGGTTCTAAGAGCTGCCAAGTATGGAGACATTGGTATCTGCGAGGAGAAGAACGTGTTGTAGAATGCTCAAGGTAAGTAGCATCACCTGTTATTCTTGGTATAAGCTGATTGTATGCCATGATCAAATAATATGAAACTAAAATTACTTTTTTTTTCCAATGCCTTGCGTTGTCTTCATACCTGTTTCATGGTATCTCGTCTTCCTTGTGATGCAGACAGATTAAATTCTCCATAACCTTCGAACATTGTTACTTCCTCATTCACATTAAGGTGCGCTTGCTTCATATAATAATCTCTCACATCTAACAGAAATTCGACAAGCTCGCTGCCCTCCTCTAGGGTTTGTTCTCTGCCGCGCAGCTCCAGGCCACCGCCATGGCCACGCCAGGGGGAGGGAATCCCCCTCCCTTCTCCCCGATCTCTGTCGAACAGGCTTTTCGTAGGCTGTTAGCAACGTCCGGGAAGAAACTAGCGGCCAAAGAGGCCCCGAAATTTGTCAAGAAACTTGACACAATACCTGAAATCGCATTGCTAGAGGAGCACTCCATTAAAATCGCCCTGGCTCTTGTTGAAAGAGGTTTGGTTGGCCAATTCATGGGGCTTTGGCCCTCAGCCAAAACCACGGATGACTGGATTCAACGTAACTGGAGGCCCCATCTGAAGAGCAGTGTCACCTGCTATCCGGTGGGGAGAGGATTCTTTGTCTTCGAATTTATCTCAAAAGAAGATCGTGATCTCATCTTCCGAAGTGGCCCCTATTTTATGGGCGCCCAAGGACTCTATCTGAACCGGTGGTCTCCGGACTTTGATCCAACAGTTGATGTCCCGAAAGAGGTACCGGTCTGGGTAAGACTCCCGAATCTTCCGATCCATTGCTGGCCCTAGAAAAAATAGGGAATACCCTAGGACGCTTCATTGACAAAGCAGAGCATAAAGGCCAGTACTCCTGCGCGAGGATTTGTGTTGAAGTTGATCTGGAGGCAGGACTTCCAGAAGCCATCAAGCTCTCTTTAGGCTCTTGGTCTCATCATTAGAGAAATTTTGAGGTCAAAAAAGGGCCTCAAAACAAAGAAAATGTACTATAAAATACAACCAATCACATTCTAGTAGATGACATCATCCCCCTTGGTGAGGTGGCATTGCATGAGTTAAGAATGTTTATTTGTCAAATTTTCTATGGTGGATGAAAACACATAGTTAACCAAGGTAGTGGTGTAAGTACTTTTAAGTCATAAAGTAAAGTACTCATAATGATAGTCTTTTCATAAAATAATATTATTGTCATTTTCAAGTGAAGTACTCTTAATTCATAAAGAAAGTCCTTTCACATTTTTTTATAAAATAATATGTTATCATTTTTATGTTTTTAATTTTAAATTATATATTCACTCCATTCTATTTAATAACATAATGTCAAACTAATAAATAATAATAATAGATTTAATAAATAATAATAATAATAATAATAATAATAATGCAATGTGGATTATAATAATATTATTGACATTTTACATGTAAATAAATTCTCAATTAAATTACATTATTAAATTCATGAGAAAAGTACTAAATATAAAAAGTCAACATAAAATTAAAAAAAAACTCTTAAAAATGTTTTTTATTATTTAATTTCATTTGCAAGTTCAAGACAAATAAATGTTAAAGGACAATACATTTTTGGGAATTTACAATGAATCTTCGTCACATCAATGTAGTCTTATTTTATTAATTTTATTTCTAGTGAATTTTGAAAAGTAACTCAACCATGGTTATTTATATTGTGCATAGAAAATAGTGTGGGAGGTGACTTGTCATATATACCTACCCCATAAAACCCCCAATTCATAATATTTTAATATATCTCATATTTTTGTAGTACATCTCTTAGGAGGCCCTTTTTTGACCTCAAAATCTCTCTGATGTTCCAGAAACTCGATTATGAACAACTTCCTTTTAAGTGTCGGCTCTACCATGAACATGGCCATTTCCAGCGCAATTGCCCAAAATCCCAGCCGGAAGAAGAAGGCGAGGGATGGCAGAGGGTCAAAAAAGGAAAGGCTGCCTCCAAGCCAAATGAAAAAAGAGCACCAAGCAATGCACAGAAATCAGACCCTAAAGTTCCGTCGAAGGAGACCATTCAATCTCAAGCTATGATTCAGCAGCCAGTCACCGCGGCCTTAGGAGCAAGTTCTTTGGTAGTGAACGACCCAGAAGCCCCTCCGTTTATTGTCATTCGGGAATCCACTCCCCCTGATCCCGTTATCCCTGTTGAGACGTAAGACACTCAAGGTGCCACCTCGTTGGAGCCAGGGGAAATCCAACCAGAACCTGCAAACCCTTTATCCGGAAGCTCTCCTACTCGTGGAGACTCTCGAGAAGCGAAAGAGGACTCCGACCCAGATGGAGACACTGATGAAGGATCCACTGAGTCCGGGAGCATGCATGCAACTCCAGTCAAGAATCCAAGGGGTCGGAAACCAAATAAAAAGAAAAGGGAAGAATTCTCTTACGCAGATATTTTGCAAGGCTCCCAGCAAACTATTAAAGGTATGATGAAAACAAGATCCAAGCAAGGCCAGGCCTCTAAAGGGGCCGCCCCCTCTAAAAGTAAATAATGCGGTACATCTCCTGGAACTGCAGAGGTCTAGGAAGTCCACAGAAAATCGAAGCAATGAGAGATTTAGTAAGAATCAACAAGCCTGAGATCCTGCTAGTTTAGGAAACAAAAATGGAGGTTGACTCAGCCCTCCATGCAAGAAATACATTCTGGAAAAAAAGCCTCGAGGAAGCTGTCAGCTCCAGGGGAGCCTCAAGAGGTCTAGCCACCTTCTGGGATTCCTCCATATTTGAGCTGCTTGTTGTTCACAGTACTATGCACTGGATCTACACCAAACTCATTCACAAAGTTTCGGGCCACCAAGTAAGTTTGTTCAACCTCTATGTTCCTATTTTGTTAGCTGAAAAAAAAGATTGCTGGGACTATATTGAAGCGTTCCTAAGCCTCCACAGGCCTGAAAATATAATCATTGCAGGGGATCTGAATGTCACCCTAGATGCAAATGAGAAAAAAGGGGGTTCCATTATCCGATATCCCTCTCGGGAATGGGTTGAAGACATCATCTTAGGATGGGATCTTGTTGACATAAAACCCTCCAATGGCAACTATACTTGGACTAATAAAAGGCTAGGGCCAGGGCACATCGCGGCCCGTCTTGACAGGTTTCTGGTCCATTCCACCTTCCTCACCTTGGGACTACATGGCTCGTCCAAAATCCTTCCCAATTGTGTCTCCGACCACAAACCTATCCTTCTTGATCTTTCCATTGACGAAAATATGGGCCCCAACCCCTTTAGGTTTAGTCCACTGTGGGTCCATCAAGATGGCTTTAGTCACATTGTCTCTAGCTCTTGGAGTAAAAAGGTTACTGGAAACCCCTCCTTTATTTGGGAAGAAAAGCGTAGACATTTAAAACTTGATCTTAAGAACTGGGCCAAGCTCCATTCCTCCCCGGTCTCTTGCAGGAAAGATGCTCAAGCTGCCTTGGAAAACCATCAAGCTCGCATGGAACCTGTTCCCATTACTGAAAGCATTTCTCGGACTGAAAGTCACCTCCAAAAAGCCTTCTACAAAGCTTGCAGAGTTGAGGAAGAGTATTGGCGTCAAAAATCTAGAAGCCTTTGGTTAGAAAGTGGTGACAAAAACACCTCTTATTTTCACAAACAAGCTAAAGCTAGAAAAAATTTCAAAATAGTAAAAGAAATTTACCATCAAGGCAATTTGGTGAAAGATTTCGAAGGCATTAAACAGGCTGCCTTTTCCCACTTCCAAGACCTTTATACTGCTCCTCCTACTGAATCCTTAAACCCTCATGCTTACCCCCTCTCGCTAATTCCCAAAGTGATTCAATCCTCAGATAATGACACTCTTGCAGCTCCTATTACTATGGAAGAACTCAAATCTGCTCTGTCCCATATGAAACCGGACAGTGCCCCTGGCCCGGACGGATTCACAGCCAGATTTTATACTATTTGCTGGGACATAATCAAATATGATATTCTCTGGATGGTAAGGAATTCTCAAAGCCATCACAAATTGGGAGGGAGTACAAACTCCTCTTTCTTGGCCTTGATCCCGAAGGAGCAAGGGGCCACTAATTTCTCCAGATTTAGATCCATCTCCCTCTGCAACACAGGATACAAGCTGGTTACCAAGATTATCGCCAATAGGATCAAAACAATTCTGCCGAGGATCATTCCCAAAAATCAAGGAGGTTTTATAAAGGGAAGAAAAATTCTAGACAATGTCATTCTTGTTCAAGAAGCCATCCATTCCAGCTTCCACAGAAAAGAGAAAGGAATGGTTGTGAAACTAGATCTTGCCGATGCATTTGACAGAGTAAGACATGACTATCTCTTCATGGTGATGGATAAATTCAGGTTTTCCCCTGAGCTCATTGACTCGATAAAAGGATGCATTGGTTCCCCTTGGATAGCCCCTTTGGTAAATGGGAGATCGACAAACTTTTTTCAGGCCTCAAGAGGGCTGCGTCAGAGATGCCCTCTGTCTCCACTCCTCTATTCCATTCAGGCCTCCGTGCTCAGCTTTCAGCTAAACAATTGTCAGCAAGATCTTTCCCTCCCTAGTCTCCGTATGGCCCCAAATGTAAAGGACATAAATCATGCCCAATTTGCAGATGATACTCTGCTATTGGGAGGCGCCGGTTTCCATTCTGCAAGGAGCTTCAAGAAGGAACTAGAAACCAACATTCAGATCTTAGGAAGTAAGATCAACCTGCAAAAAAGAAAAATTTATTCCTCGAACTGCCTTGGATCAGAAATTGGAAGAATCACTAGAGTTATGGAAATGGAATGCTCACAGAACTGGGACTCATTCATACACCTGGGTGTCCCGATCTTTAAATCAGCCATCAAATCAGCAAACTGGATCCCCATCATTGACAAGTTAAAAGCAAAGATTCAGAAGTGGGGGGCCGGCTGGCTTACCCTAGCAGGAAAAATTGTATTACTGAAATATGTTCTTTACAGTATTCCTATTTACCAGTCTTCTATTCTTCTGGCCCCCATTACAGTCATTGGTAAGATTGAGAGTCTCTTCAAAAAATTTCTGTGGGAAGGAGGAAAAGGAAATCTGAAAAAGTTACATCTTGTCAGTTGGGACAAAATTCAAAGACCTTACAGAGAAGGAGGCCTCCAAGTAAGAAGTATTCATGCTCAGAATTTAGCTATGGGATCCAAACTCCTCTGGCATCTGGTCTCCGGAAAACCTAGCTGGAGCAAGAAGGTTTTGTGGAAAAAATACTTCACTGGACAGAGACAGCGGTGCTTAGATAAAAATCCTCTCAATAAAAAAGGATCCCCTATCTTTAAACTCTGTCTCAAAGCACTGGAACATTTCAGATCATTATTGTACTGGATCCCTGGCAACGGGAAAATAATCAAAGTTTGGGAAGATTCAATTCTTGGGGAAGAGCCTTTGGGGAAGAATCTTGGAATTCAGAATATAAAACAGTGGCTTTAGGAGCAGCATGTCCTCACCCTTTGGGACCTTTCTACCTGGGATAATGAAAACAACTGGATTGATTGGAACTTAGGAGGCTATCCCTCCAGTATTGAAGCGGAGGCAAAGCTTCTGTTCAAGCTGCTGCAGGGCAAAGCCCCACTGAACCATGCTGCCAGGGACAAGAGAGGTTGGGGTACAAAATCTGGAAGTTACACTACAGCTGAAGGCTATCAAACTTTCATGGCGGTCCCTCATGTTTCCCCAAATCCTATTCGCTGGAAGTTCGTCTGGTCTACTTTGTCCATCCCGAAAGTTGACCTTTTCTACTGGAATATAGCACATAGAAGTATCCTCACTGCAGAGAATCTAAGGAAAAGAGGCCTGGAAGGCCCCTCAAGATGTTCCCTGTGTAAGAATTATGAAGAAAACATTGACCACTAACTGCTTTCCTGTCCCTTCTCAAGAGAGGTATGGCATGAAGTCCTTCCCACGAATATTCCCAGCTTTGATATGCCCACTATGACTGCTGATCTCCTTGCCAATTGGGATAACTCCTCCCCCTTCCATCTTGCCAAAAAAGACCTGCTCAAAAAAGTTTGGATGCTGCTCCCTAAGTTTGTTTTCTGGAAACTGTGGCTTGAAAGGAATAATCGCCTTTTCAGAAGTGTGGAGAGCCCTCCCTCAAAGGTTGAAATGAAAGCCAAAGTTCTCCTTGGAGAGACCATGGATCACAAACCTGCTCCTTGGAATACTCAGCCGTTAGATGATAAGGAAACTACATGGCTTACAGCTCTAACCATAAGGGCTCAAGCACAACCTTCTGCCAGGTCTCCAGCTCTAGCTGTATGGGAAATACGAATGAATGAAGAGGATTTTCTAAAATGGAGACTATCGCAAGAGGC
Source organism: Larix kaempferi (assembly GCA_027924585.1). NCBI lineage: Eukaryota > Viridiplantae > Streptophyta > Pinopsida > Pinales > Pinaceae > Larix > Larix kaempferi. The sequence continues at coordinate 26,167 of BSBM01001241.1, forward strand.
TCACTGTCTGTTTTTCGATGGTGCCTCTAAGGGAAACCCAGGTCCTTCAGGAGGAGGAGGAGTGATCCTCACGCCCTCAGGCTCCATTCGATCCACCTTTGCCTAGGGGTTGGGAGTTCAATCTAATAACTTTGCTGAATTTTATGCTCTGTGGCAGGGGCTCCGGAAAGCAATCAGTCTAAACATTCAAACTATCTCTGTCTTTGGGGATTCCAAACATGTAGTGCAGGCCATGTGCACGAAGACTAGTCCATCCAACCTCCAAATGAACCGGATCTACCAGAAAATAATGATCTTAGCTGGCAAATTTCAAACCATAAGTTTCTTCCATGTGCTTCGACATCTTAACAAGCAAGTTGATCACGAGGCCAACTATGCTTCGCTCCTGAGCAAGAGCACTCTCTCTGTCAATGGGATCGACTCCCTCTGTAACATCCCGTGACTTTGACAGGCCTGATCCCATCCTCTGTAATCGCTGCAATCAAGATCGAGCCTTTTTCAAAAAGCTCCAGACTTATCTCCAGAAGCCAGGCTCCTCCTCTAGATCAGATGGGGAAAGCTTGGAATCCATTAACATTGAACTATGTAAACTCCGAGAAGAATTGGAATCCTCTGCAGAGGAACAAGCTGACTTCAACGAATGCGTCTCCAATGCTGCGAACACGTCTGAAGACTATGGGGAAAGAATTGCTGCTCTGGAGCCTGCAGTCAAAAAGATCCTCACATATCTGGGCTTCAAATGACAATTGGATCAGTTGTTGTAAAGTTCTTGCCTACAGTCATGTCCCTACCCTTCCTGTAAACTATTGCGCCCCACACATTACTATTTTAGTGTGGGCAAGCCGTTGTATTAGCAGGATTTCAGTTATTGTTGACCTTGACCACCAGTGGACTCTGCCACTCATGACAGAGCAAGTAGTTTTGTTCAAGGAAACTCCCAGTGTAGCACAGCCTCCGAAAGCTTATTTTCCGGCCTATTATTAATCTACCCATCAGTTACGGTCTAAAAAAATAATCTCTCACATCTATATAAATCTCAACACAACCAACTAAGGAGGATACGTTTTGGGCACCACCGGAGTGCATGATTTGGTAATTATCATATTCCTGCTCTTGCGAGACTCTCTGGAAAGATTGGAAAGCTTTGTCGTATATCTTCTCAATATTGATTTCTTCGCATATAAACTAGCAGGACCCACTCCAGGCGTCATAGTGGCATTCGACCGATTTCAAGTCTTTCAAACTTCTACTTTTGCACTTCACAATGGGTATTTCTTTGTAGGCATATTACTCATCTCTTTCAAATATTACAAGATTCCTTTTCATGGTTTTATAAGGTTTTTTTTGGTTTAGTTGGCCTAATTTGTTTTAAGTTCATATCTTTTTAAGTTCATCTCATTGAATGTCTAGGTGTTGGCTTTGCTTCCAAGGCATCATATTTTCTTGGCAAATTAGGCGCGCCAAACAAATAAGATGATTCATCTTAACTCGATATCAAGAGCTATAATCCCCAGGTCTATATCTAGTAAAAACCCATGACGTGCTAAAGCATTGCTTGCAGTTACATGCATCTAGTGCTTCCAACCATTTGTCCATATAACATATCCATGCATTCACACATTGAAAAATGCCATGGAATGTGTTCCAAGTGCCAAAAAACGATGTTTATTGGCATATGTGTGGTTTAGATGAAAAATGCCATGGAATGTGTTCCAAGTGCCAAAAAAAACGATGTTTATTGGCATATGTGTGGTTTAGATGAGTGTTTTCATAAATTCCATATTATATTTCCAAGGTCAACTAGCTATGAATCTATGAATGGATGAACTAGGTTTTCTATCTCATCAACTGTTTCATTTTACTTTTACACGCACGCATATATAAAGGTAAACTGATATTAGATTTTCTACTCGTGTGTATAAAACCTTGGATAGATTGCTTCATCAAGCACATAACCAAGTAACATAAGTTGAATGCCTCTTCGAAACTAAATGGATGCTTGCTAGGACTGGTTGAATTCGATCAACTGTTGTTTGAATTGGTGTTCTAGAAAGGTCAAATACTGAGTCAACTTAGATGCAATTGTATCCGTGTATATTTTTGCTTGTTTAATTATATCCGGTTTCAATGCTTCTTCCTCTCACGTTGATTCGTTGGATGTTGCTAAAAATATTCCCTTTGCTGCTACTTTTTCTCAGTCGACTAAAATTGGGGAAGCTTCTACCTTCCTTGCTTCAGCAAATAAAGTCATGATTGTGTTAAGTAATAATTTGTGAAACCACCTCTATATTAAGTATTAGTCAGTCGAAACTGTGCCTATTCTATTGAAATGAATGTTGTAAAGATGGTGGTATCTTTGAAGCAATTCATAATTATGTAGAGTAATAATTTTTTGAAAGTGTGCTCTACCCCTGTTTCTTAAACAGTTAGGTGTTTCTTAAACAGTTGGTGCAAAGGTTGCTGCTTTCACTATGATATTAATTGGGTCTTCAACCATTACTTATGTTTCTATATTCTAGTTGGCTCTATATCAATGGAAGAAACTGCAATCAGATATGGGATTGATAGTTATGTTTTAGGTTCTAGATCAATAGAAGAAGAAACTACAACTGGATGTGGGACTGATAATTATGCTTCTGGTTTTATGTGAACAATTCAAACAACAGGCTCAGGCTCTGGATCAATCAATTAGTTATTAAACATAACTGCCTCTAAGGCCTCTCCTTCTACTCCTATAATGAGAACAAACAATGGAAGATTTCAGAACATAGCTTCAAATTTCAATCCATTAACTAGAATGGTTTTAGGAACATGTCTCCTTCTATAATGAGAACAAACAATGGGAGATTTCAGAACATAACTTCAAATTTCGATCCATTAACTAGAATGGTTTTAGGAACATGTGCAATTGTTCACACTCCCTACTGTTTCCCTACCATCGGAACACACCCTAGATACTATTGGAATGAGTAGTCACTGTCGTCACAGTACCCAAATGGCAGTTCCAATAGTCATTGCAATCCCCAAATGGCAAGAGCTTGTTGCACTGTAGCGCCACTTGCTTATTTTTAAGTGTTTTCGATCGTCCATTGGTGTGCTCTTTTATTAAAAATATACTCGTCAATAATAAAGTCTGGTTAAAAAATTGAACTTTATAAACAAAAAATTTTGATCGAATGTGATTCATAACGCTTGATCTTTATGATGAACCAAAACAACTTACAATGAATAAAAAGGAATAAGTCGCTTTCAACACCATACCAACTCAATAAAAAATATAATATACAAATTGGGAAAGATTTTCAAAAAATAAAAGTAAAATATAAAATATAAAAATATCATAATTTTTTAAATAAAATAAAAAAAAATCATAAAACCATTACCATTCTTCAAAATAAAAATCTCCAAATTACAATTCATTTGAAAAATCAATCCAAATTACAATTCATTCGAAAATAAAATCTCCAAATTATACATATAAATATAACACAAATGAACGCTTGAAGTTTTTAATTTTGTGGCAGAAATAAAAGTATTTCTCGGTAGTTGTCTTGGTTTTTACTTGAAGTTTGGTCATCCACCCAAATCCATTCTTGATTAACTCAAACAATTCTTCATATAAATATAACGCAAATGAACGCTTGAAGTTTTTAATTTTGTGGTAGAAATAAAAGTATTTCTCGGTAGTTGTCTTGGCTTTTACTTGAAGTTTGGTCATCCACCCAAATCCATTCTTGATTAACTCAAACAATTCTTCTTGATTTTGAGAACACTGCATAGCAAATATGATGTATTAATATTGCACATCATGTATTTCATGAAGTTGAATACATTTTTTATTAAAATAATAAATTTATTAATCCCATATTATAATTTTAGCTAAAATTGTTTGACAAATTGCAAAAGGTGAAAAATGTAAAATGTTTAGGCTTCTTTTTGTAAATGTTGATTTTAAATACTGTATAATTAGATTTAAATTAAAATTGTTGAATTTTTATATTTATAAAGTATATAAAAGAAAAATGTTAAATATTTGAGGTTTTTAAAAAAAAATTATTTGTTATCAACCAAATTTGATTAGAAATCTTTAAAATTTTAAATACATTTGATAGATAATAAAGTATATAAAAGAAAAATGCTAAATATTTGAGGTTTTTAAACATTTTTTATTTATTATCAATCAAATTTGAATGGAAATCTTTAAAATTTTAAACACATTTGATATATAATAAAACATGACAATCATTTTACTTTTCAAATTCAAATCCGGCTTCCATCAAATTATTTTCTATAAATCAAATCATAACAATCATAAGCAAGTGTCACAGTTAGAAGGTAGAGGGGAGCTCAAGGAACTAATAAGCTATATTGATAAATACTTTCAAATGCCATAAAAAATGAATACAAAAGGTTTGAGTTGAAGGTGTAAAATATCTAAGAATATATAAGGTGTTTGTAAGTCACCAACCTTACTAAGCTATATTGATAAATAATTTCAAATGTCCTTAAAAATAAATACAAAAGGTTTGAGCTCAAAATAGACTTTTCATAGTTAAAAGCAAATAAAATTTTCAATGAAAAAATTATTGATTAATTAAAATATAATAATTTTAATGCTAGACTTTTGTGCACTTTATTAACTAAAGCAAGATCCTTTATCTCATAGAGTGAATTCTTTTCAATCTAAAAATTGTGTATCAAATGGATCTATATATTTAGAAACCACCCAAAAATATTACATTCATAATTATTGTTTGTAAATTATTTCCACCTTTTCCATAAATTTGTGATTAGTTAATTGGAATTACAAGGATCTCTATTTGATTTGAGTTTACCTAGTCACATTAACCAATAGACAAGGCTTTAGGTATCTATGTTCTTGTATCTATAGCTTCCATCTTATGGCTCACATGGAAAGGGCAGAGCACATGCTTCTTAGGAAATCTAGGAGTTCTAACAAATAGACTGAAAATTGGCATGGTAACAAGTTTCTTGTTTTTTATTTACCTCATTTGTTAACAAAAAAACCTGACTCATGATACAACTCAAAAATCTTTGAATGTTATCTACTATTTCAGGGTCAAGTCTAGTTATGGAAGAAGACCAAATTAAAATTGTATGTCCTTGGAATTTTGATCGCCTTAATTATCATAACAGTCTCTACATTCTCAATTTCAGGTGAGATAGTCTTATGATCTTTACCACTAATCAAATTGCTATAATATCTTCAGAGCAATAGCATTTACAAAATAGTGTTAGCTACTAGAAGCAATTTGTTTTTGACAATTGAAAACAAATTATAAATTCTTGATCTGACATATTCTTGACCATGGAAAGAAAATCAAACTGCTCCTTCAGTGGGATCCAAATCTTATCAATGTTGCTTGTTTTTTCTAGGGTCAACAATTTCAAAAGCAAAAAACCTAGTTATACAAAAAGACATGGTTTTAGAGCATGAAACTGAAATTGATTGTCCTTGGAACTTCAATCAACTTGATCCTCATACTTCTTTTTCAATATGCTATGAATACAAATGTGTAAAATAATACATTTATTATGTGTAAGTTTATTTTATATGCACCTTGTAGAATTATTTATTGTATTTATATGTGATTGAGAGATGGCTCACAAAACAAAATGATATAATAGTCTTGTTGAGATTGTACTTGAAAAAAATAGTTGTGAATGAAAAGGAAATAAGATAAGAGTATTCGATCATATTGTGAAATGGATAGACTACAATTACATATTCATAAACTCTATTACAATTACTGATATCTATGTCTTATTAGTTCATCAAATTTTATGCTCCATTGCAACCACTAATATCTATGTCTTGATAGTTGATCAAGTTTCCTACATTATTAAGTTAGCACAATTTTATTATTATTATTCTAACTTAGTACATATATTTTATATGGCATTTAAAATATGATTATGGTTATGTTTTAGTTATGTTTATGTGTACTAAAATGTATTAATGTTCGTAGTATACTTAAAGTATAACAATGACAACATTAAACCTAACAAATTTGATTACCATGTGATCTAATGATAGCTATGGCATTATACATGTTTTTTTATTAATCTAAAAATATAAAGAAGCATATATCATATTCTCAAGCATATATCATATTATCTCTAATTCTATGGCATTATACATGTTTTTTTATTAATCTAAAAATATAAAGAAGCATATATCATATTCTCAAGCATATATCACATTATCTCTAATTCTTTTAGGACATTTAAGTATTAAGCCTCTCAAATCACTAAAATATAACAAAATATGGAGTGCAATTACATATGTGTTATTATCATTTTCATCATTTTCACGATTGAATCACTAAATAGAATCATATTGGTTACTAGAAACAACATTGCAATCTTTATATAGTGTTATTTATTCAAGTCTTTCACGTCAATTGAAAAAAACTAGCAACTAGCCCTAGTGGCAATGTCGGGGACATTGCCACCTCGTGGCTCTTGTTTATTAAATCATTAATATGTAAAGGTTGCTAATTATTTAATAAATCATTAATATATAAAGGTAGTTAATTATTTAAAAATATTTATCATGTTACGCCATCTATTTCTCTCTCAATTATAAAGTCGTGATTAGTATGCTCATGGATCAATAATAGTTTGCAGTGTCTTAATGTTGTACTGTAATATAATATCAGATCAAAATTATTTTTTTGACAAATAAAACAAATATCGAGACAAATTTTCTTTTTATCTCCACCATGAGAAACCTTCGGTGAAGCTCTTCAATGCGGTGAAAAGAACCCTTGGTGAGACTTGCGGTGAAGCTCTAAGGTGAATCTCTGCCATGAAAGTTAAAGTAAATTAGTATCAATTGCAGCTAGGGCATCTTCATGAATCCTTTGTGATCTCTAATTCAGGTGCATACGTTCCTCCCCTCTCCACCTTTTTGTTTATTTTTGGATACACAACTACATTTTCACATAAATATGAATAATTCACCACATTTACCAAAACTTGTGAAAGGAAGACCTAGCGTAGTTACCCTACAGAGCCTATATGAATATATGGAGTCAGTAGAGAAACATGGGGAAGAAGGAGAGGCTAAACTTTATGAATATATAGAATCCTTAGAGAAACATAGGGAAGAAAGAGAAGCTAAACTCCAGATAGAGTTAAAATCAATGCTCGATAATAAATTTGCATCCTTTCAAGAAGAGATCCAAAAACAAATAGACGATAAGATTAAAAAAAAAATAGAGAATAAGGTAGAGACAATGGAGAACAGACTACATGCAATGGAAATGCAAAAAACACCCAAACAAGGAGATGCACCTACTGTAGAAAATCTTAAGTTAAAAGATGGGATTAAAGAGTTAGAGGAAAAAGTAAATCACAACCTAACTCTAAATAATATAGAAGGTAAATTAGATATCAAACCCATTAAAGAGGAAATGAATAAATTGATAGCTTTAGACCATGAGCATAACAAAAGATCTTTGAACCTCATAATTTTTTATTTAAAAGAGGAGGTAGAAGAGGATATATTAGCCATTGTCAAGACAAAACTTCACAATAGATTACAAATTGAAACTATTGGTCTCACCGTAGCAACAAGGCTAGGGAAATTAATTGAGAATAAAGAAAGACTAATACGGGTTAAGGTTAGCTCTACCGAACAAAAATATGACATACTTAGTAAGACCTCAAGTTTAAAAGGCTCGAGAATATTAATAAATGAAGACCTCATTCCAAAGGATCAGGTTGAACTAAGAAAGGAGGTCCAAAAGGTAAAAGAAGCTAGGAAGGAAGGAAAATGGGCATTAATTAGAAACGAGGAAGCTGTTATTCGAGATAGAAACCAAAATAGTAATAAATAGAAATTTAACACACTCTGGATTCTCTCTTGGAACTGTCGAGGATTTCCATGGAGCAAAGGCCCCAAGTTAAGTTGGATCCCGAGTGAAATTGATATTATATTATTGGTTGAAACTTGGGAGCATGAGGTATCCAAGGTCCCTGATATAGACGGATATGTCCTTTGGTCGATATGGAATAAACATTCATTTCGTAGAGGCATTGGGGGTATAGCTTGTTACATTAGAAAGAACATGTCCCCTCATGTTAGGATTTATGAGAAAGACCCTTACAACCAATTTATTTGGATAGATATCACAGACATTAATGATGAAAAAACCTACATAGCCATTTGCTATTTTGCCCCTATTAATTCCAACTTCTATAAATAAAAAAAAATAGATAAAAATTGTCCTTATAATGGTTTAGAACATGATATTTCTAGTGTAAGGAAGGAATGCAATATCCTTTTGATGGGTGAATTCAATGCCTGAACTTTGAGTAACCAAGCTATTCTTTTCAACAATTATTCCAATCCTAATCCTCTTTGGTTAGACGAATACCTCGAGCTAGCTAATAGGTACAAAATAAGTTCTGAAGATCTAGGTGAAAATTTATTCGGTTCTGAGTTGGTCAATTTTTGAAGTACTCAAGATCTTATCATTTGCAACGGACTAACAAAATGGCCAAATTCTAGTCAGATGACTTGTATTCATGGGCTTGGCAGTAATGTGGTAGATTATGTTATTTCTGATATCCCTTTATGCAACAAGTTAATAGATTTTGACATCTTAAATGACCATGATCCTGGCTCTGATCATAGGCATTTAATTATAACTCTCAATATTTCCATGCATAGCGATCCTAAAGAGGAAAACTATCATTTCCAAAAGCACCTGATCTTCGATAAAAATAAAACCGAGATTTTTCTCCATGATTTAAAAAATGATTTGTTTCCTTTATCTAGTATGGAGAATATAGAAAATCTCTACCATAATTTTACTACATCCCTCTTGTCGTCCATTAGCAAGTTCTCTATTGAAGTCTCGGTATATAAGAGATATAGTAGAACCAACCATCGGTATGATCAAGAGTGTAAGAATGAGAGAAAATAAATTAAGCAAGGTACTGCAGAATCGATAAAAATTGACAAGATAAATCACTACAAAACCCTACTTAAAAGAAAAAAATGCACTATCTTAGTAAACGACAGGAAAATCTCTTACACTTCTCCAAGGTGGCTCCTAAGAAATTCTGGAGGAAAATTCTAACTCGCAAAACTAAAGAAGATAATAAGATTAGAATTCCTATCTTAAAAAGCTTTACAAATCCCCAGATATCAGAGATAACATTCAAACCCTTCTTACAACGAAAGAAGTTTTCTCATTAGAAGACATAGATTTTGGGGTTAAGTGCTTAGCAAATGGAAAATCCAAAGACATCGAAGGCTACCAAGCAGAAATCTTACAAATTGGGGAGCCTGGCCTCATCACGCACATCCACAAACTCTTTAACCTAGCGGTCAAACAAGGGTTCCCTACACCTTGGACTCAGAGCCTCATTATTCCTATTTTCAAAAGTGGCGATAAAAATAACCCCTCTAATTATCGGACCATTATGATTAGCCCTCTCCTAGCCAAGTTATATGGTATTATCTTAGAAAAGAAGATCAACGAATGGCTAGAAATGGAAGGGAAGCGCGCTAAAGGCCAACCAGGTTTTAGAAGGAATCATTCAACCACATACCACCTCGTTATGCTTAGGATCATTGTAGAGGAATGTCGTAATAATAAGTTTGACCTTTTTTATTGCTTTGTGGACTTTAGGAAAGCTTTTGATACAGTGCCTAGAAATAACCTGTGGAATAGGGTAGGAATATGCTAGAGGAGCTTAATGTTCCTTTTGAGTTGAGAGTTGTCGTGATAAGGTTATATGAAAAATTCGTCACCAAATTTAAGAATAATGAGGGTTGGTCAATGGATAAAAACTGTAATATTGGAGTTAAGCAAGGTTTCCCCCTCTCCCCCACCCTTTTTGGAATTTACATCGATAAACTAGAAAGATGTTTAGAAGAAGCAGGTTGTGCTGGCACGATCTTAGCTAGGATAGTTATCATCCTCCTTATTTATGCCGGTGATATTTTTCTTATGAAAAGGTGTCCATTTGATCTCGATAAACAATTAAGAATTCTCAAATATTTCTTCTCTAACATGGGTATGATTGTTAACACTAACAAAACAAAAGTCATGATTATAAAATCTAAGAAAGACACCTACACAAACTTTATTTATGATACCAATAAACTAAAGGAAGTGACTTCTTACAAATATCTTGGAATTGATATTCATCACAAGCTCAATTGGACCATAGCATTGAGAAAAGGATTAATGGAGGATGGAAAACTTATTTTGGTCTTGAAAATAACTGTAAATCATCCAACCTGGTCATGTGGGATTAAAAAAAGTTCATCTTTGAAACTCTTGTCATCCCTGTTATCTCATACGGTTGTGAAGTATGGGGGTGCAACATTTCTAGATAATATTAGAGAAAGATTGAGCAAATCCAGAAGCGCTTTATAACTTATAACCTCAAAATTAAAAGCAATACGCCTTATCCTATTCTCCTCATATAAGTGGGTATTTCCCCCATCGAGAGCATGGCTATGACTAGGTACCTAATGTACAAGCCCAAGATAAATAACATGGGAAACAAGATACTTCCTAAAATTGCTTTAAATTCAAGTCAAAACCAACTATGCCTCAAGCGAAGTTGGTGTAAAGATGCGATGGCTTGGTTAGACCATTGGGGCATTGATGAAAATGACACTTTACCGAATATCGATAATGTCAAAAATATTATTACCTTTAAGTTTAAAGAGAAATTGTGGTATGAGGAAAATTTAACGGTTAAGAGAAAACTAAGATACTATAAGGAGGTCATTAACCCTAATTTGGAAGATAAAAAATATCTGTCGATAGTAACTAGTTCAAAGAAGAAAATTAATATAGCTTAGATTAGAATGAACTCCCATGATCTTCATAGTAAAACAGGGTGTTGGTCTATTCCCAAAACTCTGTGGGACGAAAGGGTTTGGCATATTTGTGAGTCTATGAGTGTTGAGGATGAAAATCACTTTCTCTTCGAGTGCCTTGCTTACACCCACATTAGATATGAGTTTCATAGTATTTGCAACAATACAAACCTTGCTAACCTCCTAACTTGCCAAAACTATAGTGAGCTTGGAAAGCTTCTTACCAAGCTTTTTGAGCATAGGAACAAAAGTTGAAAGCAAACCAAGTAATAACCTTCTTAAGGTCCGATAGACCAAAGTTGGTCTCAGTGAACGTTAATCATTATCATCATCATCACCATCATCAAGACAAATAAGATAGTAATAAAATTAATTTACAAATAAATAATTTTTTCTTGGATTAATAATAAAAACAATTATTAAAATAGAAAACATAGTTGTTGTATGTTAAGGATATATAATTCAAGATTACAGTGATTTGTAAAATCAATTAATTATAACTCTTTTAAAAAAAATGTAGCAAATACTATGAAACTCAAACTGAGAAAGTGATTTTCATCCTCACATCTTATAGACTCACAAAATTGATATTTTTCATATATATAATATTTTAAATATAAAATATAGTTTACAATTAAATAAATCAATAATAAATTCATTAATTAATAAATTAATAAAATTTTAATTGTATAATTTTTGTATAATAAATATGTTAGTTAATAATATTTTAAAAGGATTAATAATATTAAAGTTTATTAGTATGAATTTTTTATAATAATGTGTATATATCTACATTAAATGTTTTTTTAATCAAATGTTTTCTTAAAATTATAAAAATATTAAAAAATAAATAATTGTCTAGAACAACGTTTCAATTTAACGTGGATATATTGGTATATTGTATAAATTATTATGTCCCCACAGGGGACTATATATTTTTCGGTCAGTCTTATTAATAACCCAGTACATGCTAGAAATATCATTGTTTTCTTAAGTATATGTCAAGATGATGGGCATATTATGACGGAAACGGAGGGTTCATCTTCTGGATTAGGGTTTGGGCGATGGAGGCGATGATGGTGTTTACGGTTTACTCCCTACTGGCCGGTAGCTGTTGGCGGGTGATGGGGATTTGCAGTTTGGACTGGCGTTTAATTTGTAGTTGAGGCTGGCATATTAAACTTGTCTTTTTTCTGTGTGGTTTATAGAGTTCGTTTATTTTATGTGGGTAACTATCATGTTAACGTAGGGATTTGCTGTTGGGACCGACGCTTAATTTGCAGTTGAGACCGGCATTTTAAACTTGTCGTTTCTCTGTGAGGTTTATAGAGTTCATTTATTTTATCATTGTAACCTGTGACTCAGATTGGTCGGCCACTACCTTGCGGGGGGTATATATCGGGGAAGTGGACTGTTTTTAACATTCCGGTATTACAATTTGCTTGTTTTTGGGACTACCACTCTCTCGGCCCTAAACAGCTCTGTAATATGGCAGAAAACTATCAGTTTGCACAACCACTGGTGGATAATAACTTGACGGTTTCCGACTATCGTTTAGAGGAAGCCGGATTATTCAAACCAGACGCTTTCTACAAAAATATGCTTAAGGGGAAACAGACACTTGGCCAGGGTGTGAGGCATGGGTCTCCACGTGCCATGCCGGTTACAAAGAAGGGTCACTTGACCTTGACGGGAGCTCCTACTGACAATGTTGCTTCGGACCCTTCTGTTGACAGTTCTTGTGCTCTGTCGTCCCTAGAACACAGGGGTAAACCATAGGATAAGTCTCGGTCGGTCCGGCGACTGAAAGAGAAATACTGCTGCAAACCTGGGGAGGCTTGGCTCACGATGGGGAGGGACATTGGTCTTGAAGAACTGGTGGAATTTAACGTGACGATTCTGGTGCGGAAATTCTCCTATTTTGCTATGCATCGGAAGGACATCGTGGGATGGGTCAAACAAGAATGGACCCCCATTTGTGGTTATACTCCTCAGGCTTTTGTGTTGGCTCGTGGATGGTATGGCTTTAAATTTGAACAGGAATCACACTGCTCCACAATTCTTAGCAAACTATGGCTTTATGGAGCAGGTAGTTTGATGTTACAAAAATGGCAGACGGATTTCGACCCTGACACAGCATTTGTGCATCTGCGCCATTTTTGGGTGCTTCTACCTAGTCTTCCTCTTGCTCTATGGAACTGTGGGGAATTTGAGGCTATCGGTAACAGTCTTGGTCACTTCCTACATGTGGAGGATGAGCATTTGTCTGGTTTTGACCGTCGCATAGGTCGGTTGCTAGTGGAGGTGGACATCTCAATGGGGCTCATTGATGTACTCCACATAGATTGGTGTGGTCGCAAGTTGGCTCAAATTATTGACTATTGGGGCATACCATTCAGGTGCTCAAATTGCAAGCAGGTCGGACATTTTTGGCGTCAATGTAAGGGGGTTTCGACATCTGGTCGTCCGGTTGGGATGGATCCTTTCTGGTCTTCCGATGATGGTAGCGATAAGGAACGTGATGCTATGGGTGGGTTCGATGGTTTCTCCAATAGGGTTACGCTCCCCACGGCACTAGACTCGACATTATTCCGTAAGTTGGAAAAAAAGACCCGTCTTTCTATCATACTTTGAATGAATTGGATATCTCTTTTATAAATTCTTTAGATCTGAACAATGGCAATAATGCAAATTATTTGGGACGTCGTCGTGTTTCTCCCTTGCTGTCAAGTGCCTCTGGTTCTGCGAGGGACTCCTGGGAACAATCTGATAATGGCTCCCCTGTTTCCGTCAATGCGACTCCTGCTGTGGGGAAATCGCGGGTTTTAACAACTGACTCATCCCCTATAGTGTCGGCATCTCCTGATGCCCCCCTTTCCCCTGCATCAACCATTTTACTTTCCTCTGACACCGAGTCGCCATTAAATGAACTTTCTCCCTGTGTGGTTGGGGGGAACGATACCTGTGATCCTTTGGTTTCTTTTGTCCCTCCCCCAATGCCCCGAGAATCGATATTACACATTCCCTCTTACTCTGAAATGGTTAAAAAGACACCTATTCTAGTCTTTTTCAAAAATAGGGTTGTGGAGGAGACGGTCCCGACCTCTGATACTGTGGGGGATCCCTCGGATCTAAAGTCTTTGGCTTCGGGGTCGGGGGGGAAGCAACCCGTTATCGAATACATGTGATACATCCTTGGGCAAAAAATTTGTCTCAATGGGGGCTCGCATAGGGGGTTTAGCCCCGGACTACTCACCATTAAAGATGTGCAATGCTCAGAAAATAAAGAAGGTTATCCCCTTGGGGGTGGATGACACTTGCAATTTATCGGTTTCCCCCATTTCTTCTGATACCAGGGCTCTTAGAGGAATCAAAGCCCTTGCCAAGGGTCGTTAATGATCTTTTTCTCGCTCAACATCTGGGGTGTGGGCGGCCTCCCAAAACAATTGGCTCTCAAGCGTGTTCTTCATATTATCAATCCCGATTTAGTATTCCTTCAAGAAACTATGGTTAGTGGTGAGAAGGCCCGTATTTTCTTTAACAAAATAAAATCGGGTTGGCTGGTGTGGTTGGTGGATGCTGTTGGCCTGTCTGGTGGGCTCTTAGCAGCATGGAACCCTGGGATTCTGAGGCTCAATCCCTTTATTATCTCATTGGGAATTCTACTTTCTGGAAACATCAGAGGCTCTGAAAAAAACATGAATATTGTAAATTGTTATGGTCCCTATTGTGACAGGGAGGCATTCTGGGACCTTGCGTGCTCGGGGCACTTACTAGATCTGGAAAATTTGATTCTTACAGGTGATATGAATTTTTCTTGGGGGGCTGAGGAAATTTGGGGACATTCCACAAGAAGGGACCCCCTGGGAACATACTTCAAGGAACTCTTCTCAAAATATCATCTGATTGATGTGGCTCCTCGTCCTTTGGCACCCACTTAGACAAATGGTAGGAAGGATGGGAATCTGATCTCTAAGTGTATTGATTGGTTCTTAATATCATAACTACTCTTAAATGGATTTCGGAATTACCGATCATGGATTCAGCAGATTCATATTAGTGATCATCTCCCTATTATCTTACAATTTGATACTGAATTATCCCACCATCCTTACCCTTTCAAATTTAATTCTACCTGGTTAAAAGATCGGGATTACACATTGGGTGTGATAAATCACTGGTTACAGATGGATGTCTCTGGTGAATGATCTACGATGGATAGGCTGGCGGTGAAATTAAAATCCTTGAAGGACTATACTATTCTATGGGAAAGAAATAAGAAAGCGACGCTGGCTGCAGACCTCATTATGTTGGAAAAAGAGATTGGTAAATTGATGGAACTATCATTGCAATCTGGTCTTTCCCCCATTGGAAGGTCCAAACTATCAGTACTGGAGGAGAGAAAATTGAAAATCCTACTCTTGCATGAGGAAACATGGCGCTTAAAAAGTCGTGCTCTTTGGCTCAATGCCGGTGATTTGAATACCAAATTTTTTCACCGTGTTGTAGATTCTCGCAGAATACAAAGCACAATTTGGTATCTCAATGACCATGCTGGTTGGCGGATTTGGGGAGATGGGGATCTCATGACTGAGGCCACTCAACACTTCCAGAATTATTATTATGATCCAAAAAATACAACATTGTCTGAACAATTCAAGATTATTAAGGAATACCCAAGGATGTTCAATGAAGTGGAGGGGGACAATATATTTGAGTTTGTTACCCTGGTGGAAGTAGAAAACATTTTACAGGGGTTTTGCTATGGAAAAATCCCCTGGACCTGATGGGTGGACGGTGGAACTGTTCCTCCACTTTTTTGACATTATGGGGGGGGACCTTCGAAATGCAGTAGATGAGTCTCGAAACAAGGGACTGGTCTCTGGGGCACTTAATACCACCTACTTGACTCTCATTCCAAAAATTTCTCATCCAGAGAATTTTAATGAGTTTTGACCTATTTCCTTGTGCAATCTGGTATACAATACTATATCCAAGATTATTGTTGTTCGAATCAAGCCGATTCTCTCAAGACACATTTCTATGGAACAGTTTGGGTTTTTGGAGGGCCGGAAGATACTTGATGCGGTGGGGGTGGCACAAGAGGTTTTTCATAGTATTAAACAGAAGAAAATTGATGCTCTTATCCTCCAATTGGATTTGGTGAAGGCTTATGATCGTGTTGACTAGAATATGCTCAGACTGATATTGATTCAAATCAGACTTCCCTGGAAGGTGATGAAATGGATTATGGCATGCGTTACTACGGTTAATTTTGCAGTGCTCATTAATCGTCAGTCGACAAACTTTTTTAAGGCCTCCAGGGGTCTCCAACAGGGTTGTCCTCTCTCGCCCCTCATGTTCCTACTGATTATAGAAGGCTTGAGCCTCACTATTCATAAGGCAAAATGTGAGGGTTCCATTGTGGGCATTAAGGTTACCACTGGTATATCTATTACTCATTCGCTCTTTGTGGATGACGTCATGCTCTTTGGTTTGGGCATACTTGCTGAATGGATACAATATAAGAAAATTCTAGATTTCTTCTGCTCGGTATCGGGTATGATTATTAGCTTGCTTAAATCACAGTTTTTGAAACACTCACTGGAGACAGATGTGGAACAGTCGATTGGAATGATATTACCTCTAGACTTCAAAGATTTGGAGGGTGGCACAAAATATCTGGGATATTTTGTCAAACCTTCGAATTATTTTCTAAATGACTGGTCTTGGCTATTAAGGCGTTTTGACTTAAGAATTGGTCATTGGAGTATGCGACATTTATCCATGGGTGGCAGACTCACACTGGCTAAAGCGGTACTGTAGAATCTTGGGGTCTACTGGTTCTCACTTTGCAAAATACCTAAGTCTATTCTCCGCCTTATATGTAGGAAGTTTTTCAGTTTCTTATGGTCTGGTGGGGTGGATAATGGCAAATATCACTTGATCAAATGGTCTTCGTTGGCTCGGCCCTGGGATCTAGGGGGATGGGATATCAAACATTTGGACCTTTTTGTGACTGCCCTTCATGCAAAGAGTCTATGGCGGGCTCTTTTCGTTGACTCTATCTGGAGAAAGATTATTCGGGCAAAGTATTTAAAAAACTCTCGAGTGGTATATTGGTTTAGAATGGGACAGCCTTCGAAAACTGGGGTCTCTAACATCTGGAATGGGCTCTTGGGGTCGTTCAATACCATTGCCCACTGGCTGTCGTGGGTTCCTAGTAATGGGCGGGAGATAAGGCTTGGAACTGATCCTATTTTGGGGGGATCCTCCACATTTCTTCTATCACCAGCTTTGATGTCACATCTTCGGGAAAAAGGTTTCTATACACTGGCTCATGCAGCGTGCTAGAATGGCTGTGTGGGCACTAAATGGATCTCTGTGCCTCAGCTGGGGATCTATGGTGCCTTAGGAAAGGAATTGACTGATTATATAAGATCTTTTTGTCATGCCAATATACAACTTTCCGAGACTCTTGATCATCTGGTTTGGTCGTGGGCCGTGGCTCATGGTTCGGTGACTGCAAAACTTGCTTATGCTTCTTTATTTGCTGATATACAACCTGAGAATCGTTGGTGGCATCAAAAGATTTGGAAAATTGCCCTCCCTTTAAAAATCAAATGTTTCATTTGGTTGGATTTGAGCAACAGAATCCTCACATGGGATAATCTGTGTCTTTGTGGCTTCGTTGGTCTTGGATGGTGCCCATTATGTTGCCTTCAGGGAGAATCAGTAGATCACCTCTTCGCTACATGCTCTTTCATTCAGGATCTTTGGAAAATTATTGCTATCTCCTCCAGCTTACAGATAATCTGGCGACCCACCACACTTATCCACTGCCTCGGTTCCTGGATCCGGCATTCCTACTCTAAGATGGAGCTACCTTGTTTTATGTTGTGGGAAGTTTGGCAGGCCCGTAACAGCCTAATTTTTTAGGGCACTGCACCACATTTGGAGTGGATTTGTGGTCGAACTATCGCTGCGTATAAGGAATACATCTTACACTCTGGACATGGAGGGGGCCATCTTAATAAAAACATACTTTATCCTGGACGTCGATTGACCCCTCTGGTCTTGGTATACCCCTGTGGATTTTTTGATGGGGCCGCGGCTGGATGTCCTGGTGTGTGTGGGGCCGGTGTGGTGTTACATCAGTCTACAACTTGTTTTTTTCGCATCCAGTTAAATATGGGATCCGGCTCCAACACACGTAGTGAATTGTGTGCACTTTGGCTCCTCTTGTATTTTGCTCGTTCCAGGAAGATAACATCTCTTGTGATTATGGGTGACTCCTCTTCTATCATCTCCTGGGCTTTGGTTACTACCCCACTCAAGGTGATGTTACTCTCATTTTGGTTGGTGGCGGTCCGAAAGCTTATCAACGAATTTGATCACACACATTTCGGTCATATCTTCTGAGAGGTTAACATGGAGGCTGACTAGCTCTCAAAGTTGGCATTGACCTCTCCGGTGGGAGGAGTGGCGGGGGGACCTTTCCTTCTCCCGTGGCACTATTGACATGCATTGGTCTTGATTCCTTTGGCTCGATTCACCTATTTTGAGGTATTTTTGGTTTTCTTGTGGTCGATATATCTTTTATATTTGTGTTAATATATCCTTGTGCAGGTCAATAGCACTATTCTCCATCAACCACTTGTTGATCCGGTTTTTTGCTACGGCACTATATTATTTTGCGGATGTATATCTTTTGGGCATACCACCTATGGTTCCGACAGATTTTGATGAGCCTCATGATGGACGCATCTGTATATTGGATGCGATATGTTATGTCTATTTATTTGCTGCTGGTTATATATGGTTATGTTGGGCCTCGTCATTGTGCAGTTGTATGTGCACTGGACTCTCTGTTATGGTGCGTCTTGTACGCGCTGTTTTTTTCGGTCTTTATGGCACATATTTGGCACTCTGTTTATTGGGACAGTTTTATCCTGTGCCCGTGGATTTTAATATTTACTGTTCTATGCTGGACATATTCCTCTGTGTTTCTATGACATTTGGAACATTTACTATTTCGCTTTATTAATAGTAAGATAATTTTTTCGATGGAAAAGTATATGTCAAAGTTACAATTTTTTATATTAAATATATTTGTTTAAAATCATTTATCTCAATTCTCGTTGGCTTTTACTTGCTAACATTGGCCTCGATATTTGGTGCCCGGGCCTCAGCGACGGGAAAACGTCAGCAAGATAGTTGCAGGGTGTGCCAATGTACTAGTTGAGAAGCAATGATGAATGACAATCGGATTTGATGGTTGGTTCTTCATTCTTCATGAGTTTATATAAAATTGGATGTTGTTTTCGCGAGTGCGGATACTGTGGTACCTGCAAATTTCTCCACAAACGTAAAAACTGAAAATGCCATGACCTTGAACACATGATCGTCAAAAGTGTCTCTAACGAAAACTATCAAATATAGCTCAAACTACGCCACGACATCGCGCTCGGGCCAAGGGAAAACAACAAAGATAATAACTATGTCGGTCTGGTCAAATCTACAGAATTCTCCTCCCTGCCAAAGTAAACTTGGAGTAAACTTTTATACCTGCTGGAGGGATCCTTCATCGCAGAACAAGAACCTTTGATGTGAGTAAACTTCTACATCGGCTGGAAGAATCCTTCATCCTAGAACAAGAACTTGATATGGATTAGCTCTCAGATTTTGGTAACGACTCCATCTCTGCTAAACTACCCACTCAATAGAATATGTTACATAGGTTCCATTAACGAATCTGCTCATCGTCTGCCAAAGTTTCCATTCGAGGAAGGCTTTGGGAGATGCAAAGATAGAAAATGGCAGTCAAATTACAATACCAGGACTCAACTAGCTCAATTTTCAGTCACAATTGGAGTCGTCCTCAGCAGTCTATGGATGATTCTCCTTTCTTCCTTCATGTAATTTGTTTTAATGGAGCTAACAATAACAGCAATCCCTGCTAAAATTATTGTTCATAACTCTGATAATCCAATTTAAAGCAATTCGAATGAAAAGAAACTCTGAGGAAAATCTCACAGCAAAATATGGAGAGGAAAATTGATAAAACAACCTCTGGGTTTAAAACCTGTGCATCAATATACAATGCAACACAACCAACTCCTAGCTTGTAAGAAAATTGTAGTTGTAACATTAAACAAATCATAACACCGAACAAATTTTACAAGTGACATATTAGAGGAACCCCAAGCCTTGAATGTGAACAACCACAGACTAAAACACAGTCTAAAAAATATAATTTACTAATTAGGATAGAATTAGCCAAGCATTATAGACCTCCTAGCTATTACCCAGTGTTAAAATTCATGTAGAAGAACTAGATGCTAAACAACAAAGAAATGTTGGTTGTGGAGCTTGATTTACCAGTCTCATAGATGATGTTGTTTCAGCCGTGTTGTACCCCAGGTTTGGTTATGATCCCGCCACGAGCCCCAGAGGGTCTGCGGGGGTTCGGGGGCGTAGCCCTCGAAGAAAATTTTTGGGTTGTTTTCGCCAACAGTTTACGAGCCCATGGTTTTGGGTAACCCGTAGTATTTTTTCATTGTATTTCCCCTTTATAAGAAAGACATTGTAATACGGCTAGGGTTGATGTATTAGGTATTATGCATTGTAAAGATCTCTGAGATCGTGAAGAGAGACTGTGAGACAGTGAAGAGGAAGTGTAGCGGATGTGCTGCAGATTGTATACCTTCATTTGTTGGATGGTATAATAATAAGGACTGGCAATTTCAGTGTGGACGTAGCCCATCTTGGGTGAACCACGATATATTGGCGTCTCTCTTGTAATGTGTCTGTGTGATTATATTTGCATTTCTGTTTATTGTTATTGCTCTACGATCTTTTTTTTCTAACCAGAAATATATAAGAAGATTCAAAACCTGGACTTATAGACTCGCACCTTGTCCAAAACCCTACAACCTGATCAGACTACCTTTCGATCATGGATTGAGCAACTTATCACAAAGGAGATTGGAAGGGATTGAGAGGTAGTTTATGTCGGGCGGAGTTCTGAAAGATCGATTTTATTATATCTGGGTTTCAAAATATTTTTATTTTGGATTTATTTGGGAAGATGGCATCTGTCACTCTCGGGCAATATAGCTGTCACATTTCACACACATATATAGAGTTTTGTGCCATGCGCCAATATTTTGCACTGCGTGATGGATTGTATTGTAATAAACACTATGCCATTTTTAAGAATTTATTAGTTTTTAATACTTGTAACTATCTACTAATTTCCAACCATTGTTATAAAAAGGGATTTAATTATGTAGTTGCTGTTCATGTTTCACGGACAATTTAGGTTTAATTAATGGATTGATTTCTAGTAGACCGAGTTTCAAAAATTTAAAGTTAAACAATAATCTAGAAAACAAAATTATTAAAAATAACAAACCGGTTTCCGGTTCCATTTGTAGATATGTATACTCTTTTGCATATTTTATTAACTATCTTTCATTCTGACACATAAGGCATTTGACTTCAATCCTGATTTTCCTTTCGCGACTTCAATTTTGATTTTTCTTTTGTCAATCCATGACCGTTTAAATATTTGCATTGTGACGGTCATAGTTTCCATTTGATTAATTTCTAACTTGGCTGCATTACTTATACCCTGACTACCTTCAAAGACATACATAAAATTAACTAGCTTATTTTTTCTTTACAAGACACTATTTTCCTAGACATTGCCTACACACTCTCGTGTAATATTTTGAGAGTAAATTTCAATAATGGTAAGAATTACTAGTCCCGTTTTTAGCTAAATATACTCTTTTACATATGGCAAAATCAAATTTAAATTATAACATGTCTTTTTTTAATCATATAACCCAATTTGGAAATAACAATAAATAATAGATTGAATAAAAGCTAAATCAATTTATATTTTAATTATATTTAAATAATATTATTATGTTATGACAAATTGTATTGATTTATATTTTTTTTATTATGCTATAAATTGTTGATTTATATTTTTTTATTATGCTATAATATGACAGATTGTAGTTAAAATACCTTTTTATTAGTTTTTTTCAAATAAACAAGATTGCATGGCAGCGGATACCTGCGATGTTGCAGGTTGGAAGCCTAGAGCAGGAATGGCTAGAAACTTTGAATTTAATGTTTGCCTTACGCAATACATAATATTACAGCTATCATAAAATTTAAAATTTTTAACATTTCAAGAACTTATATTTTAGAAACAGAGTACAGAAAAACAATGACTTAGAATTGTTGCACATAATTTTGACTTGGAGTTGTTGCACATAATGTTGTAGGAAGTAGTTAACTCAGAACTATGTAGAAAAACAATGACTTGGAGTTGTGCATGCATCAGCTCCAATATATTGAATGGAAATTGAAGCTTCAATGGTTATTCTGTAAGACCTCACATCATAACAACAACTTCACTGAGATTGTTATGAGGAAATATCAGAATAAAATTAGTCTCGTTTATAAAAAATTGTTGAGACAACAACTATTATTTGTGTAGAATATTTTCTAAAAATTGTTGAGACAACAACTATTATTTGTGTGAATATTTTCTCAATGTTGGATAATTTTCAAATGTTCATATTTTCATATCATGAATCATGATAATTATGTGAAAACTATTTTACTTTTAACAAATATTACTAAATTATTAAAAGTATCTATGTATTGATGCACGCACAGCTTGAAGGCTAGAGAATATTTGCTGAATAATAATTTAATTAATATATTTTACCCAGATTTATCTTTAACATAAGAGAAGGTTTAAATGTTATGAGGGTACTTAGTAAGTATATGGATTTTTTTTTTAAATTGATATCAGGATAATTAATAAAAAATACTAATATTAATTGAAATTTTGTGTAGTGGTAGACGTATGGGAGTTTATTAAAATCACTCCCGAAGTATTTTGGTTGAGAATACAAAGTATCGAACCAAAAAGCATATGATTTGGAATTGCAAATTAAATTACATGTATTGAAAACCTTGAGGGAAATGGTAACTGCCACGAGTAAAGGAACTGTGGAAATTTAACAAGGGTGGTCATCTCAACCGCTTACACCAGGCGGTGCGATCACTAAAAAACATTAAATTTGTTGCAGTTTCTGTGAAAAAAATTCATTAGTATTTTGATGTGTAATAGTTGAATTCGTAGAAAATGAATATGCCACAGACCAAAAACTAAAGCGCAGGATACGGAGGAGCCTGTTGAATCGGCTTTATATCAATCTCTTCTGGAGAGTTGCATTGAGAAAAAAGATTTGGAAGAGGGAAAATTAGTGCATGCCCACATAACCCAACGGGGATTCTTGGCGGACTAGCGAGTACCCTTATCAACATGTATGCCAAAGGCAGAGGCAGTTTGGCAGAAGCCCGAAGAGTGTTTGCCCAAATGCCAGAACCAGATGTTGTCTCATGGACTGTCATGATCGTAGCTTATTCTAAACAGGGAGACCGTGAAGACGCCATGGAACTGTTTTAACAATTTCTAGAAGTATTATATCTGCACAAGCATAAATTCTAGCGTCGTTATTCTACAAGGTAATGCATCAATCCTCATTTGTTTCGTCCAATGCAACTAATCTTTGCTAAAAAATAATTGTTAGTTACACAGTGTTCTTTTTATCGCCTTTTGGTTTTTTGCCTGTACAAAAAATAGGTCCATCTGTTAACATTGAATATAAACAAAATACCCCTAAAAATTTAGGGACATTGTGTGAAAAAAAGGTAAACAGCACTAGTTTCTTATCTATGACCATTGCTTTATTTCAGATAAAGCATAAAAACCAGCATTTATACCAGATACCTCATCATAAGCTCCAACATGAACAGTTTTGGGCTTGTCAAAGTAAATATTATAACCAGATACCAGATATATATATAGAGAGAGAGAGAGAGAGATATTATAACTATAATAAACTTTGTAAAAAATATTTAAACTCTTACAAATTAATGAATAGTCAAAGTAAATTGACTAATAAATGATTACAATATTACTCTGCCTTCGGCAGCTAATAATAATGATATAAAGGGGACGAGACATGTTAAACTTGAGTTAATGCGCCGATTGGTATTCGTGTTTAGGATAGATGAAATTGTGTCATAGGTATAGGGGTTGGAAGCCTCCAAACCCTATGCCCTGAGATCCAAGGGGAATTTTGGCATTGATTGCTCTTGTGAGATTGTTGGGCTAGGTTTTACCTCCCAAGGTCTCAGCCCAACTAGAAAGCCAAAGCAAATCAGGGAGGAACTGAGTCTGAGGTTCAATACCACCTCTCCACCCAGGGCGCTTAGATTTCAACCCTTGCAAAAGGTGAACTCATGAATTTACTCTCCTTCAACTACAGAGGGTTATACAGCAACCCCAAATAGCTGGCGCTAGAGCTATTGGTAGATTTAAATAATCCTGATGTATTGGTAATACAGAAAACCATGTGTGGAGGGAAAGTTTTAGTGGAAAGTATGAAGAAGAAGTTGAAGGGATGGGATTTTTCATGGGCGGATGGAGAGGGTCTGTCGGGTGGGTTACTCACGGGGTGGAAAGACCATCTGTGTCTTTTCAATTGCTTCTCCTTTAGATCAGGACTAGGCACTTCCTTTTCCAACAAAGCCCTTGTTCTACACTTAACAATCTACAACGTGTATGGCCCTTACAACTGAAAAGTCTCTTTTTGGAATGACTTCTTTGGGAAAACATTTCTCAAGGATCTCCCTTTCATAATTGTAGGAGACCTTAATTTCACTTTGAACCGAGATGAGATATGGGGAAGCGGGGCTCGACCTAATCCGGTGCAGAACTTCTTCATCCACCATCTCAAGGACATGGACATCATTGATTTAGAGCCACTGGAGATTAGACCGACATGGTTTAACAAGAGGACAGGTGCAACGGACATCTCCAAAAGACTCGACAGATTTCTCTGTTCAGGAGAATTATTAAGTAGATTCAAGAAGGTCCGCACTTGGAGAACGACTGGAGGAGGCTCGAATCACCTACCCATCCTCTTCCATATTGAAAAAGGAGAGTGAAAACCAGGATCACCTTTCAAGTTTAGCCCCCAATGGTTGACTTGCACTGATTATACTCGCCTGGTTAGGGTAAACTGGAAACCTTTTGACTCTTCTTTAAACAAATCCTGTAGTAGGAAGTTTGTAAACTCTTTAAATACTGTAAAGAAACTTTCAATGGAATGGTTGGATAATCAAAGGAAGAGTAGGGACTCCTGACTTAAACAAACGGAATCTAAGATCGATGCTTTAATCCAGAACTGTCGGGAACTTCTACGTAGCAAGGAGATTTTGGACCTCACAACCCTGGAGGAAAAAAGAAACACTATTTTAAAGGAAAGAGACACAGAAGAAAGGATGAAGAACATAACTCTATGGCTCTCTCTGGGAGATGAAAACAATGGCTTTTTCCATAAGATGGTCAACCATAGGAAGAGGAGAAATACAATTTGGGAATTGGATAAAGAATTTGGGGAGACAATTAGAGGGTTTGCGTCACTGGCAGCAGAAGGAGTAAATTACTTTACAGAGATATATACTGAACCAGATTGGAATAACATGGCGGAAATGGTAAAAACAACCTCAAAATTTCCCCATTGGATCACAGACGAAGATAATCTTCTACTTTCCGATCCAGTGTCCATGGAGGAACTATAGGCGTCTCTCAGAAACTCAAAGAAAGAAAGAAGTCTGGGTCTGGACGGGTGGACATCCTAATTCTTTCAATCTTTTTTTGACCTATTGGGTGAAGACCTGCTGAGAGTCATTGAAAGCAACAAAATGTTGGGAAATATGCTTTCATGCATCAACTCCACCTTCATAGTGCTTATCCCTAAGTTGGACTCCCCGGATTCCTTTGGGGATTTTTGCTAGATCTTCGTTTGCAACGCCCTCTACAAGTTACCTTCCAAAATCATAGTAGACCGTCTCAAGCCTTATCTGGCCACTTTCATCTCTCCAGAGCAATTTGAATTTTTAAAGGATAGAAGCATCCACAAAGCGGTAGGTTGTTCCCAAGAATGCATCCATTAGATCAATTGCAGAAAGAGTACAGCAAAGGTCCTCAAGATCGACCTCTCAAAAGCTTATGATCGAACAAGCTGGATGTACATCAGGTTGGTTCTTATCTAAACTGGTTTCTCATTACCCTTTGTCAATTGGATATGGTCTTGTATTTCATCTGTCAATTTTGCCCTACTGATCAACGGATCAACCACTTATTTATTTACTCCTTCAAGAGGATTGAGACAGGGGTGCCCCCTATCTCCATACCTCTTTTTACTTGTGATGGATGGTCTCAGCAAGTTAATGAATGAGGCTCTTTCCCTAGAGAGGATACAGGGCCTTAGTTTTAATTTGGAAACTATTACACATATCCTTTTCGTGGACAATGCGCTCCTCTTCCTGGGGAATTCTGTAGAGGAAAACCGAGCAGCAAACGATATGTTCTGGCTTTTTAGTGTTGCAACAGGGATGCTCATCAACCTTGGTAAGCCGGCATGCTAATTTAATGAGTTGGAGGACGAAGAATTGCATTCTTTCCAAAAAATTCTCGCTATGGACCAATTTCCTCTGAAAGAGGGCTTCAAGTACCTAGGCTTTAATCTGAAACCTAATAGTTATCACAACTCAGACTGGAATTGGTTACTCTCAAAGGTAGAACACCGCATTAACTTATGGTGCAATAGGTTTTTATCCAGGGGGGGAATCTGTGCTGATCCAAGCGGTACTAAACGCCATACCCATGTATTGGATGATTAATGCTAAAATTCCAAAAGGAGTTTTGAACTCTATGAGGAAACTTTTCCACATATTTCTATGGAAAGGAAATACGGATAAAGGTCTACACTGGTCGTCTTGGGACTCTTTAGCGAAACCTAAAGCTGAGGGAGGTTGGGGACTAAAGGAGCTCCACTCATTTGGAACAGCTCTAGTTGCAAAATCAACTTGGCATTTTATATCTAAAGAAGGAAAATGGCAAACAAATTTAAAAATGAAATACCTGGGAACTATGTCTATCTTAGAGTGGGTCAGGGAGCCACGCAAATCCAACAGGGGAGGCTCATTGTTCTGGAAATCGATAGGGAACGCTTTTCCTGTCATAGGAGATTGGCTAGCTTGGGAAGTAGGAGACGACCGACATGTAATGCCAGGGAAGGACTGCATAGTGGGAGTTAATATGCTAACTCTTCCCATAGCTCTCACAGATCACCTGTCTACGCAGGGCATCTTTACATTCCTTCCCTAGCATTGCAGACAAAGGAAGGGGTACAAGTCATACACAACAATGGTATACTACAGATGCTCTAGCTCTCCCTGGAAGGTGGACCGATCAGTGGAATACATGGATTTGCTCCCTAAAAAAAGGTTTCATCCGGATGACAAACCAACCTAACCAACTGAAATGGAATAGCAATGAGGATGGTGGAACCTTTATTGTCAACAAAGCATATAAATTGTTTTGGCAGAATCTCCATATCCCTAGCCAATGGTGGTGGAGATCTTTATGGCAGGTTCACGCCCCGCACAAAGCTAAAATAATGATGTGGTTACTTTTAAACAACAAAGTCTTGACATGGGATAAGGTAAAGGAATGTTTCTTACAAGGACCGGAGAGATGCACACTGTTAGTGCTAAAAGATGCACTCCGACTGCAGAGAGAGCATGGCTAGCACATCTTAATGTTCAAGGTAAAGATTGATTGAATTGAGTGGGTATGTGGTTGTGTAATGAGCCAAAAGATTAATGCAAACAGAGAAAACAGAAAACAACTAAAAACTTCAGACTCTGAAAATAACATAGATTATTGAACAAAAGCAAGAATGATATCAGGGATGACTCAGGTTCAAAGTTGATTAATAACACAAGGAACAAACAGTTCAAACATGTGTTAAAATGAAGAACTATGTTTAGAAAAACATTCCAAACACAGAAAAGGAAGAACATTACATCACAATATTGAGCATGCATAGAGAAAACAACAATATGAAGGAATTCGTTACTGTGACAGATTTCATAATGTTCAAACTCAATGATGGCTAAACCCGGTTCATAAAAACAAGATCTCATATTCAGCTTGAGATGAATCTCCATAGAAATTACAGAGCATAGTCTTCCCAACTTTCTATAATAAGACTCTCGGCCAATTTTACGACATACTCAGCCTCTCGGCTGGAACCTCCTCCCATTACATTCAAGATTTTCAAATTTAAAAAGAAACAATCTTGTGGAACAAATTCTCGAATCATGGCCTGCTGATTCTTCTCCTTGAAACGATGTTGATTGCTGTGCCTGTGGAATAAAACCTTTGGCATTTGTCAAGTCCAAGAATCTGGAACAGGATGCCTGAAGAAGTTTATCTAAATCTTTGTATCCCAATACTCTGCTACTATTTCTCTACCTCTTTAATGAAGTATGTCCACTTGTAAGGCTAGTTTCCTTACTTCCTTGAAATGCCGAATCTATCCCCTTCAAATCAGGAACTGTCCTGGAAGTGTGAATCGATTGCTTTAACTAATAGCTTAAAATCTGGAAGTGATTATGATCCTCTTGTCCATTTACTGTCATAGAATCTGATGAACAAGTGTCTGGGAGATTTTAGGAACCATCTTGGAACTTCTAGAACTGCCTAGTAGTTCAAATTCATGAATCTGGATTAAAATGAGCCCATTTTTTACACATAGTGTGAATCCTGTTAAGACTGAATTATAAACTGGCGTTTCACTTTATGCTTTTGACATTTCAACTTTCTCCTTTTGGATGCTTTTAACATTTAAAATATATAACATGTGGGTATATCGAAGCTTACTCCCAAGTCCCAACACATGAACTTTCTGAGCGTTAATTGACAGCAGTTAATAGTGCATGATACACACGGGTGAGCTCTCCTCGTGGCATTAATATAATTCAAATGCTAATATTCCTCCATCCAATCTTAGAATCCAGACTTCTCTTGAATAATCATGATATTAGTTCCTTCCACTTTAACTCTTGATTCTATTACTGCAGCTGGTGATGATCTGAGTTGTCCATAGCGCATTCAATACACAGATTCTGTGGCAATTTAGGCACTTGAACAGATCATTGATGGTATGAGCTTGCTCTGTGAAGTCTGCACCTTCCAAGACAGATACATTGTGGACATTGCTATTCATTGTCACTCAGTTAATGATCTGGATGTTGGTGCGCTAAAACCTCCGGAGACTCTGTCCCTAATACAAAACATTAAGTTCAAACTTGACGTTCTGCTGGCAATGTTTGGCGACCTTCTACATACTATATCAACACTTGATTTCACCGCTGACACTTGGATGCAGTCACGAAGATCTCCATGAAGCCGCGAACCTGTGTATTTGGTTTTTAATTTTGTCTCGGGCTCTACCTTTTCATGCGGTGGGTAATATCCCATATGCACAAATATTAATATATATTACGTGTATTTATACATCAAGCCTTTCATTTTGCTTAGAAAATGGCGTGGCTTTCGATTTGAAGCATTTTTTTAGTTTGCTAATACTCTCCAAACCATTAAAAAAACCATGTTAACCTATAGTTTAGAAGGTATGTCATTTTAAAATTTATATTAAAAAGGTAAATCCATTTGACTCCTTTAACATATAATTTATAATTTAAAATTTTTAAATTAATAAAAAGTTTATTTCATACCTTTTGACTTGATGTAATAATGGCCTTTGTACATTAGGAGAAGACTTATAGAATAGGAGACTTAGTTATTAGGAGAGATTTTGGTTTAATGTAAATTTCAAAGGCAAATGATGAAAAATAAATGGTGAGACTTAATGGATTTAAGATTTGTGGCAATGAGAAAGTTTATCGAAGATTGATATAAGAATTCGGGGCTTGGCAAAACATTGGTTGTTTGAAGGTTTTTTTTACACATGTGTGATGTTGGAATCTGAAGATTTTTGAAGAGGAAGATATGGTACCAACACACACTGTGCAAAATTGAGGAGGAATCCTCAAAGCACATTTTTTGACTATGCCCTTTCTCAAAACAGGTTTAACACAGCCATGGGAAGATGATTCTATTGAGGCAAATTTACATATCTAGTTTGTCAACCCTACACTCCAACCGCTGAGATGCATTTCTTTCATGGTGGTTTGGTTCCTCTGGCTAGCTCATAACGAGTCTATTTTTTAGGACAACCAACTCCTTGCTCATTATGTCATATCTCAGGTTTTTTCCTCCAACAGGTTATTCATCGACCAAAAGAGCATCAAACAACCCAGGATAATGAAAGAGGTCGATATCAGAGAGGAGGACATTTATAATTTCTTCGATGGAGCATGTGAGGAGGAGCAGTGTGGACTGGGAGGCATCTTGGTACTTTCCAAATAGGTTGAAATACTTTTCAGAGGAAATGGGGGAACATGAACAAACAACTGCGCAGAGGGGCTAGCTCTGACAACAATTTTGCAGATAGCCATCGAGGAAAAGGTGTCCAAGATGAAGATATTTGGAGATTCAAAGCTATGGATCAACCATATGAGGAAAGAACAAAAAATCCAAAGCCTTCCATTACACAACCTTGCACAAAATCTGCTTCTGATGGGTTCGACTTTCAACACAAACGATTACAACCATGTTTATAGGGAAGAAAATGAGGAAGCAGATGCTCTATCTAAAGAGGGGTTGCTCATGGAAGTTGGGATCTGTATAGTGACAGCAAAGCGTGACGGAATCCTAGAACAATCAAGGAAGATCCTCGACTTTTGGGCGGAAGAGTAAAAAAGACAAATTTTCAAAGAATTAAAGTCTTTTTATGCTTATTTCTGATGCATTTTTGTAATGTATCCTCTGGTTAATGAGGAAGTTATTTTTGAAACATGTCTAAAAACTAACGAACTCCCTGAGGAATGTATTCTGTTTTCACTTTTTGAATACAAAGAATATGCTTTTTCCATGGAAAAAAAGGTATTTGAATTGGCTTTAGCTATATTTTATATGTAAAAAATTAAAAATTGAAAAAATGAAAATTTATTTGGGTTTTCAGGGTGGTTATATATGATCTGTAATTTTGTATGTCAATAAATTTTGATGTGATGTTTTGATTTTAACATTGTTTTTATTTGAATTGGCTTTAGCTATATTTTATATGTTAAAAATTTAAAATTTGAAAATTTCGTGTGAATTTTATTTAGGCTGTCATGATGGTTACATATAATATTTTGTATGTCAAGAAATTTTTATATGATGTTTTAATTTTAACATTGACTTTTAAATCTTAATTTTACCCATCACAATAATATTTTTTTTTTTAAATAACATTGATATATCTATATAAAATATTGAATTCTCATATCTAGCCTCATATAATACAAAAATATAATAAACAAAAAAAACATAATAAACATGATGATTAAACCAATCACGTACATAATGACAAAGAAGGTTTATCCTCGAAACCTCTAAGTAGGCTTCTTCACAAGCAATACAATGAGCCACTCAAGTTTACCTAACAAGGAGAGACAACTAGACCATCCTTTAGGTTATATGCACTTGTAGGAGAAAGCTTCCAAACTAAAGAATCTTGGCTATGGGTAATCTTATTGTTATTGTTTAACAAGTTTGATATCTATATGTTCCATATGGGAATATCTAGAAACACTCCCTCCCTAAGGATCTAGAAACACTCTCTACCTAAGGATCTTTAGTGAGATTCACACAAGTGCCATTACCAACTTTCCATGTAAACCAATCACATCAAAGGCTAGAACAATAGTAATATATGTGTGTGTGTGTGTAATAATGCACTTCAAAATGACTGGTGAAATTAAAATTCACACTTCTTTATTGATATTTGATTTTATGTTGGTTAAATGTTATTTCGATTAAGTAGTTAGTAGTTATCTTATAAATGGTTTGGTTAAGTCCGGTTATGTAAATGGCTTGGTTATGTAAAATTAACTTTATGATGTATTAATTATATTTATAAATGTATAAATAGATTTCAAGTATTAACATATTAATAAAATAAAATTATAATATATTTATATTATAATTAAATAAAAAATTAAATACAATTTATTTACATTGAAAAAATTTAAGTGGTAAATAGAAAAAATCCTCTTGTGTTTGTTGGAAGCATCTCTCATTTTTGTTGGAAGCATAGTAGTATAATTCGGTTATATTGTTGGAAGCATAGTAGCATAATTCGGTCATATTAGTCTTTCGTGAACAAAAATTCTTTAAATTCGTTGAATATTCGGTGTAAGTGTAATACGGATACATCTTTTTATTAATAAACAATTGTATTTTGATTTAAATAATTAAAAAAAAACAAATTTTACTTATTTTAATATTATAAAACATAAATCCAATTCAATTTCATATTCTTAATGTTTCATAAAAGTCATGCATAAAAAAAATAAAAAACAGCAGCCCATCCACTTTAATGTTTCCCTTTTAAGTCTCACCGCCATAAAAGCATAAAGCACATCCTCGCTTAACTCATTTTAATGTTTCCCTTTTAAGTCTGACAACAATAAAAGCATATAGCACATCCTCCTTAACTCTCGCTTTTACTTTGTTCTCCTCTGTGGTTATGGGAGAAAGGTTGAATATCCAGGGCTTGGATGAGGGCGGAACATGAGGAATCATGATTGGTTCATTGCTAGCGGTTGGGCATGGGCCCAATCCTTTGTATTAATATTATATGCTATGGTGGGATGGACTTAGTGCTCGATCCTTTCATAATTCTTTTGCAGGTTAGTTTTTTTTTTCCCAAAAAAAAAAAAAAAAAAAAGCGTAATTTTATTTTAGCGGCGGTGAACAAAATTTGCATAAATGCATGCGAGTATCCATTGAAGGACAAAACAGTACAATAAAGAGTAAAATCTTCAGTACATCAGTCCGGTGTGTTCATCATCACCAAAAATAAGGCCATAACAGGAAAAAACAGTAACAGAAATAGGTCTGGTGGCTCCCCGAGCCTCCTGATTTACCAAAAAGAAGCTTTAAAGAGTAAAAATAAAACTTCAAACTGTCGTCACAAAAGGATAAAAAACTGTTTCAAAATTTTTGTATCATCACTAATGTTCTTGTAATGCCAGCTCATCAATGAAAGGTCTATGATAGTACTCATATAGATTCCCATTACGGTATTCATTTACTTTCCACATCCCCATTGCCAGGTCCCTACCAATCTTAGAAGCCTTGTCCGCCTCCTTGTTATTCTCCCTGAAAACATGTCTGCAAGAAAAATGTAAAAATGAAAGCTTTAGTTCTTGGATGTCCTGAAGTATGTTTGCAAGTCTAAGGTCCCTGCATTGTTGAGTGCCAAGTGTCCAATTTGTGACATTCATTGAATCTCCAAACACATTTAACTGTTGACAACCCTTCTCCATGGCGAAAATGAGAAGAATCTTTAGGCTCATAAGTTCAGCAAAATTGTTCCCACCCTCCCCCAGACCCCAAAAAAGATGATAAGAGTGGGTTAAAGAAAGATGTA
Organism: Larix kaempferi; assembly: GCA_027924585.1. Taxonomy (NCBI): domain Eukaryota; kingdom Viridiplantae; phylum Streptophyta; class Pinopsida; order Pinales; family Pinaceae; genus Larix; species Larix kaempferi. The sequence goes on from BSBM01001241.1 coordinate 59,536, forward strand.
GAACAGCCCCACCCCCACAGGTGTTCTCCTGAGCAGAACCATCGTAGAAGCCCCATGGAATCGAGTGGTCGATGTCAAGAGCAAGAACATTTCTTTGTTTCGTAGCTTTTATATGTTGAGGGTAGGCCTTTATGAAACCACATATTTGTATGGCTGAGACCGCCGGTGTACAAGTTTTTTCTTTGAAAATCATGCTGTTTCGTGCCAGCTAAATTCCCCAGGCCAACATTAGAGGAAGGCCTCTGTAGGAGATGCCAATTGGATCCATACACCACTGTGACCAAGCCAATAGCATCGTATTCCCTTCCCAATTAAACTAAATATTTGAAATTCTGGAGCATTCTGCCCATACCTGCACCGTGTATGGACATTAGAGAAATAAGTGAAGGCAGGTTTCCTCATTTGCTTTGCACAATATGCACCACCCCGGCCCAGCCCTGTTCTTTCTCTGTAAAAAATCCCATGTAGGAATGGAATTTTCAAGGACATTCCACATGAATATACGATGTTTCAAAGGGCAGTTTAGCTTCCAGATTGGTTTCCACCACCAAACCAATTCTCGTGAATTTATGAAGTGACTCAAACTGATGTATCCATTCTTTGGTGAGAACACCCCATTTGGTGCCCCTTCCCATACCAAACAGTCCTCCCTGTCGCGGATATGAATATGTGAACGGATGAGTGCTCTATAATAAGTTCTCAATTCATCTTGTTCCACCACAGTAAGTTCCAATGTGTCTGCATCTATCCACGATTGATTCCATGGGTGGACCCTATCTTGAAGAGCAAGTTGGGATAAGTGTGTTATACCTATTTCCCGGAGGGATGCAATCAGTCCATCTGATAAAATGTGTCTGCCTGCACTCCAAAACCAAGGATCTTCCCCAACTCGAAGAGCCTGTCCATTCCCAATATTCCAAGCTAGAAGGTCTCCAACCACAGAAAAAGATTTTGTTACAGCTTTCCAGATAATAGAACTACCACGGTGAGACTTAATCGTATTCCGAACCCAGTCCATAACTGATGCAGGGGCAATGTATTTATGGATGACAACTCTTGTCCAAAGGCTATCGTATTTTAGTAGTCGCCAAACCCCTTTAGTTGCCAGGGCTTTTGATAAAAGATGAATGTTTTTCAGACCCCATCCCCCTAAAGCCTTAGGGATAGCAATTCTCTGCCATCGGACCCATGGGGAAACAAAATCTCCTTTACCGCTCCAAAGAAAACGAAAGCATAATTTCTGAGCTTTTTCCAATGTCCCTTTGGGGATCCAAGAGAGGGACATCCAATACACCAGAATGGCCTCTAAAATTGATTTCACCAGGACCAGTCTTCCTGCTCTCGAAAGCCACCTGTGGCTCCATACCTTCAACCGCTCGTGAATTTTTTCGATAAGCCAGTTCCAATCCTGTTTTGTATATGCATTTGGTTTTAAGTAAAACCCAAGGTAGCAGAAACCATCTTCAAGGCCTAATAATGTATAAGGGAAGATTCTTCGTATAGCCATGATCTCAACTTCCCTAAGCAAGTGAGTTGATAAAGTGGATTTCCTGTCATTTATCTCCATACCAGTAGCTTGAGAGAAAAGTTGGAAGATGTCATGGAGTGTTTCAATGTCCCCAACCGAACCAGAGCAGAAAATGAGGATATCATCCATGAAAAGTAGATGTGATATAAATAAGTCTGGAGCCACTTGAATACCCTGGAGAGTGCCATCCCTACAAGCTTTTTTTAGTGCCTTACTTAACCCTTCAACAACCAACAGGAAAATTAAAGGTGATAATGGACAACCCTGACGCAGACCTCTTTCTGACCGAAAGAAGGGAGAGGCTGCTCCATTAATGAGAACCGCAAATGATACCGTAGAAATACAGCTCATAATCCACCTGATAAAATCCACAACAAAATCCAGATGTGTAAGAAGTAAATGAATATACAGCCAACTCACCTTGTCATATGCTTTTGACAAATCAATCTTGATTATAGCTCCTTTGATTTTCCTTGATTTCATACTATGAATTCCCTCTTGTGCTACTCCAATAGCCTCATGTATTTGTCGCCCTTCCAGAAACCCAAATTGTTCCGTAGAGATATGCTTGGACAAGATAATTTTAAGCCGCCTGGCAATAATTTTGGACACCACCTTATATACAAAATTGCACAATGAGATGGGTTTGAAATCACTTAAGGAGGAAGAATTGTCAGTTTTAGGGATTAGGGCAATAAAGGTAGAGTTTAGGGTAGCAGGAATCCTCCCAGAGATTCTTGTGTCTTCAACCATCTGCAAGAGATCATTCCCAATAAGTTCAAAAAATGCCAAGAGAAATTCAACGGTCCATCCATCCGGTCCCGGACTTTTGTCTTTTTGAAAGCTCTGTAAGAATCCCTTCAGCTCTTCTTCTATGACACTTGCCATCAAGGAGTGATTGTCTTCCTCCTCCACAAACCGGGGAAAAAGTTGTGCCATTCTGACTATTTCCAAAATGTTAGCCTGTGCAGGGGCTTTAAAAAGTGTTTGGAAGTGATTTACCCCAACCCCAGCCATATTATCAAAAGAGGTCTGGGTATCCCCCATTGAGTCCTCTAGGCTCCAAATGGTATTAGACACCTTCCTTCCTTTTGCATATGCATGAAAAAATGGTATTAGGCTCAAGATGTGCTTTTTCTTCCACTGATCCCAGACCCCCGGAACCAGAATCATACAAGGACTGCAACTCCAGTTCAATCGACTTCAAATCTCTATCGTCTCTACTATTCTTTTCATAAGCCCATACCTTAAATGGCCTTTTAATTCTTTTGATGTTAGCAGAGAACTGATGAGATGCAGAAACGACATCCCTGGGATTATAAGGTACCCAAAGGGAGCCAACAAGGTCAAAGAAGGTCTCATCTTTTAACCAGATCTTATTGAACTTAAGCGGCCCAGCTGGTTTAGAAGGTCCATCACGAATTTCCAGAAAAATAGGAAAGTGGTCAGATGATCCCCCTGAGCCTACCCACTACCTCAGTAGGTAGTTTCTATCCACCAGGGAGTCAGACACCAAAAAACTATCCAATCGTTTCTCAACTCTGTTTTCTCCAGTTCTGTTATTCCTCCAAGTAGGCTTTAGTAAAGAGGGCTCAATGTCTAGCAGATTATTTGTGACCAACTTGTGAGTGAAATAACCAACCAAGAGGTCTGACCGAACTCTACTACCCCAAACTTCTGCCGGTCCCAGAGAAAAATTCAAATCACCTCCGCGGATAATGTTTCCTTCCTGTAACAAGGGATGTGAGAGAAGAGAGTCCTAGAAAGGGATCCAGTTCAAATATGGACCATAAAACATTTACCACCGTGAAAAGTTCACCAAAATCAAGAGATGAGCAGGACATTCCCAAGGCAGCTTCCATCCCCCATAGGTTATGACACAGCATCGTGCTTGTGTTCCAACCAATAGCCTAGCCGCCAGACCGGCCATGAGCATCCAAGGTAGCAAAAGACCAGCCACCAAACCAACTTTCTAAGAATGATTTAATAACTTCACCAACACCCAAAGTTTCTTGAAGTAGAATGATATCTGGGTGTTCAAGAGATACCACTCTATGGAGTGCTGATCTTTTATGGGGACCAGCAAGACCCCGACAGTTAAAAGACATAATCTTCATTAACGCCCCCTCTTCTGGGCACGCACCACTCTAAGCGCCCGATCAATAGTCACATGTTTGCCTTCAAGCAGATCCATCTTTGCCTTGGATTGTGCTTTAGATAGATGAGACTTCCTACCCCTGCTCTTACCCGTTTTACACACCCCAGCACCCAACCCTCCCGGGGAAACTTTAGTAAGGGATCTTAAAAAATAACCAAAGTCCGAGGAGGTGGTAGGGGAAGAGGAAGAAGGGGCTTCAACTGGGTCAGGATCAGCTTCAGGGGGTAGGTCAATCAACATCACACCATGACTCGGCGGTGTATGTAGAGAAGAAGGGGGATCAGGAGCGATACATGAAGGTTCCACTAATTCCATAGCAGAGGAGATATTCAAATTTGTTAATGCCTCTAACCAGTCTGGATTTTCCAAAGTAAAGTTTTTTATAACAAAATGAAAGGAAAGGGGGTTTATGGAAGGAGGAATACCCGCAGTCGAAGTCCCTGGTCCCGAGAAGGAAGCTGGTTGAGGTAACTCAATAGATGTTGTTACAGGTACCGATTTTTCTTTTTGTGGTGCATCCATAACCAGATCCTGATGTATGCCGCCAGTCACTTCCGCAGTAGTATAAAGTTCCGATAAAGCAAGGCCAGTAGAGTGAGGAGCTTCCAAGTCCCGGAGATTTCCATGCTCCGCAGCAACATCCAATACCACAGTATGGGAGGGTTCAGATAATGGAATTTCAGCCTGAGGAGTAGCCTCCACAGCAATAGTAGATTTTTGTGTGCCACCATTTTTCCTCCGTAAAGGTAGCTTACACTCAGCAACCGGATGGCCATAAGCATGGTAGCGATGGCACCTAAAAGGAACATTTTCGTAATCTAGTTTCTGCACATAAACATAGGGTCCCCAGCTGAGAGTAACATTCGGTGCCAACCCATCCCTAATATTTAAATTAACCAAAATGCAAGCAATCTTCCTTTGACGGGTTTGTAGAAAACTATAATCACCATCCAAATAAGTACCAATCATGTTACCAATTCCTCTGAAATGCCGCTCCGACCAGTAATGGAGAGGTAAACCGGGGAGCCGAACCCAAAGTGGGACTAAATCCAAACATTCACGGCTAGCATCAAACATCGGATGCCAGGGCTTAATCATTACCGGGCAGTGGTCCCAACTCCAGTTGGAATTTAGAACCCACTTAGCATGTTCGGCATTGTGAAAGTTGAAAGCAAACCAATTGCGAGTTAATTCAACAACCTCCGGGGTATAGCCCAATTCTGCAACCCAATGTTCTGCCACCCAAGCCTCAATGGTTCGTAGAGAGAAGGACCTTCCCAACGCCTTACCAACCAGGGTGATACTGGTCATCTTGACCAATTGATGCCACTCAATACCTTCCCCAAGTGCATAGTTATATTTGGTCCTGCTCAGTTTCAACCAACTTTTTCTGCCACGCTTCACCGGTTGAGTTGTATCATCTGAGGAGCATCCTCCCCAATCTTCAGAGCTGGTACCAGAGCCCACACAAGGACTAGCAAAACCACGTTGCTCATTAAGCTCCAATAATCCCAATCTCGTACCTTCCCGAGTCTCTGCAAAGTTCAAGCCAGGGAGTGAGTCCGAGGATGGGATGCTAATACAATCATTCCCATGATAGCCACCGATTTCAGAAATAGGGCCTTTCCTACCATCCACCGTACCCTCGATGGCCTTGATGACCTGATCCAAGGACCAAAGCGATGTCACAGCTTCCTTCAAGGGAGAAATCGATGGAATACAGGGTAATGGAGCATTCAACGGCCCAGAGCATGGTGAAAGTGCAAGATAATCTGATGGTGAAAACCCCAAGTCCAACCTATTCTCGCTAATAGAGAGACCGTCCACACCACACCCTGCATTGTAAACCCCATCATGCCACCTAGCACCAGATGGCTGATTCTAGATGGGAATTTCATTTCGGGTCAAATGTATAATCCAGCTTGTCATCATAGTTAGCCATTGCAAGTAAAAGAAACAACAGTAAAATGAGTAACAGGTACAGTAAAAACTAGGTTTTAAAATAATGCACAAATTATGCAAATAATCCACCGTTTGAGTGCACGGTAAATGAGACAGTGGAGACGCCACGTCGTTGCATCGACCGTCAGGCTACAGTTTCCCCAGCCTGACAGCAGCAGGCCGCCGACGGCCCTCTGGTGGCTAGGGTTCGGCCATAATTTTTAACCTAACACCGTCTCCCTCCTCCCTCCCAATCGACCTCAGTAATTTTTTTCATGGGGCAATCAATAATTAATTATTCATTGACCCATCTATCATTTTGCAGGTTGGTTTATATATATATATATATTTATATATTTATATATATAAATATAAATATGTTATAATAATCATAAATATTAATTAATGATTTTTTAATAATTATATTTGATTGTGTAATATTTTTTTTCAACCGATTTGGTTGTGTAATATAGTAAATATATGAATATAAAATTATATATGTTAAATTATTATAATAATTTGTTTATATGTGTGTAAAAGAAAATATCATATATCTAATGGTTAGTTGATGTTAAAATAATTATTAATAATCTCTCACTTACAATAGGATACCTCAACACCTACAACCTGCATGAAACAATCAATTTGTTTTACCGCCTTCACCCATGCTTTTCTTGTTTTCTTGCTATGAACCCATTCCTACTTTACCTGAGCCAGAGGAAGAAAGCTCACCATCCATGCCGATAGGAAGGAGTTGTCTTCAATCCATTCACATAGCATGATTCCTAGTAGAGCACGAAGAACATACCACGAGGAAGGAACTGAGATTGAGGCCCATAGCACACCGATTCACATATTTCACCTTTACTCCTAGTAGAGCCCCATCACATTGGAACATCCCATAGCACGAGGACCATACGCATAGAAGATGTTAGTGGACTGATTACGAGTGATTGATGAGATTGATGAACATCATTGGGGATGGGCAGTACAACAAATGGACGTATCAAAACTGACCCAAGAAAGAAGGAAGTATCTGTAAGTTCCACAGACAGAGTTGTTCAGTCTGAGTTTGCACTACCGTGTTGGTTCAAATCTAGCTCAACCCAACCAATATCATCAATACCAATCTATCGGTATGGTTATATTCATGCCAATCATGGATGAAAAGATAATTGGTTATTGAACCCCGATATCTATATCTATTCATATCATATAGATATGTGCCCAATTCCATATGAATTGATACTTTAAAACATGAAAGAGAAGGATAAGATATTTAATCGACCTAGCGCTCACATAATCTATACGATCTATCTAGCACCTACCATAGAATAAATATGATCCAATAGTAGATGAACTGTACTATATTGAGATTGTAGTTCAATTGGTTAGAGTACCGCCCTACCAAGACGGAAGTTGCGGCTTCGAGCCCCGTCAGTCCCGATCCAATAAGCTTGATCGACTTGGGAGAAGCAATAGGTATTATTGCAAGCCAATCCATTGGGAAAATGGGAACTCAACTAACACTAAGGACTTTTCATATCGGGGGGTATTTACTGGTGATATTCCAGAACATGTACGAGCCCCTTTCAATGGAAAGATTGAGTTCAATGAGAATTTGGTTTATCCTACACGTACATGTAATGGGAATCCTGCTTATCTATGTCATAATAACTTATCCATCACTATTGATGGTCAGGATCAAGTACAAAACTTAACCATCCACCACAAAGTTTGCTTTTGGTTCAGAATGATCAATATGTGGAATCGGAACAAATTATTGCCGAAGTTTGTGCTAGAACATCTTCCTTCAAGGAAAAAGTTCGCAAAAATATATATTATGACCTAGAAGGAGAAATGCACTGGAGTGCCAATGTGTGTCATGCACCTGAATATGTACACGGTAATTTTCATCCTATACTCAGGATAGGTTATATATGGATATTATCGGGAGGTATATACGGATCCAGTGTAGTACCCTTTCCATTTCATAAGCATCAGGATCAAGTAGATGTTCAACCTTTTGTTGCCAAACATCAATCACTTTATGATTCTTACGTGGATCAAGTGGAACATAGATCGGGTGATTCAAACTGCTATGGGAAGGAAGAACAAATCTTCAATTATTCAAAAACTTATCGGGCCATATCCAACGAGCATCGAGACTCTATTTATGTCACATTTTCCCCTAGGAATTACAATATTAAGGGGAAAAATCAAATGAATCGATTCATCATCCCATTGCAATGTGATAAAGAATGGGGAAAAATAATAATACCTTGTCTTGATGCGATTCTTAGAATACCAAAAAGTGGTATTCTACAGAGAAATTCCATTTTTGGATATTATAATGTAGAATATGGAATACCTGATGGGTCGGATATGGCAACACCCTCAATTGAATCCCGATACTCCTTACATATAAAAAAGTAGGATCGAGAACTCAGAGGGAAAGATTTTATGGTGGAAATATTGTATCTATAAATTTAATCATTAATTGTTGTTGCGGCGCTTGAAATCCTCTACATACCACTAAACTCTGAAGTACTTGGTGAATAAGCTTGTGTTGGAGAGATCCTGAAACTGCAGAGACTTGGTTTGATCAGGATGTTGAGTATTGGGAACGAGCTATAGCACTTGCTCCAGATCCTCATAACCACTTATAACTAGTACTTTTACATCACACTTTTATGTTTGCTTTTAACACACCATATAGATGTAAGATCAGTGCCTATTTTTCCTTAGGTGGATGGTTCACAGGTACAACCTTTGTGACTTCATGGTATACTCACGGATTGGCCAGTACTTCCCATACAATGGGTCCCTTATCTCGAATCATACTTTTAGCATCTCTTAGGTTGGGAGTAATATGTCGTCCAATGAGACTACGAATTACAAATGCTTGAAAAAGATCTATTGCTATTTCTGAGGGTAATCCACATTGATACAATGATAGAAAGGGACCTACCACAATAACGGAATGACTTGAATAATCAACTTGTTTCCCTAGTAATTTTTTACGAGATCTTCCTTCTTTGCCTTCGATCACATCTAAGAACAATTTATAATTCCTATCATGACTATCTCTCATTGGTTGACCAAACATGCCATTATCGAGAAGTGCATCTATGGCTTCTTGGATCAATTTTTTTTGACAAATAACAAATGACTAAGATCCACTTCTTGCTAATAAATTGGTAAGAGTATTATTCCGATTGATAACTCTTCGATAAAGTTCATTTAGATTTGATGAGTTAATAAGTCCACCTTCACCTAATTGAATGATTGGCCTTAGTTCGGGAGGGAGAACTGGTAATAGGCATAAGACCATCCATTTTGGTTCTATATTTGTTCGGAGAAAATGTTTAGCCAATTTCATGCATCCAACCAAAAAATCCTTTCTTCTTCGAATTGCTGCATTCTCCCATCCATCCACAGTAAATTCTTGATCCTCCAAGAGATAGCCATTCATACACTGATCAGGGATGTATGGATTCTCAAGAAGAGAGGATCCGTGGTGGACCGACTGGATTACTTTATTATTGTTCATCAGAGTGTTTTACAGGTTTTAGAGAACATAACCTCTACGAAATTTTGGAAGAACTTTTATTAGGGGAGGGACGCCAATAGTTGTGCGAGGTCCACTGCGCCACGTCAGAGGACAGCTGGAAGTCACTGTTTTCTGTATGACAAGCGTCGACAACCAAGCGCTACGTGTCAGGCAGGTGGCCTCATTCAATGCTAGGGTTTTGACGGGGTTTTGGGGGTTCAATTCACCATTTTTCTAGGGCTACTCCACCACCCTGTGCATTCTTATTTGGGGTCGGCATGTAGCCATTCCGCCACCCTGGTACTAGTCCGTTGGGGTTCCATTTCCCACGTAACCTGGTTCGAATGGTGGTACATGGTGGGATGCTACATGGAGACCCGCAGAACACTCAGTTGCGTGCCCTGCTCTGCGTTTTGGGCGACCTTCCTTGTCTTTCGGTTCGGTGGGATACAATTTGTGGCGTTGCTCTTCTAGTGGCTTTGCTTGGCAGTGGATTTTGAATGTGCGTTGCTCTCTCTACTGCCGGTCCTGACTGGCTCAGTCCCTGTAACCTCCGGTTCCAACTACGGGTTCGAGGAGGTTGACGATGACGGGTTCGTGCGTTCAACGGGCCTTGGCTTTGGCCATCTTGCAATTGGTAGGGTTTAATCCTTACCAGCAACTTGACAGTGTTTTTCAAAACTCCACACCTCCTCATTGATGATTTTGTTAAACCTTTGGAACAATTTTGCTGTGGTTGCTTGTGTGTCTCTAGTAGTGGGCTAGTTTGGGTATCTCCTCAGTGGGTTTGTTTGGCTGTATTGTAATTGTATCTCGTAAGTGGGTTTGTCTGGCTGTTTCGGGCACGGGTTTGTCTAGTTGTTTCGTTTTTAGGGTTTCTCTGGTTGTGAGGAGCTTTTCAGGGTATGTTTGCACAAAATTATGGTGGATTTCTCGGCTACTGCAATTTGTCTTTTTGCTTGATACCTGCAACTACGATTATGGGTGAGTTTTGTTATGTTTTTCGGACCCTATCTGGTTACTAGTTGTTTATGGTAGAGTAGCCTCAACAAAATGGCATGTTGAACACGGTCTGCAATTTTATAATGTGGTTCTAGTGTTAAACATGGTCTAAAAATTTGGAGAAACAAGGGTTTTGGCGGACTGTGGATGGATATGGGTGTCTCTTGAATATATTTCAAACCCGGTGTGGTTATTGCATACTGTTATGGCTCTGGTTGATATGCGTGATTGTAATTTGGGACTTTGGCTAATTTGGTGATGCTTCCTCCTGTTTGTTTTTGGATAATTATATAGTTGTTAAAATATTTTTTGTTTAGGGTTGGCGGTGGAGGGTTTCGTAGGAGATTCTCTGTTTTTACTGTAGCTTAGATTTGGCTTTTGGCTTCTGTTCGTGAATATTTTTTAGGCATATGCATTCAATAGATTGTAAATGTGGTTGTTGACAGTTTTTGGAATTTGGCATGGTATGCCTTATTGTGTGGATGAATGATGGTTGCTTTCAGTGTTGGAAGAAATATTGTTATGCATTCTGGCTATGATTATTGTAGCATGGATTATTGGGAGCAATATTGTTATACATTTTGGTTATGATTATTGCAGTTTATATTCATATTGCCACAAAATTTGCAACAGTAGGTGTTTGAACTTTATATCCATCTTCATATTCATATTGTAGTAGATATAAAGCCCTGTTATTTGCATCAAGTTTCAAAACTTTGAACTTGGTTTTAGATTCTGTCAAGCCCTCGTCGTTCTTGTTTGAAGCTGCAAAAGAAGAAAATGTCGTGGATACATTGTCATGGTGTTTCATGACAATTCTGAAATTTGGCATGGCCCCTCATTTAGTGTGAATGTCTGTCTTTCTTTTCCTGATGGCTTTGCAATCTTATGTAGTGAACTGATACAAAAACTTTGACACAGTTTAAGCATTTTATGGTATACTGAATGTGTTTTCTTGTTGGTATACTGAATGCCTTTTCTTATTCATACGGTATCTTTTCTTATTCATAGCATCAGTAAAATAGTAAGTAAGCTAGTAAGAAGATTTATTGTGAATAAGTTAATGGTCAAAAATTTAGATACATTTAATGGAGTGATTTTTTCTCAATATTAATTATGGATTTGAGTTTGGAAATTAGAGATGGTACTTAAGAGTGTTGTTTGGCTAGTTTGTGCATGTTCATTTGTTTATGGATTTGAGTTTAAATAGAAATTAGAGATGGTACTTAAGAGTGTTGTTTGGCTAGTTTGTGCATCTTCATTTGTTTATGGATTTGAGTTTAAGTGGAAATTAGAGATGGTACTTAAGAGTGTTGTTTGGCTACTGTGTGCATGTTCATTTGTTTAAAACATTGTATCACAATCTCAACAAAGAAATTCAACAAAGCAGTTGTAAGATCAAAGTTGCAAATGGCCAGATACCTATTGCTATCCATAGAGTTAGAGGGATATGATGGATTTTCTATTAATGCAATAATCAACTTAATGGCAAATTTGACATAGGTTCAATTTTTTTGGTTTTCCTTTTACCTTATCAGCCTCCTTGAATGAGCTTGTGAAAGGAGTGTTACTAGGAGTTTGGAAAAAAAATTAATAGATGGATTTTGTAGCTGTTGTGTTTTGTAGGCACGAAGGAATGGTCAACATTCATAAAATGGAAATAAACAAAAATAAATAAAACCTGCTCATTTACAATAAAACAACTGCACTTCATATTAATAGTACTAAATTACAAATACAATGCCTCTATTTGTAGTAGATGTCAATGCCTAGGATTTGTAGTCGTATGAAAACTATCACCTAGGTTTTAGGTTATGTTAAATCCTCATCATGCTTGATTGAGGCTACAAAAAAATAAAATTCCTTGAGAACAAAATAGCATTTGGTTAGCCTATACACCAGATATCCTATTCTTCACAAGGTTCATCACCTTCCCCATCATTTCTTGTCAGGTTTCCAGTTTGAGCCAAGTAGGGTGACCTTACTGAGGATGTTTAATTAGTATGGGTGGGGTTGGTGGAAACATATTGAGGCCAATTTACTCCTTGCAACCAAGGAGGAATTGAATAGCCATAGTCCTGACTTGTGCTTGAGACCCCTGGAATAATCACAGGTGTTGGATAAGATAACATAGAATGGGCCCCTGCACTAGTAGGAATAGAGGGGGGGTGTAAACCTGCCTGATTATAGTGGGGTATATGAATGTTAATAAGATCCTAGTAGAATCGTGCACTATTTGGAAATGCTTCTAATGATCCTTCCATCGTGTTCCTTTCATTGGTTGTTCTTGTAGTATCAGCCATCATATTCCTTTCCTCCATTTCTATTGCATAATTGTGGTTCATCTATTGCACCTTCCTTGCATCCTTTGCTTGCCTTTCCAACTGCTTTTGGTGCTCTTTTTCTTGTTGATTAGCCTCTCTTGCAATCCTTTCATGTGCCCAATGTTCAATTGCAATCATCCTTGCTTCCTTCTTTTCCTTTGCAAGATCTTTATTCCTTTGTTTTAATTCCTGCAAAGCATGTTTCTTTTGTTTAGATTCAACCAAAAGGCTTATGTAATCTTCTGAAGTGAGTAGTTCTGAACTCCGGCCCAATCGAGGAATGTCTGTCTTTCCTTGCCTTCCTTGCATTGACACTCTCTCCACTGGAAAATTTAGGAATTGGCCAAGCCTTGGTGTGTTCCCTGGCAGTGGTTCTTCTCCTATGAGAGGTTCTTCTGTTGCAATATATTCTTCGGCTGCATCCTCGTTGTCTATGTTAGGTTCTTCTATCAACCCACCATAAACATAAAAATGGAAAATCTCATCTTGTATGACTATCGGTTGTGAAGGCATGTTCATGATTTCATCATTGGTGGAACCGCCAATGTGTTTGTTCAAGTTCATCATGACCTCTGCCATCCATGATGGTTGGGATACTTGGGTTGGCAATGTCAATGTGTCAGTGTTGCTCACGGGGGATTCACTCAATAAACTTCTATCATAGCACATTCGATCGTGGCGTATGAAACAATACCCCTAATTTCACTAAATATTGGAAAATACCTTCCAAAATCGTTTTCTTTAAGCCCCTCCCAATATGCCTTCCCAATTTAAAAAAACCCCTATTTTCACTAGATATTGTATGTATCAATTTTTTCTTTAACATTTTTTATACCCCTTTATATTTCTACCTAGTATATTGATATGATAGCCCTCTTATGACCCCACATGCATTCTACAATGCACCTTGCTTCTTTCGATGTATATTGTGGATGCACATTACTTCACCCACAATGCAATTACTCAACCACATATCATTATGATTTGAAATATCTAATGGTCTAATGAAGAGATAGGAGATCACTTCTTGTATGTCACTAGAGCCAATGCACATAGTACAACATTTAGATTGCATGTTGCAGTTCCCCAATCGCTAACTAAGCCTGTTGTGGGCTAGGTATCCAAGCCCCCAGGGCTTGTAACAAGCTATAGGAGGATGACTAAACCTCCCAAGGCCTGTAATAGGCACGAGTGGTTGGGTATTCAAGCCCCCAAGGCCTATTGAGGGCCTATAACAGGCCCTGGAGGCTTAGAGCCTCCCAAGGCTATTGGTAACAATTGGCTGAGTTCTATTGGTAACAATTGGCTGTCAATGACCATTGTCTCTCAACTATGATCGACTGGAAACCCACTTCACCACGAAACCCCTGGCCTCAAGCATGCCTCAAGACGCGATTTCCCTGTGTAAGCCCGAGCGTTTCCTCAACCCAATTTATCATCTGGCCATGATCCCTCCATCTCCATTTGGAGGATATTTGTCAGCCCGCCCATATAAAAAAGACCCCAAAGTATTTTTGTATTGTTGCATTAAATAAAAAAAACCCTTTGCCCCTTAATATATAAGCAATATAATTTTTAGGTTTTCATGAATATTTAATACCGCAATATGAATGAACGTGGTATTATATTGCCTTTTAGTGAAGCCCCTGTGGTGTTGCTACCTAGATTGCGACAACCATCGACCACATTTCTATGTGCCACAGAATCCACGTGTGTGCCGGCTGGACCACCTAGCCCCATGTTATCTTCCGCTGCTTCGTCATCGAATTGTGTAGCGCTGACCTGTTCATTATCATCAACAACACCAACTCCTTGGCAGTTTCCTTGAGAAAGGGACATGATGTTGTCCACAACATCTTCCTCTTACTGCCCATCCAAATGCTCTTCGGCGTCCTCAAGATATTCACCAGCCACATCTTCTTGTCCATCCACATCAAATGCTCGGCTACACCCAGTGTCATTCATAAGAGCATCATAATTCAATGTCCAGATACATGTTTTCCTAAATCCAATCTTGATGTTCGAGGATGGGCTTACACTGTGCAGCCCATGTCTTGAACGCTTCTAAGTTCACGTGTTAGCGGCGAGTGCTTACGTGTTTAACACATTTAATGACAACAACAACTTTATTAAATATGGTTGGTGGCTCATACATGTTGCTGGAAGCGGGCTTACCAAGTTACCAGTTATCACATACCAATTCGTGACTTCTAACTTCATTTAGTATTCAATGTATAATATATTATGTTAATGTACCCCGAATTTGGCATTTCGGACAAACTCCACAATCCAGAAACTTCTTGTAATGTTGCAGGTTGTCTCTCCCATCCGTGGCCCCTTCCCACAACCCTTTGTTTTCTTTGTTGTATCAATTTAATCCTACCGTCTACAGCTCCCAACCTCACACACTGTGTTTTCTTTGTTGTATCAAGTCAATCCTACAGATCCTGAGTCCCACCTTGTGTTTTCTTTGTTGTATCAATTCAATGCTCGAATTCCATGCTTCCATGGCTCTGAACATCAATATATAATATTACAGGAATACAAACAAGCTTTTGCTTATACCCCTGCTTCATCGTGGTCGAGCTACTTCCAAGTTCCACCTACCCTATCTCCTCTAGTCCTCCAGGAGAGTTTGCAATGCGAAGCCGCCAATGCTGGCCTACCATAAACATATATAAAGAAATTTGTTTTCTTTGAGGAGCTCAACTTCAAGGCTAATTGGATTGCTGACATCCTATGAATTTACAGGTATGTACATCATTTTATCCATTCATGATCCCATCAATTATTTAAAAAAAAAATTATTTGATTAAAATTTTGTAACTTCAAAGTTCAAACACAATATTATTATTTGATTGAAAATTTGTAACTTCAAATGGTCCTTGAAGGATTCAAATTTGAAGCCTAGACCCAAGAGTGGGTTTGTCACAAATCTCCGTTAGATGTTGTTCAAAACGGAATTTATTGATTCCCAACCATAGCAACAACAACAATTGCTTCTTTCTTCATATGTTCTGTGTACACGCATATGACTCCATGTGCCCCTTGCCTTGCCCTATTTTCCATTGTCGCCCGATCGAATCTCTTGAGAATTTAGCCTCCCTTTAACTTTCCTAAAATGGAGGGGACAAGGAAGACCTTTGTTTTCACTCTGAAACTGAGTGCTTCCCCGGGAAACTGCCACTGGCCATGGTTGCAACCCTATGAGAAATAGGTGTGCGCATTGCACCCCCCATCTTTACCAAAAAGCCTCAGGATTTGGGGAAGTTCCCACTCTGCCAACCTCCATGCATCTAGTTAATGAGTCAGATCAAGAATCCAGACTTTGTATCTAAAACTATATTGCATGAGCCATTTTCCCCAATTGCTCAGTTGTTGATTTGACACCTTCCTCTAGTACACGGTTTAAGATTCCTGGGATTTATTAATATGAATACCATCGATGCTACTACACTTATAATCCCAACTAGCTATCAAATTTCAATATGATTGAGAATATGCAACAACATCTGGTGAAGGACAATGTTGAAAGCTAGCAATTTTCTTAGAATTCCCAGTGCCCACTCCTACGTTCAATTGTACGAACTGGGAAACAAATGTTTTTGTAATATTGATTCTTAGAACAACAGTGCTACTTTACCTTTTGATTTTGTTTCCCTTTTCGGTTGGTCTTGAATAGAACATGAACTTCAACCATATAACAAGAACTTCAACCATCTATGCATCTCCTCTCTACTTGGTCTGCCTACGTTTTATTTATGCTTCACAACCCATCCTCTAATCTGTCATACCACAGAGTTAGTATGTATAATGAGATCTAGGGGGAGGGATATAAGGAAGAAGTAGCCAAGGTCCTTAGTCATCTATTGAGAACAAAAGTTGCATGGAGTCAGATATTTCTCTTTGTTCAAACCATAACATAGCATGTAACATGTAAGGAGCGCTTAAACTTATTCTATCGCAAGTACGTGTGGCATTTGTAGTGTTGAATGAAAAATTAGAACATATAGCATTGTCATTGGCATTCAATTATGTTGTAGGGTACACAATTAGAGTGACAAAGAAACTTGCTATTGGTTTTCAATCCAATCCAACTTCTTTGTTGAATTGTTCTCTCTGATAGATTTTCGTGAAGGAGGATTATAAATGGCATAGGAAACACAGTTGTTTGATAGAGGTGCATGAAAGTGAATTATGGTCCTCAATTCAACGAAGTAAAAAAAAGTTACCATTCAGATTCTTTCCCTTCACCTTTTTTATTGCCTTTCTGCATACATCTCTATTGTTCACTAATTTAGCTACAGATACAGACCAGACTCAACGTCCAATTTTTTTGGCTTTTGAAACAATTTATTCCTTTTTTGGCTTACATTATCATTTTTTTCCATTGTTAAGTAGGCTAGATTTTATGTAGGCTAGAATTTATATTATTTTGAAGAACGCTAGTGATTTACAAAGATTGAACTTTTCCAAGAATAAGCATCACGTTGCTTATAGAAGAGTTGAAGAACCCAATTTTCCATCAAGCTTGTATTGTTCGAAGCAGCCTAGGAACCCATTTTAAGAGGTATTAAATATTATTAAACTGGTTAAAAGTTGGATTGGAATTGGGCTAGCAAGCTATTTATAGCTTCACTAATGCAGAAAAAAAGATCTATAAAATTATCACACTGAACATCTGGAAAGTGGATTTTCTGTGTATCTCCTAAGTTATGTTTCACTAATAAATTCCTCATGTTCAGGCAGATCATGAAAGAGTAAAATAGTATTAATTTTGACTGTAAGGATGGAAGTTGCACTACTACAAAAGGGTGTGTTTTGAGACAAAAGTTTAAGACGAAATTATACTTTCGTCTCAAACATTCCCCACGTGTTTGACTTTTCTATTGAAAGACTCATGCTTATTATTATTTACACTTATTATTATTATTTATATTTACAGCTGGAGGAAATAATGGGCAGTAATAAGACCAGCTAGACTAGGGGAGAGGCTCCTATTATTGTGCGGGAACCAGTAGTGGTCATGGTTCCCGTCACATCAACCACCCTATTCTTGCACATTTCCAGATTAATTAAAAATCATTAAACAACATATTTATGCATAAATAGAGTTTATATTAAGTACAAAATACATTTAATAACTGATTATAACCCCAGCTGACAACATTTGGTCCATTTAATGCAAAGTTTAGAAACCATCAAGTCCAATTGAGACTGCACTCTGTCTTGCCATTAATGACAAATCTAACAACAAAATATCCTATCATACTCAATCTACTGAGTACACCCTGGGCAACACATCAGCCATCATGAACCACAACTGGAGAAGCAGTGTTCCATCATCCATAACCACCTGCACACTGCAAGTGATATGGGGGTCAGCATCTGGTCCAATATGATTCAACAACTCACAGATGCAACCTCAATAAATGACACCCACCCACTGAAAAAATCAAATCACCCATTAAAATTTATGAAATCAAAAGGAGCAGCAAAACTCTACGGATGCCCAAAATCAATAATCCATTAAACTCTTAAATAAAAAAATCAAATCATCCATTACACCCTTAAATGAACAAACATAATTGTTGCCAAGGATCAAATCAAGTACCTAAAATCAACCAAAGCAGCTCTTAAATCACAAAATCAAATCACCCATTAAACCCTTTACTCAGCAAACAAAATTCGCTGCCCAAGATCAAATCAAGCATTAAACTCAACCAAAGCAGTTGTTCAACAGCAAATCATCCATTAAACACCCTAAGAGCACATGGATCATGCAATAAAGAATTCTCCAGCCATTGGATCGATGCCAAATTAATCCCAGCCTCTCATTCCCAGAATTAACCTTGCAATTCATGTCAATTCACCTAAGCACTCATTTTCAACATAAAAAAACTATAAAGAAACATATTTGCACACAATTGAACCCATTTGCATTCCTTGGATTCATCTATCATTCAAGCAAGCAGTGTGTTTATCATCCAGGACTCCACCATTAATCAACAACCCAACAGTGTGTGCACAGTGTCAACCATTCATCAACATCCAAACAGTGTGTGCACAGTGTCAACCATTCATCAACAACCCAACGGTGTGTGCACAATGTTCCAGGTATTTACAGTCACCTATTTCCTGTATCCATTTAATTAACCATCTAAGTTTTCCAGTAACCATTAACATGTATTAAGATGAAAATTGAAATACCATTATGGTTCAAGCGTGAGGTTTTAATGGTATTTCAAGCTGGTCATGAAAATCTATAATAATATGGTATTTCAAATAATAATGGTATTTGCATGAACCATCTTCAGATTTTTATTTGAACCCTAAAGGTTCAAACTAGTTCTCCAAATTTCAAGTTAAAGTTGGTTGCATCTATAACCATTAACATATATCCATTAACTATCAGATTAAACCATTAACCATTTACATGTATCCAGTAACCATTAACCTTGCATAGCAGATCAGATTTCCTTTACAATCACATTAAAAAATTTGATGTCATTTTAGATTACCGAATTTTTGATGTCATTTCAGATTACCATCTTCAGATTACTAGTAATAATGTTAGAAATAATGTGCACACACTGATGGGCTGAAACACTGTGCACACACTTATCATTTGTATCCAAAAACTATTCCTGATCAACCAGGACTCAACCATTCATCAACAACCCCCAAGTTTATGCACAGTGTGTGAAGTATTGATAGTTCATTCTATTGACTAGTGTGTGAGGTATTGATAGTGCAATCCATTCTATATAATACCCTATTAAAGGTTACATGTATGGATTGTGCAACTTCTCGTAGCCATGCCAAGAGTCAATATTGCACGTCGCACAAGGAATACAAGGAAGCGGGGTACCCAGCTACAATGCACATCATCGGATGAGGAAAGGGCCCGTGTTTCAAATGACAACATTGCTACAGCAAATTCTGAGAATGGTCCTGTGGAAGAGGTAGATGGTGTGGTTCCACCATCAACGATAGAGCCATTACCACCCACAGTGCCAGCATCGCCCATATTGCCACCATCTTCCATAGTGCAAGGTGCCATTTCAACGAAGAAAATCAGTGCAATTAGAGAATGGACAAAAGAAGACATGTTGGCTGCAATTGACGATATCGAATTCAAGGGGTTTTCAGTTAGAGTAGCGACCAAAAAATATGGGATTGCACCCACGTCAATCCATTATTGGATAAATGGCCTGACCCATACCAAGAGGAGAGGTCCTCTTACAGTCATGACTGGACAGGAGGAGGAGGAGGTGGTGGTGTGGTGTAAGGAGATGGCTGAATTGGGACATGGGCTAGAGTTGATACAGCTGAAGTCAACTATTGCTCAAATTTGTCAGGGGAGGCCAAACCCATTCAGACATGGGTTTCCAGGTAAGTCATGTGGGCTGGTTTCAAGAAAAGGCATCCAGAGCTAGTGCTACGAACTGCAAAGGGGCTGGATAGAGACAGGGCATTGAATCTACGCCCCACAATTGTGTCCAAGTTCTATGACACTCTTTATTCTGCATATGAGAAGCACTCTTATGCTCCAGACCATATTTGGAACTGCGACGAGACAGGGTTACAGGAAGGAAGGAATTGTGGCATGCATGTCATTGCAAAGAGAGGGAGCATGAATGTGCCAAAGATTTTTCCCAAGAGCAGGGAGTGGATTACCATTCTATCATGTGTGAATTAAATTGGTATGGTAATCCTGGGGTTTTATTTGTTCAAGGGAAAAACTTGGCTGCAAAACTATATCCAAAACTGTGAACCTCAGGCGTGCATGGCTGCACATCCCCATGCATGGATGACTAAAGAAATTTTCCTGAATTGGCTTTGCCACTTTGCAGCATCCGTACTAGGTGGTGTCTCCCCTGAGAATAGACACCTGTTGGTTTTAGATGACCATGGCAGCCACATTGATGTGCAAACCATCGAGGAGGAAAATAGGTTGGGCATTGACTTGTTAACACTTCCTGCTCACACCACTCACAGGTTGCATCCCTTGGATGTGAGTGTGTTTGGGCCTTTCAAGGATTATTTCAAGTCAGAACGTGCTACATGGATGGCGAAGAACCCAGGGGTAGAGGTAAAGAGGTTTGAGTTAGCTGAGCTTGCAAGCAAGGATTTCAAAAGGGCTCTCACATACTCCAATATCAAGGCTGGATTTAGGCGAATAGGTATCTGGGCATTGAATTATGATGCTCTTATGCATGACACCGGGTGTAGCCAAGCATTTCATGTGGATGACCAAGAAGTTGTAGCTGGCGAAGATGGTGAGGATGTCGAAGAGAAATTGGATGGGCAGCAAGAGGTAGGTGCTGTGGACAACATCATGTCCCTTTCTCAAGGCAACTTCCAAGGAGCTACTGCTTCTAATGATGATGAACAAGTCTGCGCTACACAATTTGATGACGAAGCAGCGGGAGATAGCATGGGGCTAGGTGGTCGAGCCGACGCACAGGTGGATTCTGTGGCACATATAAATGTGGTCGATGGTTGTCGCAGTCCAAGAAGAAACAACAACACATTGACATTGCCAACCCAAGTATCCCAACCATCATGGATGGCAGAGGCCATTATGAACTTGAGTAGACACATTGGTGGTTCCACCAACGATGAAAGCATGAACATGCCTTCGCAGCCAGCTGAGATTGTACATTTTTATGTTGATTGTGGGTTGATAGAAGAACCTAACATGGACAACGAGGATGCAGTTGAAGAATATACTGCAGCAGAAGAACCACTGGCAGGGAACACACCAAGGCTTGGCAAATTCCTAAAGAGGCCAATGGAGAGAGTGTTATCGCAAGGAAGGCAAGGACAGACAGACATTCTCCAATTGGGCCAGAGTTCACAACTACTCACTTCAAAAGAGTACATAAGCCTCTTGGTTGAATCTGAACAAAAGAAACATGCTTTGCAGGAATCAAAACAAAGGAAGAAAGATCTTGCAAATAAAAAGAAGGAAGCAAGGATGATTGCAGCTCGACAGCATGCACAAGAAAGGATTGCAAGAGAGGCTAATCGACAAGAAAAAGAACACCAGAAGCAGTTGGCAAGGCAAGCAAAGGAAGCGAGGAAGGTGCAACAAATGAACCAAAATAATGTGATGGCTGATACTAGTACAAGAACAACCGATGAAAGGAACATGATGGAAGGATCATTAGAAGCGTTTGCAAGCAGTGCACGATTCTATCAGGATGTTATTAACATTCAGATACCCCACTATAATCAAGCAGGTATACACCCCACCTTTATTCCTACTAGTGCAGGGGTCGATTCTATGTTATCTTATCCAACACCAGCAATTATTGCAGGGGTCCCAAGCACAAGTCAGGCCTATGGCTATTCACTTCCTCCTTGGTTGCAAGGAGTAAATTGGCCTCAATCTGTTTCCACCAACCCCACCCATCCTAATCAAACATGCTCAGTAAGGTCACCCTACTTGCCTCAAACTGGAAACCCTACAAGAAATGATGGGGGAGGTGACGAACCTCTTCAAGAATAGGATATCCGGTGTATAGGCCAACCAAATGCTATTTTGTTTTGAAGGAATTTTCTTTTTGTGCAGCCCCAATCAATCATGATGAGGGCTTGATACAACCTAAAACCTAGGTGATAGTTTTCATACAAACTGCAAATCCTAGGCATCGACATCTACTACAAATAAAGGCATTGTATTTGTATTTCAGTTCTATTAATATAAAGTGCAATTGTTTTATTATTAATGCGCAGGTTTTTATTCATTTATGTTTGTTTTCCATTTAGCTTAATGCTGCCAATAGCTACAAATTCCAACTATTATTTTTCTTCCCAAACTCATAGCAACACTCCTTTCATAAGCTCATTCAAGGAGGCTTATAAGGTGAAGGGAAAACCATAAAATTTGAACCTATGTTAAAGTTGCAGGTTTTGGTTCATTTATGCTTTTTTTTCCATTCTATGAATGTTGCCAATAGCTACAAATTCCAACTATTATTTTTTTTCCCAAACTCATAGCAACACTCCTTTCACAAGCTCATTCAAGGAGGCTTATAAGGTGAAGGGAAAACCATAAAATTTGAACCTATTTTAAAGTTGCAGGTTTTATTCATTTATGTTTTTTTCCATTCTATGAATGTTGCCTACATAACCATGCAGGTTTTGGTTCCATTCTATGAAAACCATTCCTTCATGCCTACTTAACACAACCGCTTCAAAATCCATCTAATTTTTTTTTCCACACTCATGGCAACACTCCTTTCAGAAGCTCATTCAAGGAGGCTTATAAGGTGAAGGGAAAACCATAAAATTTGAACCTAGGTTAAAGGTGCAATTAAGTTGATTATTGTACCTAATCACTTGCAATTTTAGTTTGTTGCATTGTGTTAGTCTTGCCATCACCTAAGATTTATGTTTTAAGTCACAATTTGCTTGTTGCACAAAGTTCACTACATAAGTTCATATCCACATCCTTTTCTTCTGTTGCAGCTTCAAACACTAATATAAATATGAATATCAACTTCTAACACCTACTGCTGCAAAATTACCAAAATCATAACCAAATTCTTATTACAATATTGCATATCCAGAGTAATCTACAGTAAGCATATCCAAAATTCAACCAACATTCAACCAACAAACATTCACACTAAATTTCATATCCACAACATTTTCATTTCCACATCTTTTTCTTCTTTTGCAACTTCGAAAACTAATATAAAGAAGAATATCAAAATTCTAAAATCTACTGCTGCTCAAAAATACCAATATTGCTCCCAATTACCCATGTTGCAATAATCTAGGCTAGGTTTACCAATATTGCTCCAACAGTCACAATAAATTCCATATCCATTTTCATTTGCAAATTTCATATCCACGTCATTCAGAAACCACTGCTGCAAATGACCGAAATCGAAAATCAATTTCATAAACTGCTGCAAAGATGAATATCAAGTTCTAAACCCTACTCTGCAAATGACCAAAATCACCAAAATGAATTACATTTACACTAGAAGCAACCAACATTCAACCACTGAAAGCAAACGACATTCATTCATCGACCCAGTATCGGATTAATGCCAAAATCATTAACCCCATTACCACCACATTTACAAACTAATGACCGCACATGCCAAAAAAAAAAACAAATATAAGCTACAAAACAACATACAATCCCATACGAAACCCTCAACTAGAAACCCTAAACAACAAATGTGTTAAAAATTGTATAATTCATACAAACCGGTGGAAGCCAACCCAAAGACAAAACAGTGGAAGCCATAACAGTAAATTCATCTTTGATTCAGGTTTTTTGGACCCTATCCCTAGTTACAATCACGCACGTAGAGCCAGAACCGTCACAAAGTAAGGCATAAACACGGGCCTTACAACCAGAGACACCCAAGGGGTGTTAATAAGCCGACTGTCCACATTATACAATTGATACACCGTTGTTGAAAACCAGTAACCAGACAGGGTCCGAAAAACCAATCAAAACGAAATTATCACAAAGAAGCCGAGACAACCCTTACCGAGCCAAAGAGTTAACGAAATTATCCATGGGGATATGTAAAGCATTAAAAAACGTTGTGGAGTTGCTGGCTGGAAACCCCCACCAAATATTACAGGATGTAGAGCCGAGGCCACCAACGACCGAGCCACCAACGACCGAGCAGGGACAAAGCCGCTAACGACCGCCAACAAGGAGAAAAACACAAATACATTTACAATGCAGCAAGAAAAACACAAGCAACCAAACAGAAACCGAGCAAAGGCTTAGCAAAATCATCCACGAGGAGGAGTGGAGTGTTAAAAAACACTTTGCAAATGCTGGTAGGAAACCCTACTGGTTGCAGGATGCAGCGCCGAGGCCACCAACAGCCGAGCCCCCAATGACCGCCAACTGGGAGTGCACCGCGACGAACCGAGCCACCAACGAACACCAACAGGGAGACACTAGCACCGAACCGAGCCACCAATGAATGCCAATAGGGAGACCCCAGCACCGACGAAATGCAGATCCAAGCAAAGGTCCAACCGGAACGAGTTATCATGCCAGGAATGCCGCACAAAACAACGACCAAATGCGCGCAGTCTGAGGTTGCCCGGTGCTCCATCAATGGGTATGTGGCCTACCACTAGGCGCGTGGGCAGGAGCGAACAATGGAGCAGGGGTGGATCACTACCGGTGTGCCAGAACGGCCACACACCGGGACCAAACAAGATTGCACAAGGAGAACGAGAAGCCCCGACAAAATGGCATTTTCACCACCCTAAACCCCACAAAAACCCTAGCAATAAAGTGCGCCACGTGCTTGACACACGGCTCTATCGACTCGACTCCTGTCGTACCAAAAAAGGGCCTTGCCAGCTATCCTCCGAGGTGGCGCAGTTGTCCCCGTGCCACTATTGGCGTCTCTCCCCTAGCAAGCAACCATGTCCAAGAGAGCGCAATGTAATAGGGTTTGAATTATGCTTGCAAAAACCGTTTTCAACACCATGGCTGCAACTGCTGAATAACGAGAGTTTTCAACAAGGGCGCTGCAACTGTTGAATGACATGTGTTTTCACTACCGACGTGGAGGATTCTGCCATGGTATCATAACCCATGTCCAAGAGAGCGCAAAGTAATAGGGTTTGAAGTAACCAACTCTCCTATTAATTAATTATTTTGAAACGCGCTCACTCCGACAAACTAGTTTGTAATTTAATATTTGATATTCAAAATTTTTATTAATATTTTGAAACGTTTTCATTTTCAGATTACGTAACCA
Source organism: Larix kaempferi (assembly GCA_027924585.1). NCBI lineage: Eukaryota > Viridiplantae > Streptophyta > Pinopsida > Pinales > Pinaceae > Larix > Larix kaempferi. The sequence continues at coordinate 84,806 of BSBM01001241.1, forward strand.
ACTCTCCTATTAATTAATTATTTTGAAACGCGCAGTCCGACAAACTAGTTTGTATATTTAATATTTGATATTCAATATTTTTATTAATATTTTGAAACGTTTTCATTTTGAGATTAAGTAACCAATAACGCGCTCACTCCGACAAACTAGTTTGTATATTTAATATTTTTATTAATATTTTGAAACGCGCTCTCTCTGTATTTAATATTTGATATTTGATATTTTTAATATTTTGAAACTTGCTTACTCCCACAAAGCTAGTTTGAATATTTAATATTTTATTAAAAATATTATAGTTATTTATTTTTATTTTGTTTCTATAGGAATCTGGAAACCAAGTCGACGTTACAAGTAAAAGTTTGATAATACTTGTATTTTCAATTATTCTACATAATAATGAAACAATTTAGTTGACCACACAAACCAGGCACAAAGCTGGGGCGGTCGGCTATGGCCGTCCCCACCCAGGATGGAGACCCCGTCCTATTCGGCGTTCTCGCCTTCCATTGAGCGCCGGTTTAAAAACGAAGCTTCCCTGGGTAATACGCTGAGATAGAAGGCGGTAATATGCCACGCAGACATGCCCTGCAGACATGCTGCTCCGTCCGTGGACTGAACCCTTCTTCGGTGGATCTTCGGTGGACTGAACCATTCTTCGGTGGATCTTCGGTGGACTGAACCCTTCGGATCTTCGGTGGACTGAGCGGAGCGAAAAGGGAGTATATGCTCTTTCTGGACACGATTTCAACATTATTGAAATATGGAGGGAGTATATGCTCTTTCGGGACACGATTTCAACATTGCTAAACAGATTTGGAGATTTGTGAATAATATCCAGAATTCTGAGCAATATACTCCAGAATTCTGAGCAATATTATCCAGAATTCTGTCAATAATATCCAGAATTCTGTCAATAATTATCCAGAATTCTGAGCAATATTATCCAGAATTCTGAAAATAATTATCCAGAATTCTGTGAATAATATCCAGAATTCTGAAAATAATTATCCAGAATTCTGTGAATAATATCCAGAATTCTGAGCAATATTATCCAGAATTCTAAATAATATCCAGAATTCTGAATATTATCCAGTGACAGCTAAACAGATTTGGAGAAGCTAACAACTGAATGAACAAAGCCTCCCATAACTGGTTAATACGCTGCTCAGCTCAAATAGAAGGCGGTAATATGCCCTGCTGACACAATTTAGGGAGGAAGGTTCTTTTGATGTTCAGAAATAAGCGGTTCCACCCCGAGACTTATGATGGGTGAGACCTCCAGCCTTTCTCGTCAATCTTAGCTAATAATTTGGTAGATTGATAGATATATTATGCAGCCATTTCTGAATAATAATTTTATTCTGAATATTATCCAGTGACAGCTAAACAGATTTGGAGAAGCTAACAACTGAATGAACAAATATACAACCCCGATGAAACTTCAGAGAAGCTAAAAAGGTATCTCTCCTCTTTATTGATGTGGATAAATTCAGTAGTTGGATCTATTGATTCTAGATTTAGATTTATTATGGGTTGAAAGAAATCAAATTCATAGAAGTGGGAATTTTTTTTTAACATAAAAAGTTTACATCTTAATATCTCTCCAATTATCATAGATGTGAAATTAATTGATCTATCCCATTATCATAGATGTAAAATCACTTCATTTCATCTCTCCAATTATCATATATGTGTAATTAATTGATCTCTCCAATTATCATAGTGTGGAATTAATTGGTCTCTAGAATTATCATAGATGTCGAATTAAGATACATTTAATTGGAATTAATTGGTCTTTCGAATTATCATAGATGTGTCAATCAATTAAGATACATTTAATTGAAAATTATAAATTGATAATATCTTATATTAAATTATATAATAATTTTTTGGATGTGAATATTTATATATACTAGCAAGCCATATTAATATTAATAATGAGTATGTGTAAGCTAATGAGGGTCATTTTTGGCGCGTTACATGCAATAGAAAACTGAAAAATCAGGTATCCCTCAACTTACTTGGTTTTTTTGAGATGCTTACACAAGGTATACTTTGACCCTCATCATAATGTTAAGGAAATGGGACGTAAAATTTTTCCTTTCCATCATCTAAAAAACATCATCATTAATCATTCTTAAAGAAAAACCCATTCAAATTGAAAACTCATCATTGGGTGGTTATTCTCCCAATTAATTCTCAATAAGATTATAAGTTAATCCAATCATTATATTTAAAGAGCATGATACTTTCAAATTTCACCAATAAAATGATATAAAAGAGTAATCATTTTGCAAATTTTGCAAGTATATAATCAGGGGCACATATAAATAATACCTTCTTAAGGTCTTTAATCACATACGGGTTTATAGTAAACTTTATCAATCATATAATGAGCCTTAATGCAATCTTCTTACCTACCATGCAAGATTAGTTGATTAAGCCTTTTTCATAAGAAACATAACACGTATTTAGCCTAGTTTAAAATACTTTGTTCATCCATTTATTTGCATGAGTGTTGTCCTAGAATATGCATACAACACTAATATTTGATCACATAGTATCTACTAGGATATATTATGACTATATCTACTTGATCAATGTTTATTTAACCCTTTGAAATTATAGATAAACTTAGCCCAATTTTAGAAGTATTGTAACTAAGGGTAATAATTTATCATCATGAAAACACCCTAACATAAGACATTAAACCTTCATAGTAAATGCTTATTTACAACCTATTTTTGTATACTTATCATTAAGTTTTGGTACAGGCTAAATTACTAACATATACCTGTACTTTTCATAATCCTTAAGTTCATATCCCATTATTATCCTGTCAGGCCCCATCAAATCATAACAATCCAACATTATAACTTCACATAAAAATAAGATCAACCATAATGAAAGAACATAACACAATAGATCAATAGAATTTGTATATCAATGTAGAACACTTATCTCAATAATGTAGATGGATGCGACTATGGACATGACTGCAACTTTCCACCTAACCATAGGCTCTCTATATAGCGTATAGTCTTTCTGCCGAGAGGCCACTCCCGAGCTGGGCAACAAATGCACTAGGTAGAGTGTTTCTTCCCCAAGAGTTCCCCTGCTCTCTTTTCATTACAACCAACTAAGACTAGTCTTTAAACACACACCAAGCATGTATATTCTACATAAGTGTTTTTAGTTTATTAGGATTTAATACAAAGGTGTTGGGACTATGCCCTACCTCCACCTAAATTCTAAGTACAAAAAGTAAATAGAACCAAGGGATGTTCCTTCTCTTGGTTCACTCACGGATATATAATTTCAGAATGTATATCAATACAATGTATATACAAGTTTAGTGTTGCTCCCTCATGGACTCATTCCACGCATATGTATTAGAACAATACTTGAACACAACAACAAGTCAAGCTAAAACAAACTGCATATTGGCTGGCTTCTCCCACACATATATATCATATATGAAGATATATCAAAGTACAAGAACTAAAGAAAGAGATTCCAGGGTGCATAAAAATTCCAAGAGACAAATCCCTTATAATTTCAATAATTTAACATCCTTAACGGACGAAAAACCCTTTCTTTGGCGGGAAACAACTAATAATTAGTCAAATTAAAGAGCAATCACTTTTCTTGGAGGGAGACATATTCTCTCTTAACAGAATTATCAAGAAATTAAAGGAATAAACTAGCAGACTTATCAGTCAAATAATTGAATAGTAATAATTAAACGAGAACTTTACCCCTTCTTAAACTATGAAAGAAAGGTTAACAATAATGTATCCCAGAGGCTACGCCCTCATTTTCAATCCACAAAGGAAAGGTCAAAACAGTGTATTAGAGGATCTACGCCCCTTTCTAAATCTCAAATAATGAAAACCTGAGTGTTAAATAAATAATACACAGAAGACATATGCTCAAGATTATGGCCCTCATAGCTTGCAACCGAGGCAAAACAGACTTGGAAAACAAGGGTTGCATCCTTCACAGTTTAACAAATAAAAGAATGTAAAATAATATATAAGGATAACCCACCATGAGTATTGGTACTCATCCATGGAGGCCTCCTCTTCCCTATTCTACAATGGAGTTTATATATATATATATATATATAGTCCAAGCAAGGCGTGAGATGCCCTTCTCAATAGAATTTATCAAAATGTAAATATATACATAATATTTTCTCAAAAAGCCTCAAGAGCTTCTTAGCTCTTTTCACATGCATAAAAATACTCTAGATAAAAAAAGGTAGAAAACTCAAGGGCTTCACCATCTTCAAAAAATGAATAAACAAGAAAATAATTGAGGGACACAGACTCACGCCCTCCTCCACATCACCGCGTAAACAAGAAAAATAATCCAAGAAGTAATTACAGAGTTGTGTGCCCTTTTTAATTCTTTTTCCATGAAGGGAGAACTACAAACATGTAAGCAAGAATCCATTCAAAATGGGCTTGGATCTCTCTTGAGATATGCCACCCCCAAAAAACATCAACAGCACTAGGAGTTCACGCCTGCTCGGATGCCCCCTCCCCTTTCTATTTACATGTATAAATATAAAAGGAAACGTGTAACCTGGAATGAAAAGAAACATGTAACTTGGAACGCTAAATGTGTAATCACTGATTACGCTTGTCACGGGAGATATAAGCCGAGGGATTGAGGGATGTTGTTCTCTTCCCATTTTCCCCATGATCACAAAGGAAGCAAGATCCTACCATCAAGGATCGTGTCCTTTTTGTTCGCGGATAAGGGACAAACCAATAAAAGAAAATAAATGAACATGGAAGAATGTACCCCAGAATATTACTCCCAAGGAAAAAAATTTATTCACATTTTAAAAAACTCTCTTAGGGGAGGGATGCCAATACTTGGACACCCATGTGTCTCGACCCCCCACACCATGTGGCGACCTCGACAGGTGTTGTTTGGAGGCTAAGATGGCAGTGCCACCTGTCGTGGTGGGTGGGCGCTTTAATGCGACCTTTACGGTGCACTTTTCCACGGTCCTATTAGCCTTCTCCCGCAATTTCTCCATAGTCCCATGTTATTTTGCTTTGTCCTCGTGTGTGTTCGCTCAACTTCCTTAGAACTTGTTCTATGTATCGTCTTCTTTGGTTGTTTGTTTCCTAGTCCTACCTTGGTTGTGGTTTGAAGGTGTTCAGTGTTTTGCTTGTGGTGGTTTACTGGTATTTGTTACATGGAGCGTTGCCCCATGCTTGTGGCGCACCGGTGGTTGGTGATTCCGTCTGCAGTGCACCCTGTGGGAGATTTCCATCGGTTCGGTGGTGGATATGGGAGTTTCATGCTCCAGTGGGTTCGGTGGTGGAGATGGTGGCTTCGTGCTCCAGTAATTTCGATGGCTTCGTTCGACGGCTTCGTGCAGCTGGTTTATGGCGAGGTGCCTAGGTTGCAGTGGCGTTTGTGCATGGAGGTGTCTTTGTGGGTTGCAGTGGAGTTCGTTCTATAGTAGGTACGGTGGTGGAGATGGAAGTTTCGTGCTCTAGTGCATTTGATGGCTTCGTGCTCCAGTGGGTTCATTGGCTTCCTGCTCCTGTGGGTTCGGCTGCGTTCGTGCTCCAGTGGGTTCAATGGCATGGCGGTGGCTTCGTGGTTGGCTCACTGGTAGGAATCTCCTACCAGCTATCTCTGCGACTGTGTTTTCAACACTTTCAATCTATTGGGAATTGAGAGGGCCTTTTTTGTTGCATTTTTAGGTTTATGTTGCATTTATGTTGTTGTTTGTTGTACCGGTCAATGCGTTTCTTAGCACATTCACTCTGCCCATAATTGTAGTCCATTTCTTGTAACTCTTTTGTGGGTTTTGGTGCATTTCTTAGAACTGTGTTGTAATGGATTTGGTGCATTTATCTCAACGGTTGTAGTAGGGTTTTGCTGCATTTCTCATACCATAATTGTTGAACTTTTGAATGATGGTTTTGGTGCATTTATCATAACAGAATTGTTCTTTGAGGGTTTCAGTGCATTTCTCCGAACTATTCTTTGAGGGTTTTGGTGCATTTATGGGAACACAACCGTTCTTCAAGGATTTTGGTGCATTTCTCAGAACTGTTTTCGAGGGTTTTGGTGCATTTCTCAGAACATAACTGTTCTTCGAGGGTTTTGGTGCATTTGTCAGAACTGTTTTCGAGGGTTTTGGTGCATTTCTCAGAACTGTTTTCAAGGGTTTTGGTGCATTTCTCATAACTGTTTTTGAGGGTTTTGGTGCATTTCTACGAACTGTTGCATAATGTAAGTTTGAATTGTGGAAAAGAAATTTCCTTTTCCTTCCTTATTAACTCTGTTTTCACGGGTCATGCTTGATTTGGAATTGGATATTCAATGAGCTATGGCTATAATGTTATGCATTCATGGAAAAATTGATGTTGAAATGTCTATTTATGGCACATTGCAGAGTTCTGTGTTATGCATTCATGGCAAAATTGTTGTTGAAATGTATATTTATGGCACATTACAAAGTTCTGTGTTACGCATCCATGGAAATGTTTTTGTTGAAATGACTATTTTGGCACATTACAGAGTTCTATTGAAATGTTGAAATTGCATTTTGCATGAAACTTTTATGGGTTGAATAATTGATAATAGTATTCATAGTCTGTCCTTATAATTGAATGTTTTACATGTTTTGAATGAGACAAGAAAATACCAGTAATAACTAATAACTAATAACCCATAACTGGTATATTAAACTGTATGATAAAACCCTGGTTAAAATGTTGCAAACAATAGGGAATGCTATGACCTAGGATTGTATCCAAAATGGCCATGTTACAAACAAACGAGTCATTCATTACAAAATCCACATCGCAATGTGGTCACAACAAAAATTATGAAACCCCTATGCTTGATGTCCTCCAAGATCTTCACTGCCCAATCTTGTTGAGTTTCTTGCTTGAGCCAAGTTGGTTGGCCTTCCTAACAATGGATGATTAGGTTGTGGCTGATTTCCTCCATATGATATCCAATTTTATTCTTGTAGTCATGGAGGAATTGAGTAGCCACAATTCACACTTGTGCTACTAACCCCTACAGTAAGTGGACCCCCCTGATAATCATACATACAATTGACACCTGCACTGGTAGGAATATGTAAAGTGTGCATGCGCACTTGTTGATAGCATGAGACTTGGATGTTTAGGAGGTCTCGAAAACATTGTGTATGATCTGCAATATGTTCCAGTGTGTTTGGTAGAATCCTTCTTTCCTCGACTATTTTTGCATCAATGTCAACCCTTTCTGCCATCCCTTGTTCTTTTTGAAGCAATTGTTGAGCCTTTCTCAATTCCTTTTCCTTCCTTGCCAACTGTTTTTGATGGTCCTTTTCTTGTCTTACTTTCTCTCTTTCAAGCCTTTCCCGTGCTCGAAGTTCTGCTGCAGCAATCCTTGCAGCCTTCTTTCCTTTGGCTAAATCCTTCTTTTTCTGTTTTAAATCATGGATTTCAAGTTTCTTTTGTTCAGACTCAACTAATAGTTTTATATAGTCTTCTAAGTTGAGTAGCTCTGAACTTCAGCATAGATGAATATTGTCTGGTATTCCTTTCCTTCCTTTTGCTGACACTCTCTCTACTAGTAGCTTTAGGAATCGGCCAAGCAACTGCCCCTATCGTTGACACTTGCTGCTCCTTACTTGAAAATTCCCTTTCAATATTTGGGTCAATATTCTAGACATCTAATTGAACCATATTGTCCTCTTCAGTTGGAACCTCATTATGTACAGTATCTTCTTCCAGATTTCCATTGTCCACAAAATAATGAACAATTTCATCGGCCAATTTTGTTGGTTGTGAAGGCATGTTCATGCTTTCTTCATTGGTTCTTGAGAAATTATGTTTGTTTATATTCATCATGATGTTTGTTCATGCAAATAGTAGAGTAAAGATGTTCTTATGATGAAGAGTGATGGTAGCGATAGTATAGCGGAAGAACAAGTAACAATTAAGAATGTAGAAGAGAGAGTAGTTGATGAACATATTAACTTTGTTGATGAGAGATAGTGACAAAGTAATTATGGAGTTTGGATATGGATTGAAGATATCCATTAAAAGGAAGATAAGTGTAGAGAAGATGTAGTGATTGGAACAAATTTATCATTTGGTCTTGAGAATTAAGAAGATGCAAATGAAGAGAAAGCATGAGAACATAGAATTATATTCAGAGAAACCAAAATAAACTCTTTTGGTTGTGGATGTGGAGAATATTGAGTGTGAAAGAGGATCCTTGTTTCCAAAAGCATGCTATAAGTGATTGTGGATGAAGAAATTGCGCCATCTACTCTACAAAAGAGAGATGTTGCCAAAGGATGCAAAGTTCCAATAGAGAAACGTTGGAGGATATGCATTGGTTTTCCCATAATAACTGATGTGTTGATTCCATTTCTAAAGAGAACATGGAAACTAAATATGTGGAGTGGGATAGTGAAGAAAGGAATCAAGAACATTGCATGTAGTAGAGTGAAGATGTTCCTATGATGAAGGGTGATGGTAGCGATAGTATAACATAAGAGAAAGTAACACTTGAGAACGAAGAAGAGGAGAGAGTAGTTAATGAACATAACACCATTATGGTCATGATGGAGAATGATATGGAATGGATCGTTATATAATTTGCCATCTATTTTGGTACTTTCTGGGTGGAAAAAATGGAGGTATTGTGATGCAAGAGAATCCATACCGTTTTGGAGATCTTGGGTGAGACTAATGTCAATCATTTGGGTGCTTCAAAACAGTTGTTCGAACTTTATTTAAATTGATGGTTATCATTCAAAGGTAGTGGGGGAATGTATGATGTCAAAAAAATATACCTCTGAAATCCTTGTCAATTGTTGATGTATTCCTCATGATTGGATGGCCAAAGTGTAATCCCTCATAATTCTTGTCAGGCGCATTCAATTTTGATGAGATTGATTTTGTATGTATTCACATGGTCTTTCCTAGCATATTCATGAATGTTCTTAGCGGATAATGAAATTATTTAGTTTTATTTAATGCATGTAGATAAGAATAATAATTAGTAGTACTATTTTAAAGAAACTATTATTATTTTTTGAGGGAGAATTATTCAGGGTCATTTTTTTATTGAGGGGAAGAGTCGTCACATTTTGGGAATTTTTCGGACCTACGTGAAGAAGAAGGTGTTGAGTTAAAAGATGATGATGTCGATAACCAAAAGGGAACCACTCACCTAAGGAAATGGTGAAATGTGTAGAACAAAGTGGGGTTATAGTGTTGCATGTAAAGAAAGAGACCAAGAAAGAAAAAAGGAAACAACGATAAAGAGTAGTCCCAAGTAATTTTTTTTTTATATTTTTTGTAATCCTAACAAATTGTAAAGCCCATCCAAGACTAAGATAAGGGGGGTGTTGTTAATCTTTGTAGGTGACCAAGTCCTTTGATGCCTAAATATTGTAATTGCCAATTTTATGAAAAATAATATAAATTTGACTGTGGGGTAGTTTTATTGTTTCCTATGCGTGAGAGATTTTTAGCATGTTTTAATGTTTATGTGTACTTTGAGTTTGCGTCCTTGTGAGAGATTTTTAGCATGTTTTAATGTTTATGTATACTTTGAGTTTGCATCCTTGTGTTTAAATTCCTACAGGGTTCCACCAAGTTCGGTATCGATGTGGGTTTATCTCGTGGAAAGAGAACAATTCCAACAAGAGAGAGTGTTGGGTAGCCTATTGTTCCATGAAAAAAATGTAGTTCAAACAAGGATATTTAATAGGTACAATTGTAAAGAAAATGGAATTCTAAATCTTCCCCTTCGAAGTAGGTTCAATATGGTTGATGGCCTACTTGACAGAGAATATGAAAGGGGGGTGTAAGACATGCTCAGATGGAAAGAAATACAAAGAAATTAACGACATGGGAGTAGGAAAAGCATTGAAGCTTGTAGATGTTGAAGTTTTTGGTCCGACAAGAAGACCATCATTATCAAGTGCATGGTATGTTATGCTTCTTATTGATTTTTTTTCACAAAAATCATGGGTCTTCTTTATTAAGAAGAGATAGATGCATTAAATGCTATTATGTTGTTTAAGGCAAAGGTAGAGGTAGAACACGGTAGGAAAATAAGTGTTTTCTAGTTATATCATGGAGATCGGTTTGTTATGTTCATTGATTTTTGTAAGAAATGATGTGGATTCCCCTCAAAGAACAAGGTCAAATAAGCAGTGGCATACTAGTGGGTGCCATTATAAATTGTTTTGAACGCATCTTTCATTAAGTGTGTTTATAATCAATTTTAGGGGTTTCTAAAGACAAAAATTTTCTCCATAATGTTAAAACCCAAGGATCAGTACCTTACAAACTCTTGTTCAAACCAACATTACTATATAAGAATCTGAGAATGAAGCTACATTAATAGTGATGCGATGTAAGCACGTTATCAAATAACGAGAACAATTTGCCAATGTCAAACCATGTTTCTAGCAAAGTCACCAGAGGAACATGAGTGTCCTATCATTGGGTAGGAAAGTTGTAGTGATAGTGGACTGTATGCATTATGATGGAAACTTGCAAGAGATTTCCAACTGGGTAAAGAAGGTGAGAATAAGGAAGATCAATCAAGCTTTATCGAAAATAAGTGAAATCCTATTTTTTTCCTTTTACCTACTGAATTATTCTATAAAGTGGATTCCAAAATGTCATTTTAGCAGCAATCACTTAGAATATCCAGCTATTGACATCATACTACTATGGAAGTTCTTCAAAAATATGATTAGTGTAGTGTAATCAATGGGAATATCAATTCTCAAGTTCTTAAAGAATTTCAATTTCCCACTGATTGAAGTTGCAACTATGGTTGGATGCACTGAATTTTTTTCTTTCAAATTGTATGCCTAGACTGCCTAATTTCTTGGCACCTCCAAATGCAAGAATAGTTTTTCCAAGATAAAAATATGCTCTTTCAAGGCCTTCATATGCAATTTGAATTGCAAGAGGAAGACTTTCTGCCTGAGTAAAATCTATGTTCTTTTTGGTGCAGTGTGGTTAGCCACTGCATTAATTGAGGCTCCTCTTTTTTCTCTTGTTCTATGACACATGTTATGTGTAAGATCACACATTAATTAGCCATATCGATCTAAACATTGCACCAATATTGGCTTTGTTGGCTCCATTGGAAGCTTATTTTTCCATAATTTGAAAGGGAATTATGTTTTTTATCAAGTGAACAGAAGAATGGATTTTACCAAAACCTAGTCTCTCAAGGCCTTCATATGTGGTTTTAATTACAAGAGGAAGACTTGCTGTCTGGGTTAAATCTAATTGTTTTTGGTTCTATTGCTACTACTGAATGGCGCCATTGCACAGAGCAAGGCTCTCGTACGTTCCTCTACATTCCTCATGTTCTATTACTTCTGTTATGTCTAACCTTGCACAAATATTTTCCATATTGTCTCTATGTGAAGCGTATTTTTCTATATTTTGTAAGGGAATTATGGTATCTACAACACCCTCCTACAATTTCAGGATGTGTCGACTTTATCTTGTCCTTTCTCTCAAGCCCATGTAAGCTTCAAAGCACTTCTTTGAGAATCTATGTGAACAAGAGATAGGATTTCTAGTTGCATGGGGTGGAAATCTCCCACATCAATGTTCCCTCACAAAACCCAAAGTCCTTCTAAAGGAAATGTGACCAAACTAGTTATTCTATACTTGGAAGATTGAAGTTAGAGAGACAAGTGTGCGTTTAGTGTAGGATTTCCATAGTTGAGAGGAGTGAATTGATAAGGAGGGTCATCATGAAAAGATTTGATCATCATCCCCTTTGTGTGATTTACAATTTCTTCCATTCTCTTCACATCGACTATTCTTCTTTCACCTAAACAAAAAATTATTTTGAGTTTGGAGGTTTTCTCTGCACTATAATCTATTGTACTCAATGAATGGTGTTTTGTACTTTAACTATATCTATTTTTGGTGCTCTTTAAAAGAACAGAGAAACGTAGAAATGGTCACCAATGCCATCTCCATTGCAATGTTTTATTTCTATTGCTTTGAATTGATATGTTTCCTTGGGATTTCAAATGGTTCAAACTAGCTTTTTTATCCAACCAAATTTCCTAGAAGATTATTCCATATTGAATTCTAGTCCAATGGGTGTTATGACCTATACATACTCCCATAATTTACATTTTAATTTTGTATTATTGATCATCTTACTCATGATGTCATGGTTTACCACTCGCATGAGTTCCTTAAATTGGATTCCCCCATTTGGCTGACCACCATTCTTCTATCTTTAACCACCAAGATTTGAGGGATTCTATGAACCCGATAACGAACATATTGATTGGTTGTTTCATATATTTTGTTGTCACTCGTTTCAAACATCTAAATGTACACAACCATTATTATACTTGTAATAGCAATTGCATCCATCTTTTCTCCTACAATCTCCACTGTATGTGAAATATTCAAGGTTTGTGTGTATCCAGCCATCATGGAAGTTCGAGAGATCACGTCATCAAACATCTTGCATGCAAAGTATGATGACCACATTTTGTATATCCATCATAGCGTTCCACAACAATACATTTCATTAGGAATTTATTAAAATGCATTGCATGCATCCCTGATCCAATGCTACATTGGCAAAACTCAAAAGGCCAACTTTTCTTGACTATAGAAATCACTTTCTGGCATTAATAATTTGAATTTAGAGAGGACACCATGCTCTCCTTAGAATTTTATGAAAGATTCGCTAATACTTACAAGGTTTTAAACTTTTATAATTCAATGAAAGATTCGCTAATATTTTACTAAATTTTATAATTTTATGTAAGATTCGCCAATATTTTACAAGGTTTTATAGTTCAATGAAAGATTCCCCAAGATTTTACAAGATTTTATTTTTTATGAAATACTCGCCAATATTTTACAGGATTACATAATTTTATGAAAAAAATCACCAAAAAATTATATATACATATTATATTCTTGATAAAATAGCCCGCAACTTTTTCTATGTATCATGGGGATTCGCCCAATTTTTATACATATAAATCTAGGGGGGCTTCTTAAAATCATCCTTGGTACTAGAAAAGGATGAACTTTTCATTTTTATGAAAACTCATTTTCATGAACAAATGATTATGATCACTTGAATATTTGTCTCTAAGGCATGTAGAATAAGTCAAGTGATGTGACATAGATCCTAGAAATGTTTCTCCTAATAAAAATTCAAATGTATGAGAGACTTGAAAAGTCAAGGTGGAAGACTAAGAGTCATCTAGAAATCCAGAGGCCATTGGAAAATAGAGTCATTCTTATTCTCTATAAAATGTACTCTTGGCGTCAGTTAAATGAGGGAGGATATTTTTTCTCTAATGGAGGTTTTGCTTGTAAATTTTCTATAAAAATCTTATTTCAAAGCTCTAATAAGAAGAATCCATTGTTAGCTTAGCTATTTTGGAGATGAATTTTCACTCTAGGATCTCAATGTGTGGGACCTTTTTTTGCTAACTGGTTGCATTCCAGAATTGTTTTAAGAATGAATTTCTATAGTGTAGACTATTATTTTATAGAAGTAGCATTTCTTTCTCTAATCTATCTCTATAATTCTTACACTATAGTCATGGCCATAGTACCATAATCCGTTGTTCATTTCTCAAGATTGTTTTGGTGTGCATCTAGTTATTTATGTTTCTATTATTTCTCATGCATTAATTGTTTATTAAAAATTAAGACATTGACATATTTGTTCCTATGTTCGCATTTATGTTTCTTTTAGCTTTCTCATGCATCATTATGCCTCTACATTTTAGATTAGTTGCATTTCATATATTTCATTTCAAAAAAATGTAAACATTGGATTGTGTTGTGGACGGTAAAACATCAAAATTAAAATGGTTGTCTAGACATACTAAAAAAGGGTTCCCTATTCCAAATGGTGTTGGGTCTAATTGTGACCTTTCACCAGGGGCAACCCTTGATGTTCGCATAGGGATAATTATGCCATGCCAATATTTTTGGTGCTAGGAGGAGGGTAAATGGCAGGCCACCCTGTGTAGCGATGCATTCTCTTTCTGTAATAATTGGTTATGGCACTACCTCAAATCCTTGTGTGGGGGGGAAACACTACATTAGACGTTCAAGGACCTCTACATGAAATTCCAAGAAAGGTAGTTGATATCTTGCTCAAATTTGACAGTAAAGGAAACACAATATCATTTGAACATATTAGGAAGTATGATGCATAAACATACAACAATAATTTACTAACATGTAAATCAATAGCAAGAATCTACTACTATAGTACACCACATATACATGGTAAAATCCCAAATGGGAAACATCCATGGGAAGGTATGATATTCTTACACTTGAGATTCACCACATATGCTTAGCATAGCTTTACAATAATGTTCACAATATCTCTCAACATCATATTCCAAAAGGGTCTCCTTCAACTCTATTATATAGATAAAGGTATGCAAGAAGAATTGCATCCCATACTACATGTCGGATAAACGATTTTACACCTCCTTATATAATGAATGATAATCTAGGATAATATTACCACATATTGCATATTGGATAATTATTTTTACATAATATATACAGAATTATGCCTTCCTTCGCTATACAAGACACCATAATATTTTACAACATCACACTAGACATAATTACCCTTGCAATATTAACATTACACATTCCAACATGAATGTACTTAATTTAAATTTTCTTAATATCATTGTGAGGATATTGTTGACATATTGTTTCCTTTCACTTTCAAAGGTAAAGCTTTGAGTTGGTATGATGTCTTACCTATTGGCACAATTCAAAACTGGTATGATTTTAAGAAAGGGTTTCAAAATGCTTATTATGAAGATTACAATGTGCGTGGAATGCATCAAGAAATTTTTGAAATCAAAATGGAAGACAAAGAATCCATACGAGACTTCAACATGAGATTTCATTAATCCTATTGTTTCCTTCATGACAACCAAAAACATCCATCTGCAATCACATGTGAATGATATGTAAAAGATATCCCTAGGACAATAGATATATTTATTTTATGAAAAGGGATAAAGGATTTTAACTAAGCTTGTGAGGGACCTCAAGTCCTTGCTAGATATTTGAAACAACATCCTTTCACATTGTTTTACTACTTTGATGGGATTTACACAAAGAGTGATGAAGTCAAATTAATTGAATCAAAATTGATTAAATAAAGAAACTAGGTTGTAAGAGAGGATTATAGTTTTGTGTGTTCACAATGAATAATTGGCGAAAGAAATGGTACAATGTCAGGAAAAATATTATGTCTTTCATGTAGGTTACAAACTGTTTTGAAATCTAAAAGAGAGGGCATATCACAAACTTGGTAACTAAAGCTTATCATAATTCTTATTTTCCAAAGAACCCTCTAGCGGTTGAATTCCTTATATCAAGTCTCAAACATCCTCATTTTGATATCTTAGTTATAGGAGATGGTGATGAATTAGATTTGCATGAATTATAAAGTGTTTAGGTACACATGGTACTACCAAAGGACCGAACACCAAGAGAAACAACTTCACACAAATAGATCACAGATCAACACACCGATGTTTTGACGTGGTTTAAACCCTCTTGAGGGAAACACTCCACGGCCCCGGCCAAATAGCTTCTACGGGACAATTTATTATGCAAAGAAAGAAAGTTACAAATGATTTTTTCATAATCGATCAACTAAACAATGATCCTCCATGCTCTTTAAATAGAGATCATGGACCAATCGGGTGTTAAGCCACGGATCAAGGTTAAGTATGATCTAAGAGAAGTTGAGCCGTCAGATCACTCTATGTCGGGAACATATCGTGACCGTCAGATTAAGTATTTACAAATGCATACTAATGCATACTAAAGAAACACACTATCCCTAACGAATATATTACACAAGTTGATCTTAACTAACTCCTAAGTGTCTAAATATCCTAACATCCCCCCTAAAAACAACTTGGGATAGGATTGAAGGATTTACAAAAGTGACACTATTAGGAGAAGGAAGGAGGCATTAAAGCCTATCCCCCCTTAATGACAAGTTCCTGAACTCCTAACATAAATCGAAGTTTAGAAAACTTCACTTATGTAAGAGACTTGGTGAAGATGTCTGCAACTTGATCATCTGTAGGGAAAAAGAGAACTTCAAGAACACGATCATGAGCAAGATTTCTGATGAAGTGCATATGTAGCTCAATGTGTTTGCTGCGTTGATGTAGAACTGGATCTTTGGCAAGCTTGATGGCACTTTGATTGTCGCACCAAAGTGGAGTAGGCTGCTACTGCTCGAATCCAAGCTTTGAAAGGATCTGTCGAAGCCATAAAGCTTCCTGACTGGCATTAACTGCGACTCGATATTCTGCTTCTGCTGAAGAAAGAACAAGAGCTTGTTGTTTCTTACAAGCCCAAGTGATAGGTCTAGATCCTAGACTGAAAACATAACCTGAATCATCAGGATCGTCGGCCCAATCTGAATCATTGAAACCAACTAACAAAGGTTTCCCCCTTGTACTGTAATGAATCCCAAACTGAACTGTACCTCGAATATATCGAAGTATTCTTTTAGCTGCTTTCCAGTGACTTTCATGAGGTGTTTGCATATAACGGGAAACATGTCCAACGACAAAGGAAAGGTCAAGACAGGAATGAGTCAAGTATAAGAGACTACCAACAAGCTGATGATACAAGGTGGCATCGACTTCAGGTGAAGTACAAGTGGCAGAAAGTTTGACTCCAGACTGGAAGGGAGAAGGGGCTGGTGTACAATCTTCCATGCGAAAGCGATGAAGAAGGTCACAAGCATACTTAGACTGAGAAAGAAAGATTCCTTCTTTGGTTTGCAGGACTTGGAGACCAAGAAAATAATGCAAGTGTCCTAAGTCTGACATTTCAAAATTTTGTTTAAGACTGGATTTCACATGGGTTATAAGCTTAGGGTCACTACCAGTAAGAATAAGGTCATCAACATATAGAACAAGTATGATGAGATGGTTTCCTACTTTCTTGGTATAGACATTGGGGTCAGAATGGCATCTAGAAAAATCAGTGTCAAGGAGAAAGTTATCCATTTTGGCATACCAAGCTCTAGGAGCTTACTTAAGGCCATATAAGGATTTCTTAAGGCAGCATACAAGGCTAGAGTTATTATGAACATATCCAGGAGGTTGTTCCATGTAAATTTCCTCCTCTAAATCACCATGTAAGAAGGAATACTTGACATCCATTTGATGGACTTCCCAGTTATGTAAGGCTGCAAGGGAAAGAACAAGGCTGATGGAGTTCATTTTTGCGACAGGAGCAAAGGTTTCATTGTAGTCAATCACTTCAACTTGGAAAAAATATTTGGCAACTAACCTTGCCTTAAGTCTTTCAACACTTCCATCTGATGCATACTTAGTTCTGTAGACCCATTTACATCTGACAAGTTTTCTTCCTTTTGGAAGAGGTACAAAATCCCCAGTGCCATTCGCCATTAAGGAACGATATTCTTCATCCATGGATGCATCCCAATCTGGATTCCCTGAAGCTTCTGCAAATGTTTCTGGATCATGATTCTCGGAAACTTGAGCCAAAAGAGAAGAGGCTCGCTGAAACTGAGAACGTGTTCGACGTTGATATCTAGGATCATCGGCAAGATCACCAGCTGCTTCACATGTTGAACGGACCCATCGAGGAAGCACTTGTGTTGGTGCAACTGGAGTAACATGAGCAGGCAGAGGTGGATTTCCATCCTCACTGTCATCATCAGAAACTGGAGTTGGAAACCTGTCAAGGAAGTTGGAAGAAAAAGAAGAAGGAATAAGCGCCAAATCAGGCTCGCAGGCCAAAGATGGCACAATCACCGAGTTAGGCTCGCAGGCCAAGAGATTTTCATCAAATTTAACATCTCTTCTAATGATTATATCATGAGAATGTGGTTGAAGAAGTCTATAACCTTTCACATCTTCAGAATATCCAACAAATATGCACTTTTCACTTTTAGGCTACAATGCTTTCCGTTTTTCATCCAGAATGTGAGCCCATGCTTCACTACCAAACACACAGAAGTGACTCACATTAGGTTTAGTTTTAATCCATGCTACTTCCATTGTTATACCTTGTAATGCTTTAGTGGGGGTGTGATTAACTATGTAATTTGCACAATTTATGGCTTTAGCCCAAAATTGAAGACTTAGTCCCTTAGATTGGATCATACAATTAGCCATTTCTTTTAAGGTGCGGTTCTTCCACTCAGCTACACCATTTTGTTGTGGTGTATATGGAATAGTGTGCTGTTGTTGGATGCCTTGTTTAGTGCAGAAAGTAGTGAACTTTTTGTTAACATATTCTCCTCCATTGTCAGATCTTAACTTAATAATTTGATGACCAGATTGTTTTTCAACAAGAGCCTTGTAGGCCAAGAACATGTTAAATACTTCGCTCTTAAGTTTTAGGAAATAAGCCCAAGTGTGTCTGGTGTAATCATCAATGAAAGTTAAGAAATATTTGAAACTAGAAAAGGAAGTAGATGGAAGAGGACCACACAAGTCACTATGCACAAGCTCCAAGGGAACCGAGGCGTGCCAAAAGGAACGTTTGTCAAAACTGTCCCGATGATGTTTTCTGAGTACACAACCGGAACAAACACCATCCCTACAAGATACCATTGGAATACCTGTCACCATATTTTCTTTACATTGTTGTTGCAATGAGCGATAATTTAAGTGACCAAATCGCTCATGCCAAAGTTTGCTCAAGTTATCACTATGAGCAACAAAAACTGAAGGGAAAGGTGATGAACCAAAGTTGTTAACTTGTACAACCTGGTAATATCATCAACAATTCTGGTAGCTAGGACCTGTTGAGGATCTTTAAAATCCTTGATTACAACTTGGTGAGGTGTAAAAATGACAGTTTTACCTTCACCAGAATGAGTGATCTGATAGAATGATAACAAATTGCAGGAAATTTTTGGAACACATAGTATATCACTAAAATAACCATTATCTATTGGAAATGTTCCAGCTCCTACAACAATTAGAGATTTATCATCACCAACAAATATTTGTTTGGTGTTACATTCACGCATAGTAGAAAAGATGGCTTGATCCTTAGCCATATGATAAGATGCTCCATAATCAATGAGCCATTCATTTGAAGTAGAAGAAGAAGATGCATTATAAGAATAACCAGAAGCACAAAGTGCATGCCCATGAGAGGCAGATTCTGAAGGCGAATCTAGGCTGATGTGGTGCTTCTTCATTGCCGCTTCCAAGGCTGCCATCTTCTTGAAACACTTAGATTCATCATGATTATCTTTCCCGCAATAGTTGCAATGACGCTCAGTCTTATTGCCTTTTGGCTTGGATCCTTTGTCATTTTTTAAAGAAGGAGCTGACTGAGAGGGTTTGGGACCCTTGTTTGATTTATTATTGCAAAAATTTTGTTTCTTGGGAGGTTTGGACTTTTCTTTCTGTTGGGACAATAAGGCTTTCCCAGATGTATTTGCATTGTTGATTATTCCAAGATGAATGAGTTTATCTTGCTCTCTAATCAAAGAATCACAAAAGAATTCGAGACTAGGCTCTTGATAGCTAGCTGCATTCAAGGATTCTTTCATGGAATAAAATGTAGATACAAAAACAGAATATGCAGGTCCAAGTTTAGAAAGCATATGATAAATGCATTGTTTGTCTTCCCTCTTAATCTTACATTCTGCACATAAGAGTTTAAGAGTTTTGTACTTAGATAAATAATCTTGAATGCATGAAAAGTCACTTGGATTTAAAGAAATCAACTCATTTTCGAGTTGGTGACCTCGAATTTCATTGTGTTTACCAAATACAGATTCCAACTTGTCCCAAGCAGCATCAAGTTCATCAATTCCAAATATGTGGAATCGCAAATCAGTAGAGATTGACATCCCAATCAATTCATGAGCTTCGTCACATCTATTTGCTCATTTTATTTTCTTATCATCATCAGTGGGTTTTGTTTCTTTCCCTGAGATAATTCTGAAAAGTCCCCTACTTCGTAGAACATCCTTCATACGAGATTTCCATGAGAAATAGTTGGAACTATTAAGTAGAATATCACAAGGAGCGGCCATATTTGTAAATTAATGGCTATAAAAGCATAAACCAATAGTCTATATGTGAAGAGCTCGAAAAAATAGGCGGTTTAAAAAAAACGGCACTGAAAACTGACTCTGTATGATGAAGTTATGCTTGAACAAAGAAACTGTTGAAGATGTCCCCAATAGTGACGTGGCAGCTAACATTAGAGAGATTTTGAGGTCAAAAAATGGCCTCCTAAGAGATGTACTACAAAAATATGAGATATATTAAAATATAATGAATTGGGAGTTTTATGGGGTAGGTATATATGACAAGTCACCTCCCACACTATTTTCTATGCACAATATAAATAACCATGGTTGAGTTACTTTTCAAAATTCACTAGAAATAAAATTAATAAAATAAGTCTACATGGATGTGACTAAGATTCATTGTAAATTCCCAAAAATTTATTGTCCTTTAGCATTTATTTGTCTTGAACTTGCAAATGAAATTAAATAATAAAAAACATTTTTAAGAGCTATTTTTTTAATTTTATGTTGACTTTTTATATTTAGTACTTTTCTCATGAATTTAATATAATGTAATTTAATTGAAAATTTATTTACATGTAAAATGTTAATAATATTATTATAATCCACATTGCATTATTATTATTATTTATTAAATCTATTATTATTCTTTATTAGTTTGACATTATGTTATTATATAATGGAGTGAATATATAATTTAAAATTAAAAACATAAAAATGATAATATATTATTTTATAAAAAAATGTGAAAGGACTTTCTTTATGAATTAAGAGTACTTCACTTGAAAATGACAATAATATTATTTTATGAGAAAGTGTGAAAAGACATTCATTATGAGTACTTTACTTGAAAATAATAATAATATTATTTTATGAGAAGGCTATCATTATGAGTACTTTACTTTATGACTTAAAAGTACTTACACCATTACCTTGGTTAATTATGTGTTTTCATCCACCATAGAAAATTTGACAAATAAGTATTCTTAACTCATGCAATGCCACCACAACCAAGGGGGATGATGTCATCTACTAGAATGTGATTGGTTGTTTTTTATAGTACATTTTCTTTGTTTTGAGGCCATTTTTTGACCTCAAAATTTCTCTAATGAGAATGTCTAACAAAAAAAAAGAACCCCCATCTTCCCAAGATGAACCTTTTGACAATCACTTTACAAGAAAGTTGCTTTAAGTGAACCACTTTTGTAAAATAAGTGATTTCACTTTTACAATGATATTACTTTTAAATAGTGCAACAATAAAAAAGAACTTAAGTGACTCACTTGTATTTGTATTTTTTATTATTTAAATGAGATGCACTTTTACAATAAAGTAACTTGAAAATAGAAATTGCATACACTTTTTGTTTTAAAAGTAACTTCCTAAGACTTGAATTCAAGACCTAATAAGGAATAAAGCAACTTTGAACCAAGTGAGCTAGATTAAAAGGTATGTAAAATATGGGAATGAGGAAGGGGCTTTTTTTTTTACTCTTCTTGTTCAGTTTGCGTGCTTGCCTTTTTTCTTGCAAAACACACCACAAATCGAAATAAAAAAAAACTTTTTCACACTTCTGGAGTTAGATTTCGTTTGCTTGCCCAGAAAGTCTACGTTTTCTCTCTGTATCTGATTTGTCGAGATCGCGCAAGGTGCATGGCAAAGAGCATACGTAGCCGAGAAAAACCCTTTCCCTTTCTGTTTCTGATTTGCCGAGATCGCTCAAGGTGCACAGCAAAGAGCATACGCAAATGGGAAAGCAACAATCCAAACCAAAAAAATCTAACAGTAAAAAATGATCAAATATGAGATTTTTTTCTTTTAAAAATAGAAAATAAAAAAATGCGTCACTATAACATTGTACCTTCAAATCTGATGAAATACGCGTTTCTGGAGCAACTAGGAACCGTTTTCGATCAAACGAAAACTATTTTCCAATGAAAACGACTCTCCGGACGCAATGGAACACCTCCCATAGCCCAGAAATGTATAGAAATACCAGAACCAGAAACCCTTTCGAGTTTCGGCAACAACAGTTCAAGATCTAGATCATAACCGGAAGCGGCTCTTCATAAAAGCTCTGATACCATGTTCGGGTACACAGGGTACTACCAAAGGACCGAACACCAAGAGAAACCACTTCACACAAACAAATCACAGATCAACACACCGATGTTTTGACGTGGTTTAAACCCTCTTGAGGGAAACACTCCACGGCCCCGGCCAAATAGCTTCTACGTGACAATTTATTATGCAAAGAAAGAAAGTTACAAATGAGCTTCTCATAATCGATCAACTAAACAATGACCCTCCATGCTCTTTAAATTGAGATCATGGACCAATCGGGTGTTAATCCACGGATCAAGGTTAGGTATGATCTAAGAGAAGTTGAGCCGTCGGATCACTTTATGTCGAGAACATATTGTGACCGTCGGATTAAGTATTTACAAATGCATACTAATTCATACTAAAGAAACACACTATCCCTAACAGATATATTATACAAGTTGATCTTAACTAACTCCTAAGTGTCTAAATATCCTAACATAAAGTGGAGAGGAAGTACCAT
The DNA here is from genome assembly GCA_027924585.1 of Larix kaempferi. Lineage (NCBI taxonomy): Eukaryota > Viridiplantae > Streptophyta > Pinopsida > Pinales > Pinaceae > Larix > Larix kaempferi. The sequence continues at coordinate 107,487 of BSBM01001241.1, forward strand.
TGATATTTAATAGTCCTCCTTTTGCAAGGTCTGAATTGTTATCAGATTCATATACTTCATCCTATTCCAATTTTGAGAACAATCAACTTGATCCTAATTACAATTTATTGAGATTAGTAGTAATAAATGATGAGATAGAATCAATATATACCCATTTCCAAGAAAATATTGAACACTTAAATCCCATAATCCATCACAACTTAATGTCATGTCATTCTGAAAACGATATGCTGAGAAAAGAGATAGAAGACCAATCCCTAGTCTCTCCACCTTGTCATATTCATGCAAACCGCACACTTGATGAAATAAAATCTCTAAATTTGGAATTGAAGGAGGTTGGGGTTCGCCCTAATGATATTTACCAAAGATACAGGGTTGTGCAGGAACAAATTAACTTGGAAAATGTTGCATAAGGACAACACGAGAATTTGAGGCTATGAAAACACCAACCCTCATCCAACCTAAGAAATAGAGAGGAGGCTAATAGATGTTTGATCAAATCTAATGATGATGATACACTCCTGTCAAAAAAATACATGTGAAATAAATATTATCCCTCTTTTGAAATAGTAAAAGATCGATGAAATTTTGCAATTAAGGCACAAGAGAAATAAAATGAGTTAATTGTGGCTATTACACATTCTGTGCCCCCGTATGGGCATCCAAATCCAACAAGAAATTCATGTATCCAAATAATGGATAAGCACGACCAAAACATAAATCAACCCAATTATGAATCATTCATTCATTTTGAGTGCTATAATAACAAGATAGATAAGTTGGTCATCAATCATTGAGTTACAATCTTGATGCTAAATCATGCAATAATCAGTTTCATGATTTTTAGGAATCATGGATGGAATCCTCATGGGGTTTCAAATCCTTTATACCACCTTGTATTCTTCACCAAGAAAAATATGCTTTCTACCACGATACTTGCAAGAATACATCTCTCTCTTTACCAAGTTTTCATGCCTACATTTCACCTTGACATCCTTATAGTTGTAGCCATATTCTTGATATGTCTACAATGGATTTATGATTTTATATGAGGATTAATATCTAGTGTGGGTTAGGATAGGAGAAGGATCAATAAATTTATTTTCTCCTTTCATGTTTTATTTATTAAATTTAGTTTTATACTCATTAGTGTAGTTAACTAGCCCTCTTAGTCATCAACTTGTACAATTGTGTTTTCATTTAGTTCACATTTGTTTTCAGCATAAGTAGTTATTCTTGATTTATTTTAGTTAAGTAAATTAGTTGTATATAGTTTGAAGTTTTTTTTCTTTTTCTATTTCTAAACATCTTTTGATACTTCAAGATTGTCTCGATAGTAGTTTAACATTAATTCTTGACCATTATTTTTTTCCCTAACATGAAAATTACTATTCAATACTCTTGTTGAAACTCATCATCAGGTCTAGTTGTTTGCACAATTCCATAGACCACCCAAGTTTCTTTCAAATCACAACCTACGATTATACAACACCATGTATGCAAAATCTATCAATGTTTCATTTCACCAAGTATGTAAAAAGTATCAATGTTTCATTTCACCAAGTAGGTAAAATGTATCAATTTTCCATCAAAATGATTTCATGCTAAATTTATGTAAGGGTTTTTGACACAAATTCCTAAGAAGGATTGATAAAATTCCCCAAGGAATGATCCTAGCAGATGGACATGTCAAATTGACTCTTCCCTAGAAAGTGGACTTTGTTACTTTTAAGATTATGTGAATTAAAATATCGTGTGCTATTGATGCAAACATGAACAAAAGCATATTATCAAAAGCTATAGTCAAAGCTTCTATAAATTATTTGAAAACAATGAGTCTCCCATGAGCACAAATTTTAATATTTATAGTTGTAAACAAATAAACTCTAAGTCTTTTTATGAATGTTAAGTAATACTTGATATTATAATGAAGTCTCTCATGGGTAGCAGATGAGGGAATTTATTATAACATCTCTTCAATACAATAGATGCAGTTTCTAAAAATACATTCATGGGTATGATTATTGACTATATCGCAAGACAAGTTCTCAGGGACCTGGATCCACTAAATGACATGGTAGATGAAAAAGCAAGACGATGGGTTTATGCTTCAAAATTTACTCAAAACTGGAATAGTAGAGATTTTTGCTTTGCCCATTGTGACACCATTTTTTTTAGCCCTTAATAACTCCCCAGGTTATCTAACTTAGGGTTCCACTTTCAATTTTTGGATTTAGGATCAATGTGTTGGGCATGGTAAATTTTGGGTAGTATTTTTTGTAAGATATTTTGGTGTGGACAAAACTAAGGAAAAGTGGTTTGGCGAAGTGGTCAACTCCGACAAAACAACCGAGAAACTAGGAAGATGGTCATTTTTTATTATGTCAAAGGGAGAGGTTGAGTCAATTAGTTATATTTTTTCCACTTACATTAATAAGTTGAGTAGTTGGTTAGTGGGGAAGGTTATGTGTGCCCTATAAATATGTAATAAGTCAGAAATTTTGGGGTTGTTAGCAAAATAACAAGTTGTTTGCGAAAATTTCTAGTCTATGTCTGGTGAACTACCATGTTTTGGTATGTCGAAATTGATATGAGAAGCCAAGTCACGTGATCTGCAGGCTGTGTGCGCAAATATATTGTAATTGAGAAAAGTCAGTAAGTCTGTAAAACATGAAGTGCTTATCTATTGGCTATGACTCATAATTAAAGAAGCACTTCCATGGTTTTTCCCATCTTGGGTTTCCACATTAAAATCATGGTATCATTTGTGGTGTGATGTGTTATTTATTTTTCTTATGATTTGCATATATTGATGAATAATTATGCCTAGATGAAGAAATGTATAGATGCAAAAGTATAAGACATGTCATATAATTTGATTAACTTATGAGTTATGTCGAAGTGAATGGTCTGTCAAAATCAATGATCTATCAGAGCTATGGGTTGTTTGCTGAATGATTCATCTGTTGAGCTATTCCCCTTCTGCACTACAGAAACTTGGTCCCTATAGTCTCCATAGGTACTTCGAGTGAGACCTCATTTGCTTCGCAGTTATTGCTGAAAGGGATAAAACCATTTCGGGAAGTGCCTGTGGTGTTTGTTGGTGTTTTGTTGCATGTTTGGACCCTGCTTGAAATAGAAGTGCACCAACACAATGACTGAAATGTGAGTCTCTGCTTAGCTATGTGTCTCTAAATTCAACATGATCCTGCCACACAAATGGATAGTATGTTTTTATTGAGTAGTTCCATGAGTAGTCATTGTATCATTAATTAGATGTGTACAGATTCTATGATTTTATCATTCTCCACCTGATATATCCGATCATGTTGCATGTGTTGAGTGACTGAGAATACCCCTATGCATGTGATGCTCTTGCTAGTTGAACTAGTTGCAAATATTTCAGTCTTTGTGAGTCTAGGGACTTAGATGAAGGAGATGGATTTAACCTCCCATGTTGTTGTTTTTTCCTTAGGTTTCATCATTTACATTTAGATCTCATCCATTTTGAAAAATATTTGAATTAGACTTGAAATAAAGTGCAAAAACTCTTAAAGGAAGTTTCCAAAAAAGAAATCGCTCCCTAGAAAGATTTTTATTTGCAACTTTTACATGCCCAAAATACTTTTGCTTATTAAAAAGAGAAAAGGTTTTGTGAAAAGTGACAAATAAAGAATTGACACACTCAAATATAAATTTTAATCCAAAATGTTGAAGTAAAATGCCATTTTTGGGATGAAATGTTGGCCATAAATGATGGTTTTGGGTTGAAATGTCAGCCAAAAATGATGATTTTACTTTGGCATGTCGGCCATGTTAGGATATTCCTATACTCCATCCTAGTCCTTCTAACATTTCTGACATTTTCAGTCCTGCATGCAAAATTAGGGTTTTGCATGCAATTAGGGTTTTGCATACAATTAGGGTTTGCATGCAATTAGGGTTTGCAGCACCAGCACCTAGCCCTTGCCAAACTAGCCCCAGGAGCTTCTCTCGGATCAATCTTAGCTCTCCTAGAGCTTAGTGCGCCCTCTTTTCAGTTATTGCATGATAAGGGCGCCTTTCTTCACCTACCAGTCCAGTTTAGTTCAGTTATCTTCAGTTCTTCCTTGATTTAAGGATTAACTGACTCCTAACTGACCTTATCACTCTTTTGGACCTCCAGTGTGACTAGATAGACTGTTTTGACTCCAGTTAGCTCCATGAGCGCCCCCACTGAGTCTCCTTCACTATATCAGTGCTTCCATGTGCCAGTTACACCAACCACACTCAGTTAGACTCAGTTTGACTCCCGGTTGATCACTACTTGTGCATTGATGACTTCACCGATGATGAGATAGACTCCTAGTTTGGCACTGATGACTCTCCACTGATTATGGATCTGTGCATGAAGGACAATTCAAATTACACCTAGTGAATTCGAATCCTCATGCTCAGCATTGTATATTTACCCGGTTACTATTCTGATTAATGTAATGTGTGTAATTATTCTGCCTCTATTGGATCTATGTTCTATTGCTTCTCTCTTCTTCCTAAATCCTTTCATAGTGAGGTTTACATCATCTCTTTGGATCTTATGTGGGCAATTTCACATGGTATCAGAGCCTTGAGAGTATATTCTACCTCCATTCTTGAGAGTTTTTTGCAGGTATTTTGAAGTTCCAGCAATTGCAGCAGCAGATTCAGTAGCTTCTATTTTGCACTTGTTCAAGCAATCAAGATTAGCAATTCGAATGATCCTTCTTCTATACTTCTCACTCCTTTCAATTATTTCGAATGGAAGAGGAAGATGATAATACTCTTGCAATCAAGAGGGTTTACTAGAATAGTTGAAGAAAAAGATGCCATACCACATCAAGCTGAAAAGAGAGTCAAGCACCTAAACAAAATGGATGAAGCCTTTGGATTCATATGCCTTCATATTTCTGATGATCTATTGTTTCATGCTGATGGATTGAAGTCTCCATATGATTTATGGATAAAATTGAGGAGTCTTTTTGGCAAACAAGACGAACTGAGAGGCTACATTCTTGAGAATGAATTGGTTGCCCTTCAACCTAGCAATTTCGAGAGCATTCAAGATTTCTTCTCCAAATTTCATAATTTGGTTTTGCATTGCAAGCAATGTGGCATCACTAAAAGTGATGAGCAATTGATACTCTCTATATTGAGCAAACTTGGATCTCAATTTTCTGTCTTTGTATCTACCTTTCATTCTATTCGAATGTCCATCCCTGGATGGAAGTTTCCCACCTTAAGTAACTTCATTGAGGCTCTCACTCAAGAAGAGAACAAACTGTTTCAAATGGGTGCCATCAAAACCTCCAGAGATCTAGCTCTATTGGCTGGTGAATCAAGTGGAGCGAATGATAAAGGGGGACAAAAAGGCAAAGGAAAGAAACCTTCAAGATCCAAGAATGACAAACAAAAGAGACCAAATTGTACCTATTGCAAGAGAGGAAACCATCCTGAGCATGCCTGCATGCATAAGAAGATTGATCTTCTAACCAAGCTTCTTGAACAAAACCAAATTGTTGTTCCAAAAGAAGCAAAGATGTCTGATTCTGGAAGTGGATCTGATGATTGTCATGCATTGATGGCTGGTTTTTCAAAGACAAAAGCTCTCCTCATAGATTCTGGAGCTTCCAACCACATGATGGCACAAGAAGAATCCTTCTCCTCTTTGGATCTCCAAGATGGGCCTACCATTCACATGGGAGACAACTCTCAGATTTCTGCCAAAGGTTTGGGTACAGTTCATATGGAGCATGGTAAGTTCAAAAATGTCTTATTTGTTCCTTCTCTTACAGCTAATTTGTTATCAGTATATCAATGACTCATACAGGATCTCCAAAACAAGTGATTTTTGGTCCAGACACAGTAAAGATTACAGAAATCTCCACTGGAAAGGTTATAGCGAATGGGATTGCTAATCATGCCTCAAAGGCATATGAGTTCTCCCACTTCATGCCCTTCTCTCCAACTATCCCTTCATATTCTGATGAGGATCACAGTGACTTCTCTTCCAGTGACTCCTATTCTAGTGAGGAAGAAGATCAAGATTTTGATGTTGAGATCATAGTTCAAGAAGATTCAGAACCAACACCTATTCTTAGTCCAGATTCAAGAGAAACATGTTCTCACACAGTCCTTGCTACTACTAAGAACACAGTTGATGATGTATTTGCTTACAGAACTACTAGACTTCAGCAGCATGCTAACCTTGCATTATGCCATCCACCTCTCCATGAGAGATTCAGCATGATGATGGGGTTTACTCTTCCATTCCTTGGGAAAACTCATCATGATACATTCGCTCCAGTGACAGAAAAGGTTCCTGAAAGACTTGCTACATTCAACACATTCTCTAGCACTTGCATTCGCACTTTACAGAGGATTAGCTTACCAAGTCTCTTTGCAAAGTTTTCACTGATGAAAGCTTGCTTCTTTTCTGCTTAGAGTAATGGCTCCTTGAGTTATTCAAAAAATATAAAAACACAAAAAAAAAGAAAAAGAAAAATTGAGGCAGTATTCTTTTTATCATTTCATTGATTGTATGGGTGACCTTTGGTCCTAGTTACCAGGGCCCAGGATGGATTAAGGGGGGGTGTTAGGATATTCCTATACTCCATCCTAGTCCTTCTAACATTTCTGACATTTTCAGTCCTGCATGCAAAATTAGGGTTTTGCATGCAATTAGGGTTTTGCATGCAATTAGGGTTTGCAGCACCAGCACCTAGCCCTTGCCAAACTAGCCCCAGGAGCTTCTCTCGGATCAGTCTTAGCTCTCCTAGAGCTTAGTGCGCCCTCTTTTCAGTTATTGCATGATAAGGGCGCCTTTCTTCACCTACCAGTCCAGTTTAGTTCAGTTATCTTCAGTTCTTCCTTGATTTAAGGATTAACTGACTCCTAACTGACCTTATCACTCTTTTGGACCTCCAGTGTGACTAGATAGACTGTTTTGACTCCAGTTAGCTCCATGAGCGCCCCCACTGAGTCTCCTTCACTATATCAGTGCTTCCATGTGCCAGTTACACCAACCACACTCAGTTAGACTCAGTTTGACTCCCGGTTGATCACTACTTGTGCATTGATGACTTCACCGATGATGAGATAGACTCCTAGTTTGGCACTGATGACTCTCCACTGATTATGGATCTGTGCATGAAGGACAATTCAAATTACACCTAGTGAATTCGAATCCTCATGCTCAGCATTGTATATTTACCCGGTTACTATTCTGATTAATGTAATGTGTGTAATTATTCTGCCTCTATTGGATCTATGTTCTATTGCTTCTCTCTTCTTCCTAAATCCTTTCATAGTGAGGTTTACATCATCTCTTTGGATCTTATGTGGGCAATTTCACAGGCCAAAAATGGGTATTTTGGCCAAAAGTTTAGCAAAAAATGGGTATTTAGGCCAAAATTTCAGCCAAACATGTGTATTTTGGGTTGACATGCCAGCTGGAAATGTCAATTTTGGGTCAACATTCTGAAAGGTGACCTCACAAGTTTGGTCATAAATTTTGATTCCGACCTCCATTTTGGGCATTCCTTATACCATTGGAAAGGTATTGGATATCTATACAAATTTTATGTTATACTTTAACTCATTTGACCTAATAAAAGGTTTTGAAATTTTGAAGAAAAAGAGCGATACATAATCAATGGCCAAAAGGGACCAAGTTGAGTTATGGGATGGCCTAGAGACTTGGTAACACAAATAAAAGAAATAAATTTCATTAGACTTAGGGAAGTAAACTTTAAAACCTTATTAAGTCGTCAATCAACTTCCATAGGTGGAATGCAAATTGCTAAAGTAGGATTAAAATTTCATATATTTGTAACTTATGTATCTTGTTGTGATGTTATGCAAGTATTGGTTATGAGATGGATTGCTAGGCATCGAAGGGAAAATAGTAGAGATACAGATGCTAGGCACCATGGAAAAATGGATCCCCACTAATATATAGTTAAATGACAGAGCCTAAAGGCTTGCAACAATACAAGAAAAGGATAATATTTTCCTTATTATAAAAACTTGTTTTCATAGACAAATGATTGTGACCACTTGAATATATCCCTTAAAGGCATGTTGAATAAGTCAAGTGAGGAATAAAACAAATCCTATACAATTTTTTCCTAGTAAAAAGATAATGTATGAGAGACTTGAAAAGTCTAGGAGGAAGATCAAGAGTGACCTAGAAGGCCAAAGGCCATTGGAAAATGAAGAGCCATTCTTATTCTCCATAAAATTTACTCTTGAACTCAATTGAGGAGGGATGAGATTTTTTCTTTGATGGAGCTTCTGCTTGTAAAATTTTTGTAAAATTCTTTTTCCAAAGTTCTAATTATAAGAATCCATTGTTGGTGTAGCTATTTTGGAGATAAATTTGAACTATGGGAACTCAATGTGTGGACCTTTTTTTGCTAAGTGGTGCTCCAGAATTGCAATAAGATTGATACTATAGATTGATATTTTATAGGAGTAGCATTTATTTCTCTAATTTGTCTCTAAAATGCTTATGGTATCACCATGAGTGTATTACTATAATCACCTATTCATTTATCAAGATTTTTCTGGTGTGTATTTGGTTATTTATGTTTATGTTCTTCCTCATGCAACAAGTGCTTGTTGAAGATAAGACAATGACATATTTGGTGCTATGTTAACATTTTTTATTTTTTATTTTGTTAGTTAGCTTGAGAATCATTCTACATTTTGCATCTTATATTAGATACAATTCATATATTTCATTTAAAAAAAACTAAACATTGGATTCGACAGTAATCAATAAAACCTCAAAACCACAATGGTTGTTTGTCCATAATCCAAATGGGTCCCCTATTCCAAGCGGTGTTAATTCTAATTGGGACCTTTCACTAGGGGTAAACCCTATTGTTTGAACATAGAGAAGTCCGCACTATCAATAGATTGAAGGTTGTTGTGTGGAAAGCATACTCAACATGGGGTGGTCACCACAGTTGATATGGCTCTATTGATATAACCATCTATACTTGCCTTTATATTCCTGGATTTCGATGAATAGGTGTTGAGTCTAATTGGGGCCTTTCACTATGGGTAAACCTTGTCGTTTGCATAGGGAGAATTTCATCCTATCAACACATTGAAGGTTGTTGTGTGGAAAGCATACTCAGCATGAGGTGGTCACCACAATTGATATGGCTCTATTGGTATAATAATCTATACTTGTCTTTATCTTCCTGGATTCCGATGAAGAATTTAAGACTTTTAAGAATACATGAAGGAAAATTTTAGGGGAAAATTTTACCCCGTGGGCTAATTTTTGAACTTTTTTTTAAAAAACGATTAACCAATTTCCATTTTTTTCCCAATTGATTCACCCAAATTCCACGGGATAACAATTTTTTACTCAAAATATTGTCAAAATTTTCTAGAAAATATATAAAATACTTAGAAAGTTGAATCTTTTTAGAAAAATATTGTTAAACATTTTACTCTTAAAAATTTAAGAATTAGTAAGATTCTCTAAGTTTTTACACTTTACAAAAATTATGGATCCTTTAAATTTCTCTTGGAATACATAAGGATGAATTGAAAAGAAGTTGAATGAAAATATAGCCTAATTCCAACTAGATGTGTTGTTTCCTGTATTGTTTTGAAGAAGGATTGCATAATTGCAACTTAAATAACAAATTCATCACATTGCAATTTTTTTGGTTTTTGGATGTACTTAATCAAATCTTCTCCTCAATGTTAGAAGAAAATGATAGAGTGTAGTTTTAAAGAGGAAAAATTAAATTGAACATAAATAATAATAAACATTTTTACAATAATGATGTTACTTTTAAATTAATAAAATATTTTTTTGATGGAAGTCATTTTTTTGAAAAGTTGTCTAAGTGTGTTAGTTACAATCAACATACAAGGGGAGGATTAACTAATTTTTGAATTAAAAACCAGCATAGATTCATCTTAAATCTGTATCTATCAAGCACCGAGAGGGATCCAATTTCTTGAGGTGTATTTCGTTTTTTAAATTTAAACTCAAGAAATTTGATCTATCTTGATTGATAGATCCGGGTTTAAGTTTTAAATTTTTATTTTATAAACGAACATCGATTTTTTAATTACTTTTCATAATATTTTATTTTATGAGCCAACATGGATTTTTTTAAAATAGTTTCTAGAATTTTTTATTTTATGAGCAAACATGAATTTTTTTAATTATTTTGTTAGGAACAAATGTTACAACATCTCCCCCATATTGAGCTGTAGAGCACCTCGCTTCTCTCGATGCAATCCCCCATATTGGGCTGTAGAGCACCTCGCTTCTCTCGATGCAATCAATATCATATATATATTGAAGATTAATATATTTTTAATTAAATATTAATATTAGTTCAAATGGTGGAACCTCATGCGAGAGGTATAGCATAGAAACAATATTTAAAAAAAGAACAATTAATCTCTATCTTCTTTGGTGTCAAATATGTTAAAGACCATCATCATCATCAATAATATTAAAATAATTTTTATATTTGATTATGTTTGATTATAGTTAATGATGATGATTATGTTTGATCATGTGTGAATGATTTTTTATGGTTGGCTATGTTTTGACTACTGTAGACCATAGTTGATAAGGCTTGACCATGATTCACAATTTGTTTACCATGTTGGCTATGCTGGGCCATAGTTGATCCTGAGAGGCTATGGATAACTTTGATAAACTATAAATAATATATTTGATTGCATTCATATATATTTCATTGTGATTGACTATAATTAACTATGATTAGAAGTAAGTTACTATAATTGACTTTAATTAACCATTATTGATTATAGTTGACATATACTAACCATACTTTATAAACTAGACCAAATTAAAAGTACTACCCAAAATGCAATGATAAAATAAGACAGCCTCTAAAATATTATAAACTCACCACTTTCCATTATAGCATGCAATGCTAGCTAACCATTTGATTAGGATATTATAAATGGTTTGAAGCTGCTAATAAAAATCGCATTAGGTTGATCAAAATCATGAGTTCTTTTCTTCAACGTCAATGGATGATGAAATTAATATTTGAAATAACTTTTGATTTCTCCGATAGAGCGAACCAGTGCTGGAATTTGGTTTTTATTGTACCCGTCGAACTTTTTTTTTTACGTTTTGGGTGTATATATCACCCGTCGTGAAACGTTTTGTTTAAATTTTTACCCGTAAATAATGAAGTCTTGCCAAAAAATTTACCCTTCAATAACTTTTACCCGTCCTTTAGTTCAAGTTTATCCAAAAGAAATTTAGGATCAAGAACACTAGACTTTGAGACTGAAGGATCTTCTTTAGTAGTCAACTCTATTATTTTGAAGGGAATAGGCTCAAAATTACAGGTAGGATTTTTCAAGGATCTAGTGGAAACATGTTTATTGGATGTAGACCTTTTCTGTGGGAGAGAAGATTTTCATTGAGATAATTCAAACTTTTTTTTTTCCATATCAATAACAATGGATGTAACTGTCTCTTGTTGTGGAACAGGGGTACTGAATTTAGCCATGCTGCGTGTAATTCGTTGAGGAAAAGATGAATTAGATGAAGTGGGGGTTCCATAAAGAGTTCTCATGGCGATTTCAACGAGCCTGTTGAAGAAAAGAGGTGAAATTTTGAGTTCGAATGGAACCAAGAGTTGCTTCAGGGTTTGGATGAGTAGAGGCTTGACCTTTTTGTTGGTTGTGAGGTGAAGAAGGGATGATCCGAGGGCTATCATTTTCATTCAAGGATCAAACATATTTTGACATATTGCTTAAACCTTTCTCAGAAGAATTGACAATCAAAAAACAGTGTTCGACAATGTGGAAGAAAATCAATCTATTGCGCTTGTATTGTCAGTTTGATTCTAAGAACATAGAAACGTCCAGACCTTTACATGGCATCAGATATTTGAACGAAGTTATTTATCAAATGATTGAAATTCTGAGGGACGATTCAATAGAAAAGGACACTAAAGAAGTTGCATGGGATGTCTGTAAGCAAATCGCCAGGGCGATTGATGTTATAGGCCTGAAAACATTAGACTTAGAGTATGCAGACAAACCAAAGGAAATTGTCGTGATTTTGGGGTATTATGAAATGATCAACCGGATTTTTCAATATAACGAAACTTATATGAAATTCCAATCCCTTATGTTGCGAATGTTTTGTAAAATTTTTCTTGAAATGGGTGCTGAAGTTGAAGAAATACTAGAAAAAAAAATTTACGAAAATATTGTGGAAATTATGGGTAATATGATTGTTATAAGGAATTTGTCTGAGACGAATGTAAAGGATATCAGAAGTGAAGATCTGTATTATGGGATTTCCATTATGCAAAGAAGCTGGATCAAAACGTCATCTTTTGATCCACTTAAGTCACAAATGCTGATTAATTCTGTAAATATCTGCGTCGCTCGAGAAATAGAGACATCAGATGAGATCACAAATCTTAGCGAGGAGCAATTCTGTGAAGACGAAACAGAGGCACGGCATAATTGTGAGGCTCTTGAAATGCATCTTTATCTTATCAAAGATATACTGATGACAGAAGGCCCATCAGCTGCTAAGATTCTACAAGGAGGTTTGTATGTAGTGGAAGAGATAGTTCGAATGTTTGAACATTTTATCAGTCAAGCTGAGAATGAGGATGCAACCAGTGGTCATGGTGAGAAATTGGGAAAGATCAGTTGTTCTAGATTTCTTACTTTAATTTGCTGAAGGGCATAGATCGCTAGAGACTGGGTGCAGATCGTTGAAGGTTTTGCTGCGTGGATGATGAGAAAATCGATGAGAGAAATCTCACTAGTGAATAATTTAATAAAAGATAACCATTTCTCTAAGTCCTCGGTGTTCTATTTGCAATCGGTCTCTTGCAAAATGATAGCTTCTACTTTGAGAAAAATCCGTCTCTTGGAAAACGATAGCAAAGACAAAATTCTGAGAAGAGGAAACAGGATGACTCGATGAGTACATAAAAGCTAAAAGAGATATTGTGAATTTCTAAGTCCTGACAAAGATTGTGCATCCCTTTATTGTTCAGCTAAGATACTATACATCTATTCAATTTACCACTACCAATGATGGAATTTGTCTGGATTGTCTAGTAGATCTAGGACCAGCTACATTTTCTCCAACCAATTTAAAACCAGTAGTTTACCAAGGAAAAGAAGGAGCAGTCTCACCAGCAAATGTTTAAACGACATTTAGCATACCATATTCCACCTCACCCCCGAGCCCTAAAACTAGTAACATTGGCATAAGCAGAGAAAGAAACCACATAAAAACGAGCATTGATACGAACACTCAAACATTCCAGATAGACCCGTTACTTTACATTGATAAGAACACTCAAACATTCCAGGCAGACCCATTACATTACATTGATAAGAACACTCAAACATTCCAGAATCCAGACAATTGTGTATATGGCCTATTCCCAACTCCCCGAGACTGTAATGGGCAGGAAAACAGAGGAGCGTGTAGGGTAAAAGTGGTGCAAAGGAAGCCTTGTATGTTGTAATGCGGTTTACAGGAACATAATAAATAAATTGTGGTCTTAACACATAAGCTTTCTGGAAAATAAACTTTAGATTACAAAAATAATCTATAAAAAAGAATTTATAGATGGAGCTGTGAATTACCTGTGAATAGTAATAATGTTTTCGAAAGTTATGTCTCTAGAGTCCAGACTCCAAGACTTTAGATGTAGCTGCACCAACTTCAATCCCGATTCCCGAGTCTAGCTTCCAACTTCTAGGAACTTCCAACGTCAATGGACAATGATAATTGAGCACTGAAATTTGTAGTATGTATAATGTAGATAAAGATTTACGCTCATTGTAATTTGTAATAATAGAAAAATAAAAAAAGTAATGGAATTGGAAACATTAGTGAGTTAAATGAGCTTTTCTTTTTCTATGAAAACACAATCCAATTTGGAAATTTGCAATAGAAAAAAATAGAAATAATATTAATTTAATATATGAAAAATATTAATAATACTAGTAATACTAGTAAAATAATGATGTTTTAGAAATTTTATAAACTTTCAAAAAAACATTTAAATGATAAATCTACACTTCAAACAAGACGGTTAACGAAAATTTTTAAGCGTATTTAAAGGTCAAAATGCCTCATAACGATCATTTTGCCCGTCAAATTCCATCATTGGAGCGAACAGATCACGAGTTCTCTTTTCATCACGAGTTCTCTTTTCATTTGAAAGTTCCCTTGCAAACCTGCCAGATCATTTGAATTATATCAACGTCCAAACCGATTAATATGACTACGATGCATCTTTTATGCATGGGATCGATGTCTTCACCTTTGCAATGCAACCCTGTTCGTTTCTGTGTTTGGCAGTTCCTCAAAGACGCCGGTCTCTCTATTCAGTCTGGAAACAGGTTTGTCCAGATGGCTTTTGCCTATGTTTACAAGGTCTTGGAGATTCTTTGGTGTTGAGAGATCAATTGATGTTGTATCTCTAGATAATTGGACCTGATCCAGATTATACCATATGCAATTGTTTATATCTCTTTAATATGGACGGCAGATTGCAAACAGGAGTATATAAACAACTTGGCTACAAGGAAGAAGGAAAACACCTGGATTCTTAGATAGTTCTGCTCTGATTTATGGTGTCGAAGCCGGTTATATACGTGACTATCCACCAAATCTTGACTCGCATTCAAAATTATTTCTAATATGGGCACTGTCCCACCCTTGCATACCCAATTTCGCAGGCTCCATTTTGCAGTGTCAGTAGCCTCGTAACTAGGTTTTTCCTGTCCGGTTCCAAGGGAAAGCACCAGAAACTGGCTTGTACCCTGTTTAAAACACATAACCCCATAAGTATTTCAGAGGCCAATATTTATTATTAATGAATACCGGCTGCATGAATCCACTTGTAAACAATATATCGGTTTATTACTTACCTGACTTGTCGATGGTGACCGTAAGTTAAAATCTGTATTGCCTCGGAGAGCTTCTGTAACCTCGTCTATGGCTAGTAACGTCTGCAACACAGGACATCAAATTACATAACGTCTTGGGACGACACTGTTACGCACTGGCATTCAAACTTTTGAATTTTTTATCTATTCAAAAGTTTATTCATTTGTCCAAGCACTATACTTTGGCAAGGAAGAGGGAGTTAGATTTTTAGAGTTATGGCCTCAAAATTGTGATCTCTGGTCGTGTGTTGGTAATATTTTTTTATCATTGAATGTAGACTTTTGCTGGTATGTGGGTTTTGAAAGTGTATTATCATTATTAAAACAAATTCTCACATTAACAATTGATTTATAATTTGTGATGTTAAATATTATAACGTAAAATGAAATATAATTCAAAATTCACATTTAATGCACATGATTATGGTGAAAATCAAAGTGACCGGAAGCCTGGTGGGCCTATAACCCACATGTCCTAGGATCAAAACTTTCATACTGATTGGTTTAGTGATGCACTTTTTTATTCATAATAAATAACAAAAGTACATTAATTTTTTGGCTCAAAATATTAAAATGTAAATAAAAAAATGTTTTTTAAAAATAGAATTTTACATATACATTAAAATAAAACAAAATAAATCTTTAAACATGTAAATGTGGAAATATTTTAATATAAAATAGTACAAAACAAAAATGTTCTTGTGATAATGGATTAAAGTGAAAATAATATAGAGATGAATATAAGCTTTACTAAAATTTTATAAATAAAAATATTTCAAAAAAATATATTAATTAAAAGAGATATAATGATATTTTGTAGTTAGAATATAAGAACTTTATAATATGAAATTAATTAGTCTTAGGATGTGTAAATTACTTCATTATAAGATATATATTTAAAGTAATATTAGTTTAAATAGTTTTAAGATGATATTTTAGCTTGTCTTATCTTGGTAATATTAGTTTTCTTCTTTGAACTAGTTAAGATAGAGAAATAGTTTTGATCTTCTAGAGTATGGTTATAACCTTATAGTATCTCAATTTTCTTTTAGCCTATAAACCTTTCTCACATCATATTTTCTCTTTAAGATTATATGTAATAATATTCTTAATGTTATTGATATTTTGCATAGTTATTGATATTCTTTATGCCATGTTGTTTATCTTATGTGTGTACATCAGGTACCTAGTCATATCCATGCTCTCTATGGGGGAGAGTCCCACTTCTATGGGGAGAATAGGGTAGGTCCTATTGCTTTTATTTTTAAGGTTATAAGTCATAGAACGCTTATGGATTTGCTCAATTTTTCTCTAAGATTCTCCAGAGATGCTACAACCCCAAACTTCATAGTCGTGCAAGATAATGGGAGTAACGAGCATAATTTCAAAGAGGAAATTCTTTTTATCCTACATCACAAGGTTTGTTGATTTACAATTGTTTTCAAGACCAAACTAAACGTTCTACCCTCCATTAATCCTTTTCTCAATGCTATAGTTCGAATTGAGCTTGTGATGGTTATCAATTCCAAGATATTTGTAAGAAGTCACTTCCTCATGGTTTCTGTTGTCATATACAAACTTAGCATAAGTGACCTTCTTGGATCTGATAATCATAACCTTTTTTTTGTCAGTGTTAACACTCATGCCCATATTAGAGCTTAAATCCTTAAGAATTATTAATTACTTATCAAGATCAAATGGATACCTTACCATAAGAACAATATCATCAACATAAAGAAGAAGAATGATGAGTATTCGTGCTAAGGTCGTGCCAGCGCAAACTTGCTTCATATAAACAACTTTTGAACTTATCAATGTAAATCTTGAAAATGGTAGGGGAGATGGGGAAACCTTGCTTAAATTCAATATTACATTTAATATCTTTCGACCACTACTTAATGTTCTTGAAATTGGCACGGGGGGTTCACTCAGTAAACTTGTTACATAGCACGATCGTTCACATGATATTAAAGAATACCCCTAATTTAACTAAATATTGGAAAATTCATCCTAAAATTGTATTGTTGAACCCCCCTCCCAATATTCCTTTCCAATTAATAAAACCCCTAGTTTCACCAGATATTGTTGGTATCCATTTTTATCAACCCATTTTTAACACCCCCTTTATATCATATTATCGAGTTGCAACAAAAAGGAGCCCTAACACATCTTAGTATAAGCAAACAAGATGCTAAACACAATAATAGTATAATGCTAATAATGATCCCACTAGGATTGTGAGGTTGGTTGATCAATTTGTAGCATTGGATAGTGGAACACCCAAAGAAATAGTACTAGGGAAGCCAAAATGCGTAAAACGCAACCTAGTAAAGAGATCAACATAACAAAGAATGTAAAATATTTAGAGTCCAATTGTTAGTGCAATGCTTAGAAAATATGAGAATTGCAGATGTTTCACACCACAACCTACCAATATACCAATTTTATATCATGTAAATATGAATATAGCCATAGAGAACTCACGTTTTCTATAAGCTTAGTAAATTAAACTCCATAAAAATTCAAAATTGACACCCTTTTGTGATGGACGCCCCTACCTTCCTATAAAAAAAAACATCATTGATGTTTGAACCCAAATGAACATAGAAAAATTCCTTTTACTTTTCAATAACACCATGTGATCATGTGCAAAGCTTGGATTTGGGTCATTCACAAGATCCAATGAATTGCCTCCACTTCCTCTACATTTATTCTTGCAATCAAGCAAATTAACAAAATTAGTTACCTTTTCTTGGGTTGTACCTAGTTTTTTTAATCTTTAAAGGATAGGGAAATATCTCCATTGTTAGGTTTCAACCATGCAATAGTTATAAATATACATAGATAGTGAAACTTATATGATAACATTTCATGGTAATGATAACACATAGGGTATGTAAATAAGGATTTAGATTTTCACCTATGTGAATCATGTTAATTCCAATGCAATATTAAGATAGATGCCTTGCATATAAGAATTGAAATTACAATTATGACTGTGCCAAATATAACTCAATCTAACAAGTATTCTTAACTAGCAATGCGAAAATATTAAAGAAGAATACAAAAAGTTGAAAGAAATAATTAGTCAAGAAACATTGATCTAACTTTTCTTGGTTCCAGTGAGCCAAGAATGATTGATCTCACTTTTCTTGGTTGTCGTGGAGCGAGGTTTAATTAAATATCAGTGCCCACCTAAACTCTAACCTAAAAAATGAAGAGTTAAATCTTTTACTTGAATGCCTACAAAAATACAATACAATTGTTCAAGTCTGGAACTCTTGATTAACTACATCTCTTAACTTAAAGATGAAAAACAATATAACATCAATTCAAACCAAGCCTAAATAATCTATTAAATGAGGATTGCTCAAGGCCAATAATCCAAAGAGACTTCTATTGATATTATCATTGGTACATTATTATCATATTTATGCAAAACTTAGGATCATAAGCAATATCAAATAAAAATGGAAGGTACTTAAGTTTTAGGTAGGTATGAATTGAGCTTGTGATTTGGAGGTATGAATTCATCCCATGATTTGGAGGTTATTCCTCAGCACACCCAAATAAAATAACCCCCAATATTTATATTACTATGTGAAATTAAAAACCCCCCTTGACCCTTTAATACAGGGCAATATATTTTTTAGGTTTTTAAGAGTTTTCAACCCCCCAATATGAATGGACGTGATATGATATTGCCTCACTAGTGAACCCTCCGTGGAAATTGGAAATGACACTTTCATATAACCTTATCGTAGTGAATGAATGGTTTAATTATGATCTGGGAGGATCTAAAAAGAGAAAATTTTCAAAGTCTCCACATCTCAGAAAAAATGGTATCATCACGAAGAGATCATCGGGATTAACCCAACGATGCAAAGGGAACCTGAAACGGACTTCGTACATGCAAAAGATATCGCATTCTGAAGTTTCGACAATATAGATATTTCATGTGCAGAAAGTAGCAAGAAGGGCCACCATGTGGCACCACTGCAAGGGTGCCACATGGCCTGTACGATGCCTACGTGGCATCCCATGGTGATGACATGTGGTAGGCGGATTGATGATGTGGTAGTACGGCTGGGACTTGATTAGGCATGACAACATAGACTAGTTGTTGTTTGACACATGGTAGTTGACATGGCATCTTCTTGTGGTGACATGTGGCATTTATGTGGCAAAGGACGTGGACCTATCCAGAGCCACCACATGGCATCCCATGGATGGCTCGGTATTTGAAACTGTTTACCAAAAATATCAATTTGGAGCCGATGAAAGTCGAACCCACGATCTCCTACGCAACACACCAACACTCTAACCAACTTGCCCGACCGATGTTGCGAGTGGGGTGAATGGGCTTAGCGCCTTTTGAATAGAGGCAACCGGAAAATTCGGGGAAAAGGGGTGGTCGGATAGTGCCGAAATCCGGCGACCGGACCGGCCAACCCTCACGTGTTTGATGGCGGGAAGATTGTGGGTCACGTGATTTTAAACAGGCTACGGTTACCACCAACCCTCACGTGTTTGATGGCGGGAAGATTGTGGGTCACGTGATTTTAAACAGGCTACGGTTACCACCAAAATGGGCATCCACGGATTTTGAACCCGGGATCCCTGCAACATACAGTGCCTTCACTCAACCATTTAACCAACTGAGCCACGTGCTTCACGTTACCAGGCAGCCAGAACTATAAAAGAAGGCCACAGCTTGAGGTCAGGAAGGAGGTCTACATAGAGTCCGAGAGCCAAAGTTCTATCTGCACACAGTTCGAGGAGGGAACGACTCTCGAGGTCCGTACGGACAGGTGATGTGACAGTGAGGGTCATTGGGTCTTTTTGAAGGTCGATTTTGCCACTTCTCGGAAGTATGCAATGTTTTATGTCAATCTTCATCGTTCGAGGCTTCTGAATCCAATGGTGTAGTTTGTTTCCTCATTCGAGGTTCTGATTTCCTGATCATCTCTAGCAGTGAGGTATACTTGTATTTTGTCATGTAATTTGCCATTATTGCTAAGATTATAAATTGACCTAATTTGCCATTATTGCTAAGATTATAAATTGACCTCTCCATTTGAGAAGCGAGTCCGGAGATGTAGTCCTTTTGGACGAACTTCGTTATCATATGGTGTCTCATTTATGTGTGTGTTTGTCTTCCATATGTGATTATTTATTCGTTATGTGTACATGAGCTTTGATTTGCACTCGTTACATGCAATTCACTTTTAAGTCATAGAATAGAAAGATATTATATCATGTGGTATCAGAGCAGGGTTCTTTGACATGGATTGTGAGTGTGAATGCTTACTAGAGCCAAGATTACGACAGGTAAAGGTGAATTGGTGCCATACATCCTTGAGATTGGACGTGCACAAAGAAGAAGAAAAATGGGAGATGATGATGCTGACACAGAGTTGGAGAAGAACTTCCACAAGATCTTCTACCAGATGGCAAAAAAGGTACACAAACTGTTTGCAGATTATGAGACAAGGATGGAAAATGAGAGGGGGCCAAAAGAGGAGGATAATTCTTCGGTGAATCAAGGAGGAGGAATAAATCCCCCTAGTCCTCCATCATCACCATCATCTTCAAGCAAAAGTTTTAGTTCCTCATATTCCTCTCATTCTCATCATCCAAAGGCTCCTCAAAAAGAGTCTCCTAAAATACCATTGTTGAAGCTTGATGTGAAGTTCGACTTGCCCATGTTCAATGGAGAATCAAATGCAAACAAATTGAACAATTGGATAAGGCAAATCGAAGTATATTGCTGAGTTCAGCAAATTGAATAAGAAGAGGTGAAGATCCAGTTGGAATCTCTTCGGTTGGAAGGCACAACCCTCACATGGTGGGAAAGCAAGGTTTTGAAAGGAAGCAAACAGATGGGTAATATCCTTTCTTCATGGTCTAAATTTACTTCTACATTACGTAAGCAATTCTATACATTGGGTTATGTTCAAAAAGCTATGATGGATTCACAAAGTCTTAGACAAGGAGAGGGTCAGAGTGTTCAAAGATTTACAAAAGAATTTAGAAAGAAATCTCTTGAGTTAAACATTGCTTTAGATTCTCCTTACATTCTTTTGAAGTATATTGGTTCTCTTCACAATTGTCTTCGCCATACTTTGTTGGTGTTAAATCCTACTGGTTTGGATGAAGTAAGTGTGCAAGCGACTCACCTTGAAACTAGGGGAAAGTATGTACAAGAAGAAGAGCCATCCAAGCATGATTTTGAAGACCATTTCAAAGGAAAAGGAAAGGATAAGAGGACAACTGCAACAAAGAAGAAAGAGAAGAAAGCTCTCCATTGCACTCATTGTGAGGCAAATGGGCATGATGAAGAGCATTGTTGGAAAAAGGATCAAACATGCTCTCATTGTTCCGATTCAAGAAAAGGATCAATCTTCAGATGAAGAGTTGTCCAAAGAGATCGAAAGAGTGTGTGGTCAGCCAGAAAGAAAAGAAGAATCACCAGAGTCTTCCCCAGAAAGGTCTCCCTCTCCTCAGTCACAGAGTATAAGCCTGCTTGGAGCCTTGTCAGGTCCTAAACTATTCATTACCTTAGAATTCTGCCCTGATGAATTTAGACCATATCCTCTCCAGTGTCTGATAGATTCGGGTTGCCAATTTAATCTTGCTAGAGGAAATGCAATCCCTTCGTTCTATTGGGAATCAACAAAAGAGTTTGGTTCAGCCATTCAAGGAACACCTGTGTACTTGACTGGAAAAATCAAGGATTTCCCAATATCTCTGTTTGGTGTAAAAAGTTCAGTATCTCTTTTCAGATTGGATGCAGTCCGTGAGGATTGTGTTTTAGGTTCAGATTTTTTAATGAAAGTCAGTCCATTTTCTTTTGATACTCAAAAAATGATATTTTCCTGTACAGTAAATAATAAGTCTATTTCCCTTCCATTGAGTCACAAGTTTGTACAGCGTTGTAAACCATTACCTACTGTCCAGAGTCATCCAGTGCAGTCCAAAGCCTCATTGAATAAAATGGAAAGGTGTATTTCTTATGTAGAAGTACACAATGAAAAGTTTCTTGCAGGGATCATAGATAAAATTAAAAAAGATTGTTGTTCAGAGAGCCCAAATGCTTTTTGGACAAGAGAAAAATATTTTGTATCTCTTCCTTTTGATCAATTGCAAAAAATCTGGCCAATGAAAGCCTCTACTAGATTGATGAGCCCAACAGAAAGAGAATTCTGTTCTAAAGAGATTCAAGATCTTCTAAACAAAGGACTAATTGAACCTTCAAAAAGTCCATGGGCATCCCGTGCTTTTGTGGTAAATAAGCACTCAGAGCAAAAGAGGGGTAAGCCAAGGTTGGTGGTTAATTTTAAACCACTGAATGCCGTATTGCAGAAGATCAGGTATCCCTTACCTGATAAGGAAAGCTTGTTGCAGAAAATTACAAGATGTTCTATTTTCAGCAAGTTTGATTTAAAGTCAGGGTTTTAGCAGATTGGCATTGAAGCCAAAGATAGATATAAAACTGCATTTGTTGTCCCTCATGGACAATATCAATGGAAAGTCCTTCCTTTTGGAATAAACAATGCACCTTCAGAATTCCAAAAACGCATGGAGGATATATTCAGAGATATTCCTTGGTTGGCAGTGTTTATAGATGATATTCTGATTTGTTCAAGAAATTTACAAGAGCATCTTAAACATTTGCAGCAGTTTTATGAATTAGATTTTAAACATGGTTTGGTTCTGTCTGAATCCAAAATGGAGATTGGCAAGACAGAAATAGAATTTTTGGGTTTGCATATCAAAGGTGGTCAGGTTATTTTGCAGAAGCATGTATTGAATTCATTTGATCATTTTCCTGAAAAGATTCTTGAGAAAACCCAGTTGCAAAGATTTCTTGGTTGCTTGAACTATATTAGACCCTTTTATAAAGGACAGGCTTTTGATATTCACTGTCTGCAGCAGCGGTTAAAGAAAAATCCTGTACCATGGTCTAATGCCATGACTCTAGCTGTCCAGTAAATCAAAGCTAGAGTAAAAACTCTGCCAGCTCTTCATCTTCCTCATGGAGTTGGTAAATTGATAATAGAAACTGATGCATCTAATACCACTTGGGGTGGTGTTCTACTTGAAGAAATAAGTGGAAAAGAAAATATATGTGGATATGCATCTGGTTCGTTCAAAGGCGCTGAGCTTAATTATCCCAGCAGTCATAAAGAAATTTTGGCTGTTAAAAAGACTGTCAGTCATTTCATCCTCTACCTGAAACCAATGCGTTTCACTATAAGAACAGATCTCAAAATAATCCCCGGTATATTCAAAAATGAAAATCTAATGGTAGAGAACAACAACAGAATTCTAAAATGGTTCATTTGGCTTTCTAATTTTGATTATGATATTATTTATAAGCCTGGATATTTAAATTGTCTTGTTGATATGTTGACACGGGAAACTGTGCAGAAAGAAGTACCCGGTTTAAATATGTTTTCAGCAGGAATAAGTTCCAGTGATAAGGGGAAAGCCCCTATGCCAGATGTAGACCAGCTGCCCAGAAATGCATTATTTTTAAAGCCATGGGATAACAGCTTGACTGTGAATGAGCGCAAAGAACTGCTTGACTATGCTGATCGACATCAAGCAGAGAAATATCTCAGCTTAACATTAATAAAAGAAATTCAAGTGAGCCCGTGCAAGCTCCATATTTTAGAACGCTGGGAGAAGAAAGCCTTTAATGGTTTTCAAAATGCTAAAGAAAAGTTGAGGAAGTGCCGAGAGATTTGGGTAGACTGCAACGAAGAAAAATATGGGATAGTTTGGTATGTTGATTTGGGTGAGGGTAACCTCACATGGACATCTTACAACCTCATCTTACAGTTTTGCAGAGAACAAACCTCTGTAGTTATTTGCGCAGACCCTGGTAATATGCACAATAAAAAATGGTCTGGTTGGACAGAGGTATTCTTAGATAAATTTTGTCCCAGGATAGATTGGCTCAATCGGAGAGCTAATTTTATTTTACATTTGGAGGCTGATATGCAAGTTGCAGATCAGCATAATCAATGGTTTAAATTTATGCTGAGACACCATGGTGGTAGATATACACCATTGGAGCATTCTGTTAATATCACCCAGAAGTTCATAAAAATGGATATTAATGGAAACAGGTTAGACACAAAAGTCCACAAAAGGACCTTGCCGTTAAACTATCGTGTGGAATCTTTATTTGCCTCAGAGTTCCTATTTAAAGAGAATGATGCTCTCCACGGTTCAGATGTGGAAAGATGCTTTGGCGATCTACTTTATCCTGAAGTAGATTATCCGGAAGACAGCTATTGGTAGAACACCGAATCTCAGCCTTACAACTGGGAGGATGATTTGGGACGCAGAAAAATCGAGGAAAATCTGTTCGATGAAGGTGTTCTAGATTGTGTCTGTGGTGGTGTCCCAGGTGGTCCCGAAGATGAAATCCGATGTGTCTGTGGATCGGGCTATGGTACTGATTGATTAAATTCCTTCCGTAGGAATGAAGCAGCTTGGCCCGTGATCAGAATCTTTGTACATATTTATTTGAAAGCCGTGGTGGGCCGGTTAATGCTCCACTTTGTAATTTGTCGGCCATGCTTAGGCCTTTATGCTTTTACTTTTCGGGATTCTTTTGCCCCAATGATTTGTAATTTGTCGGTAAGAATATTTGCATAGTGACTGATATAAGTGGGCCATTTGTTTGTCAGCCACAGAGTTTACTTTCGGTGTTTGTCAGTCTGTCATAGTACCGGGTCCCTGTATAGCCGAGCCTCGGAGGGATGAGATAAACATGATGTGGTCCCATCATGTCCCCGGGAATCTTACTTTTCTACTGGCTGGTGTAGGTTTTTGTCTACCGGATGACCCTCTCCATTGCTATAAATAAGAGGCTCCGGGGTTCATTCAATTCATTCGAGTTGCATTCGAGTCGAGTCGCATGAGCAAGTAGTCCACTCTGCAAGTAGGAGTCGCATGAGCAAGTAGTCCGCTCTGCAAGTCTGTAGGTCTGTGTGAGAGCCGAAGTGATTATGCTCTGCGAGTTGCCGTGACTGGTATAACATCGCATCAGAATGCTTAGACTCATCTCTGTAAAAATTTGTGTCAGTGAAAGGGTGTGCTAGTGAGCATATCTTGGGACTCCCAGGAGCCTGCGAGTAGCTTCATGCCTTTGGGAAGTTGCAAAAGCTAAACGGACCCAAGACATTGTGTTCAGGCACAATTGAGAGACAGTGGTGATGAACTTCGCAAATCGAGGTCGATCCACTATTTGATTCTGTAATGTCTGTAATATTGCTGAAAGATTAATGAAAGCTTGAAGTTTTGAAGTTTGGGAGATCCTGGCGTAGTTGGTATCAGAGCCAGTCCAAGTTGGAATTTATTGCGATTATTCTGGTAACGCTCATGCTTTATCTTATGTATGATTTATAAATCTGCTGCAATATCATCTCTGTGTATGCGATTGGTTGGTCTGTTTGTTAAAACACTCTATTAAATAGTATCCTATAGGCGGTGGAAATGACCGCTGAGCAGATTGTAGGAATCCAAAAGGTGTAAGAGTCAGTTCCGACGTCGTAGCAGTAAGGCCCGCCAGAGTTAGGGGAGTAAGTCTACAAGGTTTCCAAAAGACTAAAAGTCAGTCCTCACCTTTTCAGTTAATGGATCCTACAATGGATGTTGTTTCGCAAACCCATCTAGAGTGTGAATCAGCCAATGACACAGAAGTCTTATTAGCAGAACGTCGTAGTCAATCCTTCAATCCTTCATCTTCAGGAGATGAAGCATCATACATAACAATAAATGACCAGAATCCTTCAGAAAACTGGCAGTTACCCCAGATCTTACCTCGAGATGTATACAGACTTAATTGGTGGAACCTTTATTCTGTCACTCAAATAAAAGTGTCTAGTATCGATGTGGCCTTCACCGATAATCAAGAACCGATACATATTAGTTTACTTGACAAAGAAAAAATTGATTGGGCACGATCTAAAAGATTTAAGTATGCTCATTTTGGTGCTGTCAAGTTAGGTCTTGGTCCACTGGTACGCCCGTGTCTTGCAGTATCTTCTTTGTGTTGTGTTGTGGATACTCGTCACAATAAATTCTCTAATGCTATGATAGGAGGTTTTACAGCCCCTCTACATGATGGTCCCGCTTTCGGTACCATTTATCCTAAATTTTCTATGAGTCTTGATGATCCGCATATATACAATATTCTCAAAGCTTACATCCTACCCAAAGGTTTTGACATGCAAAATGGCTCTACAATTATCCAGTTAAAAGGTGGTGTATGTGTCCGTTTCGTCAATGACACCCTGCCGCAGTTGCGATCCCATGTTCACCAGAGCTCTGCACACTGCAACGTGGTGGAACAACCCAATTCCAAATCAAAAAATGCAACCCCTGTTACATTTAACTGGACTGGAATAAATTACCCTCAGTCTTGGGAATTGAAATACTCAGAGCTAAGACATCGTGAAAGAGTAGCTGCTACTATGAATCCAAAACCCCTGATATATGATGAAGCATCTAGATCCTTCCAGTCATCCCAAGAAGAGCCAATAAAAAGATTTGGTCCCCCTTTGATCAAGTCAACATCCATGTCCTGGTACAACAATGCTAAGCTTCAAGCAATGTCGGATCAATTGTCTAAACAGTCCTTAGCTGAGTCTTCCAATTCTGTAAATAATCCTTCTTATACAGGTCTTTCTGATTTTGAGCATAGAGGTAAACATGCTGACTGTCCAGCATGCAGAAAAATAAAACAAAAATTGTTACTAAAAAACAAGCAGAAGGAATCCGCTTCTCTCCATGAGTTTCCCAGTCTAGGAATGTTTTCCCTTCCTAGAGAAAATACTGGTACAGAAATCACCAACACTACTGGTCAGAAATCTTTTCTTCCTGGTAGAAATATGCCTCCAGAGACTGCATTTAGGCAATATTCTCAGGATACCTTGACCAGAAGAGAATTTCTCCCTTCCAAGTCATCTGCAGCAGACCAAACTGTGTCAGATGAAATCAAATTAGCTAATTGGGGAAATCTGCAAGCAATTCATACAGCCCGCAACATAGATGATATGGCTAATGATATCCTGCTACTAAAACATAGCTGTTATGTCCAGAGAGAACAGTTAGATAAAGTCATCACTAAGCTGGAACTATTAGATCACCTGCTTCATGATACGACCCAAATAGAAAAGGCCATAGCAGAAGCTTCTCAGAAGCTAGAAAGTAGAATGGCAGTCCTGAGCGATCTAAGCTCAAAGACACAGGAACTTAAACAGAAACAGTATATTGTTCCTGATCATATTCTGAAACTTGCAAGAAAGGGTCATCAGAAGTCAGCCTCATTAGGTCAGTTGAATATCATTCCTGATGAAGAAGAACCGGAATGGGACTTCGGTTAAAGTGATGCTATCAGACAGGATATAGAAGAATGGATCACTGAGTTTAAATCTTTCAGACCAGTCCTTGATCCAAAGTATATTGGTGATTTAAGCATGATGGAGGAATCTTCCAACAGGAGAAGATTAGAGGCCCCTAGATATGAAGAGCTTGACACCCATATGCCTGATGCTACCTCTGCATCCACTCCTCCTCCAAAAGTATTTAATTTTGGGATAAACTCTATGAACAATCTGATCACTCAGATGCCCGAGCAGCCAGTCCTAAATATCCAGTGTCAGTCCCGTGGAGAAATTAAAAATGATATTCAGTTGTTAACCCATTGGATATTATACAAAAAGCAGCAAGATCATAACCTAACAGGTTAGATGTTAGGAACACAATTAATTGTTGGCTTGTCAGGACTTGCCTATGAATGGTGGCGATGGTTGCCACAAGAAACAAGAAATGAACCGTTGTCTGCAGATGATGTAGATGAGCAAATTATCTCTGCACTTGGCAGAGAATTTTATGGTCCAGAGGATGGAGAAGACTATGATCACTTAGCTTCACTGTTTATGTCAGCCCGACTTTGTGATCTAAGCAAAGCAGAAGAATATTTCTGCTACATGCAGAAATTACTTATCTCCTCTGGTAAATCTGGGAACCCTTCCTACCTTAAGCACTACTTGAGAAGCTATCCAGGTCATGTCCCAGATGCAGCAGAGCAAGATCTCAAGGATAAAAAGGTAGAGTTAAGAAGTTTGTCTCTAGCACAGTTGCATAACCATATTTTAGAAACTTGGCAAGAGCACTGTCTAGATAAGCGTGTTTCAAAAGATTTTAAAAGGCATCAGAAAATGTTTTCTGCATCTTTCTGCAAAGATGTAGCACGTATGCCCGATTGGGGGTGTGGTGCCCATAATAGAGGTCACTTTGGCAAAGGAGGTTGCCATTGTGAAAAGAAAAAGAAACACAAAAAGTTTTTCACTTCAGAATCCAAATACCATCCAGATCGTCCATACAAGCATAAATCCAAACATCGTTACAAAGAATACAGAGACAAAAAGCCTTATAAGAAGTCCAAGTATAAAGCCAAAAGATTTGTGAAGAGAAGACATGAAAAAGGAAAAGGTGATGTTTGTTTTATTTGTGGTAAGTCTGGTCATTGGGCAAGCAAGTGCCCATAAAGAAAATCCAAGCCCAGGTTAGCAGCTCTATGTACATCACTTGACCCAACCTGGTGGGATTTGTACAAAGTCTCTGCTTCTTCCCCAGATCCATCTGATGAAATTATTTATTTACCTAATTCTGAGTCTGAATCTTCTTCTTGTACAGAGAGTGAAGAAGATATTCCCACTTTAGATAAATGTGGTCAGTCCTCATCTTCCTCCTCCGAGTCTGATTCCGACAGTGACCCACATTTAGGGGGGTGTGAGAAGCCTGATTTTGATTTTTCTTTGTATATGTTTTCCAGTTCTGTTTCTCCTTACCAGATTGAAAAGCAAATTGCTGCTATAGATTTGAAGTTGTCTACAATTCCTGTATATAGACATGTAGAGAGAACAGAGTTAAGAGAAGAGAAGAAGGTTTTGCAATCACAGTTGCAAGCTTTGACAGAGGAAAAAGGGAAAGGAAAAGCAAAGGCTACTGTAGCATTTAATCCAGTAGAATTATACCAAGAGTACCCTGGTAGCCATACTGACAGACAAACTCATAGAGCAGATAGAGAAAAGTTTCTGAGGATGCAGTTAAAAGAAAAACAGGCAAAGATAAAAGAATTATTAAAAGAAGCTGATGCCATAAAACATGTTGTCATTGTTCTGATTCAAGAAAAGGATCAATCTTCAGATGAAGAGTTGTCCAAAGAGATCGAAAAAGTGTGTGGTCAGCCAGAAAGAAAAGAAGAAGCACCAGGGTCTTCCCCAGAAAGGTCTCCCTCTCCTCAGTCACAGAGTATAAGCCTGCTTGGAGCCTTGTCAGGTCCTAAACTATTCATTACCTTAGAATTCTTCCCTGATGAATTTAGACCATATCCTCTCTAGTGTCTGATAGATTCAGGTTGCCAATTTAATCTTGCTAGAGGAAATGCAATCCCTTCGTTCTATTGGGAATCAACAAAAGAGTTTGGTTCAGCCATTCAAGGAACACCTGTGTACTTGACTGGAAAAATCAAGGATTTCCCAATATCTCTGTCTGGTGTAAAAAGTTCAGTATCTCTTTTCAGATTGGATGCAGTACGTGAGGATTGTGTTTTAGGTTCAGAGTTTTTAATGAAAGTCAGCCCATTTTTTTTATATACTCAAAAAATGATATTTTCCTGTACAGTAAATAATCAGTTTATTTCCCTTCCATTGAGTCACAAGTTTGTACAGCGTTGTAAACCATTACCTACTGTTCAGAGTCATCCAGTGCAGTCCAAAGCCTCATTGAATAAAATGGAAAGGTGTATTTCTTATGCAGAAGTACACAGTGAAAAGTTTCTTGCAGGGATCACAGAGAAAATTAAAAAAGATTGTTGTTCAGAGAGCCCAAATGCTTTTTGGACAAGAGAAAAATATTTTGTATCTCTTCCTTTTGATACATTGCAAAAAATCTGGCCAATGAAATCCTTTGCTAGATTGATGAGCCCAACAGAAAGAGAATTTTGTTCTAAAGAGATTCAAGATCTTCTGAACAAAGGAATAATTGAACCTTCAAAAAGTCCATGGGCATCCCGTGCTTTTGTGGTAAATAAGCACTCAGAGCAAAAGAGGGGTAAGCCGAGATTGGTGGTTAATTTTAAACCAATGAATGCCGTATTGCAGAAGATCAGGTATCCCTTACCTGATAAGGCAAGCTTGTTGCAGAAAATTACAAGATGTTCTATTTTCAGCAAGTTTGATTTAAAGTTAGGGTTTTAGAAGATTGGCATTGAAGCCAAAGATAGATATAAAACTGCATTTGTTGTCCCTCATCGACAATATCAATGGAAAGTCCTTCCTTTTGGAATAAACAATGCACCTTCAGAATTCCAAAAACGCATGGAGGATATATTCAGAGATTTTCCTTGGTTGGCAGTGTTTATAGATGATATTCTGATTTGTTCAAGAAATTTACAAGAGCATCTTAAACATTTGCAGCAGTTTTATGAATTAGTTTTTAAACATGGTTTGGTTCTGTCTGAATCCAAAATGGAGATTGGTAAGACAGAAATAGAATTTTTGGGTTTGCATATCAAAGGTGGTCAGGTTATTTTGCAGAAGCATGTATTGAATTCATTTGATCATTTTCCTGAAAAGATTCTTGAGAAAACCCAGTTGAAAAGATTTCTTGGTTGCTTGAACTATATTAGACCCTTTTATAAAGGACAGGATTCTGATATTCATTGTCTGCAGCAGCGGTTAAAGAAAAAGCCTGTACCATGGTCTGATGCCATGACTCTAGCTGTCCAGCAAATCAAAGCTAGAGTAAAAACTCTACCAGCTCTTCATCTTCCTCATGGAGTTGGTAATTGATAATAGAAACCGATTCATCTAATACCACTTGGGGTGGTGTTCTACTTGAAGAAATAAGTGGAAAAGAAAATATCTGTGGATATGCATCTGGTTCGTTCAAAGGTGCTAAGCTTAATTATCCCAGCAGTCATAAAGAAATTTTGGCTGTTAAAAAGACTGTCAGTCATTTCATCCTCTACCTGAAACCAGTGTGTTTCACTATAAGAACAAATCTCAAAATAATGCTCGGTATATTCAAAAATGAAAATCTAATGGCAGAGAACAACAGCAGAATTCTAAAATGGTTCATTTGGCTTTCTAATTTTGATTATGATATTATTTATAAGCCTGGATATTTAAATTGTCTTGCTGATATGTTGACACGGGAAACTATGCAGAAAGAAGTACCCGGTTTAAATATGTTTTCAGCAGGAACAAGTTCCAGTGATAAGGGGAAAGCCCCTATGCCAGATGTAGACCAGCTGCCCAGAAATGCATTATTTTTAAAGCCATGGGATAACAGCTTGACTGTGAATGAGCGCAAAGAACTGCTTGATTATGTTGATCGACATCAAGCAGAGAAATATCTCAGCTTAACATTAATAAAAAAAATTCAAGCGAGCCCGTGCAAGCTCTAGATTTTAGAACACTGGGAAAAGAAAGCCTTTAATGGTTTTCAAAATGCTGAAGAAAAGTTGAGGAAGTGCCGAGAGATTTGGGTAGACTGCAACGAAGAAAAAGATGGGATAGTTTGGTATGTTGATTTGGGTGAGGGTAACCTCACATGGACATCTTACAACCTCATCTTATAGTTTTGCAGAGAACAAACCTTTGTAGTTATCTGCGCAGACCCTGGTAATATGCGCAGTAAAAAATGGTCTGGTTGGATAGAGGTATTCTTAGATAAATTTTGTCCCAGGACAGATTGGCTCAATCGGCGAGCTCGACGAGCTAATTTTATTTTACATTTGGAGGCTGATATGCAAGCTACAGATCAGCATAATCAATGGTTTAAATTTCTGCTGAGACACCATGGTGGTAGATATACACCATTGGAGCATTCTGTTAATATCACCCAGAAGTTCATAAAAAGGGATATTAATGGAAACAGGTTAGACACAAAAGTCCACAAAAGGACCTTGCCGTTAAGCTACCATGTGGAATCTTTATTTGCCTCAGAGTTCCTATTTAAAGAGAATGATGCTCTCCACGGTTCAGATGTGGAAAGATGCTTTGGCAATCTACTTTATCCTGAAGTAGATTATCCGGAAGACAGCTATTGGTAGAACACCGAATCTCAGCCTTACAATTGGGAGGATGATTTGGCGCGCAGAGAAATCGAGGAAAATCTGTTCGATGAAGGTGTTCTAGATTGTGTCTGTGGTGGTGTCCTAGGTGGTCCCGAAGATGAAATCCGATGTGTCTGTGGATCGGGCTATGGTACTGATTGATTAAATTCCTTCCGTAGGAATGAAGCAGCTTGGCCCGTGATCAGAATCTTTGTACATATTTATTTGAAAGCCGTGGTGGGCCGGTTAATGCTCCACTTTGTAATTTTTCGGCCATGCTTAGGCCTTTATGCTTTTGCTTTCCGGGATGCTTTTGCCCCGATGATTTGTAATTTGTCGGTAAGAATATTTGCATAGTGACTGATATAAGTGGGTCATTTGTTTGTTGGCCACAGAGTTTACTTTCGTTGTTTGTCAGTCTGTCATAGTACTGGGTCCCCGTATGGCCGAGCCTCGGAGGGATGAGATAAACATGATGTGGTCCCATCATGTCCCCAGGAATCTTACTTTTCTACCGGCTGGTGTAGGTTTTTGTCTACCGGATGACCCTCTCCATTGCTATAAATAAGAGGCTCCGGGGTTCATTCAATTCATTCGAGTTGCATTCGAGTCGAGTCGCATGAGCAAGTAGTCTGCTCTGCAAGTAGGAGTCGCATGAGCAAGTAGTCCGCTCTGCAAGCCTGTAGGTCTGTGTGAGAGCCGAAGTGATTATGCTCTGCGAATTGCCGTGACTGGTATAACATCGCATCAGAAAGCTTAGACTCGTCTCTGTAAAAATTTGTGTCAGTGAAAGGGTGTGCTAGTGAGCATATCTTGGGACTCCCAGGAGCCTACGAGTAGCTTCATGCCTTTGGGAAGTTGCAAAAGCTAAACGGACCCAAGACATTGTGTTTAGGCACAGTTGAGAGACAGTGGTGATGAACTTCGCAAACCGAGGTCGATCCACTATTTGAGTCTGTAATGTCTATAATATTGCTGAAAGATTAATGAAAGCTTGAAGTTTTAAAATTTGGGAGATCCTGGCATAGTTGGTATCAAAGCCAGTCCAAGTTGGAATTTATTGCGATTATTCTGGTAACACTCATGCTTTATCTTATGTATGATATATAAATCTGCTGCAATATCATCTCTGTGTATGCGATTGGTTGGTCTGTTTGTTAAAACACTCTATTAAATAGTATCCTGTAGGCGGTGGAAATGACCGCTGAGTGGATTGTAGGAATCCAAAAGGTGTAAGAGTCAGTTCCGACGTCGTAGCAGTAAGGCCCGCCAGAGTTAGGGGAGTAAGTCTACAAGGTTTCCGGAAGACTAAAAGTCAGCCCTCACCTTTTCAGTTAATGGATCCTACAATGGATGCTGTTTCGCTGACCCATCTAGAGTGTGAATCAGCCACTGACACAGAAGTCTCATTAGCAGAACATCGTAGTCAATCCTTCAATCCTTCATCTTCAGGAGATGAAGCATCATACATAACAATAAATGACCAGAATCCTTCAGAAAACTGGCAGTTACCCCAGATCTTACCTTTTGATGTATATAGACTTAATTGGTGGAACCTTTATTCTATCACTCAAATAAAAGTGTCTAGTATCGATGTGGCCTTCACCGATAATCAAGAACCAATACATATTAGTTTATTTGACAAAGAACAAATTGATTGGGCACGATCTAAAAGATTTAAGTATGCTCATTTTGGTGCTGTCAAGTTAGGTCTTGGTCCACTGGTACGCCCGCGTCTTGCAGTATCTTCTTTGTGTTGTGTTGTAGATACTCGTCATAATAAATTCTCTGATGCTGTGATAGGAGGTTTTACAGCCCCTCTGCATGATGGTCCCGCTTTCGGTACCATTTATCCTAAATTTTCTGAGTCTTGATGATCCGCATATATATAATATTCTCAAAGCTTACATCCTACCCAAAGGTTTTGACATGCAAAATGGCTCTAGAATTATCCAGTTAAAAGGTGGTGTATGTGTCCGTTTCGGCAATGACACCCTGCAGCAGTTGCGATCCCATGTTCACCAGAGCTCTGCAGACTGTAGCGAGGTGGAACAACCTAATGCCAAATCAAAAAATGAAACCCCTGTTACATTTAACTGGACTGGAATAAATTACCCTCAGTCTTGGGAATTAAAATACTCAGAGCTAAGGCATTGTGAAAGAGTAGCTGCTACTATGAATCCAAAACCCCTGATATATGATGAATCATCTAGCTCCTTTCGGTCATCCCAAGAAGAGCCAATAAAAAGATTTGGTCCCCCTTTGATCAAGTCAACATCCATGTCCTGGTACAACAATGCTAAGCTTCAAGCAATGTCAGATCAATTGTCTAAACCGCCCTTAGCTGAGTCTTCCAATTCTGTAAATAATCCTTCTTATACAGGTCTTTCTGATTTTGAGCACAGAGGTCAACATGCTGACTTTCCATCATGCAGAAAAATAAAACAAAAATTGTTACTAAAAAACAAGTAGAAGGAATCCGCTTCTCTCCATGAGTTTCCTAGTCTAGGAATGTTTTCCCTTCCTAGAGAAAATACTGGTACAGAAATCACCAACACTGCTGGTCAGAAATCTTTTCTTCCTGGTAGAAATCTGCCTCCAGAGACTGCATTTAGGAAATATTCTCAGGATACCTTGACCAGAAGAGAATTTCTCCCTTCCAAGTCATCTGCAGCAGACCAAACTGTGTCAGATGAAATCAAATTAGCTAATGGGGGAAATCTGCAAGCAATTCATATAGCCCGCAACATAGATGATATGGCTAATGATATCCTGCTACTAAAACATAGCTGTTCTATCCAGAGAGAACAGTTAGATAAATTCATCACTAAGCTGGAACTATTAGATCACCTGCTTCATGATACGACCCAAATAGAAAAGGCCATAGCAGAAGCTTCTCAGAAGCTAGAAAGAAGAATGGCAGTCCTGAGCGATGTAAGCTCAAAGACACAGGAACTTAAACAGAAACAATATATTGTTCCTAATCATATTCTGAAACTTGCAAAAAAGGGTCATCAGAAGTCAGCCTCATTAGGTCAGTTGAATATCATTCCTGATGAAGAAAAACCGGAATGGGACTTCGGTGAAAGTGATGCTATCATACAGGATATAGAAGAATGGATCACTGAGTTTAAATCTTTCAGACCAGTCCTTGATCCAAAGTATATTGGTGATTTAAGCATGATGGAGGAATCTTCCAACAGGAGAAGATTAGAGGCCCCTAGATATGAAGAGTTTGACACCCATATGCCTGATGCTACCTCTGCATCCGCTCCTCCTCCAAAAGTATTTAATTTTGGGATAAAATCTATGAACAATCTGATCACTCAGATGCCCAAGCAGCCAGTCCTAAATATCCAGTGTCAGTCCCGTGGAGAAATTAAAAATGCTATTCAGTTGTTAACCCATTGGATATTATACAAAAAGCAGCAAGATCATAACCTAACAGGTCAGATGTTAGGAACACAATTAATTGTTGGCTTGTCAGGACTTGCCTATGAATGGTGGTGATGGTTGCCACAAGAAACAAGAAATGAACTGTTGTCTGCAGATGATGCAGATGAATAGATTATCTCTGCACTTGGCAGAGAATTTTATGGTCCAGAGGATGGAGAAGATGATGATCACTTAGCTTCACTGTTTATGTCAGCCCGACTTTGTGATCTAAGCAAAGCAGAAGAATATTTCTGCTACATGCAGAAATTACTTATCTCCTCTAGTAAATCAGGGAACCCTGCCTACCTTAAGCACTACTTGAGAAGCTATCCAGTTCATGTCCCAGATGCAGTAGAGCAAGCTCTCAAGGATAAAAAGGTAGAGTTAAGAATTTTGTCTCTAGCACAGTTGCATAACCATATTTTAGAAACTTGGCAAGAGCACTGTCTAGATAAGCGTGTTTCAAAAGATTTTAAAAGGCATCAGGAAATGTTTTCTGCATCTTTCTGTAGACAACAGTTCATTTCTTGTTTCTTGTGGCAACCATCGCCACCATTCATAGGCAAGTCCTGACAAGCCAACAATTAATTGTGCATCCAGAGTTAAGGCCTAATAAGTTTGGTCGAAAAAGGAAGTAGAAAACTGTTTCTACAGTGCAATAGGACTTGGGATCGGATTCAGGTGATGAAGAGTTGATCACAATAGTTGGCCTACAAGGTACAATTTCCTTTCATGCTAGTTCGAGCTCCACACATGCATCTCATGATTATGAAAGAAGAAGAAGTGAATTGTTTCATATCTGAGTTGTTTCCAAGCATACCAAGATTGAGACATTATTTTATGTAGGCTCACAACTCAATTTGATTTCTGAAAATTTTGTAAAGAAATTGGGACTAACAACAGTGCCTCATCCTAAACCTTACCCTATAGGTTGGGTGCATGACAATGCAAAAATTCAAGTCACAAAGCAGTGTAGAGTGAGGTTTTCTATTGGTTCTAAATTGATTGATGAGGTTGATTGGAATTGTACTTGGGAGTCCTTATATTTATGATAGAAAATATATATTATTTTCATAGGAGAAAAAATACCATCTCACAAAGGATGGGGTGGAATATATTGTGAGAGTTCATGGCATGAAGGATAACCCATCAGTTGTTATTGCAGGTTCGATGAAAAGAGTTGTGAATGTTAATAAGAACCTTGTTCTCACAGCTGTAAAAGCAAAATATCGTGAGAAGTATCATTAATTACTTGAGATGGGACAAGCATCTCAATTGGGAGGAAAGAAACCACAAAATTTCTATGCATGGGAAGTAAATATTGGTACAACACCAACATTTGCATTTCCAGTCTTTCAGCCGTCATTCAAAATTGATACCTTGGGCAATAATATGATTTCTAGTCCTTCTATTTTTTCATCAACATTGTTAAAGAATGATTCCTTTGAAGAAATTTCTAATGATGAAGTGTTCAAGGATGTATGTCATGGTATGCAAGAGAAGACACTTTGTTTGCAGGACAAACCATTCTACCATTTGGGGACACTTTGTATTCCTACCACTGAAACCTGAGGCAAACTTGCACTCCTCTTGTATTTGGGCATGTTGGGAAGATTGTAGTGTTTTTGTTTGTGCTTTGGATGAATGCAATTGTGACCAT
This sequence comes from Larix kaempferi, assembly GCA_027924585.1. Lineage (NCBI taxonomy): Eukaryota > Viridiplantae > Streptophyta > Pinopsida > Pinales > Pinaceae > Larix > Larix kaempferi. Next base: position 144,704 of record BSBM01001241.1, read on the forward strand.
GAATGTAAAGGGGTGTGTGTTGTGTATTTTTTATCCCACTAATGGAAAATTGGGACTGCACTCACCACTTCCTATTTCTTCTCCTCCCTGGGAAATTTTCTCCATGGATTATGTAAAAGGGATGTCTATGTCAAAAAGGGGTCATGTAGTGGATATGTGTTGTTTTATGTCATGTAACAAGCAATTCATTGTTGAGAAAATTGCTCATCACTTCTTTCAACATGTAAGGGTCCACTTTAGATTTCCCACAAGCTTGTGGAGAAAGTTGGACACCAAATTAAAGAAGGGGAGTACTATTGTCCTTCCACAAACCAACAACCAAGTAGAGATGGTTCATTTGCTTCAATATTATTGCAACAATAAAAAAAATGAAGGAAAATCCCTCGTGTTCATTCATAGGATTTAGCAGGTACACCATGTTAGGATAATTAATACTCCATCCTTGTCCTACCTTACATTATTTACCATTTGCTAGTACTTAGTGATGTTATTTCCCCCTTAGTGGTGTGAATATGTCATATAGGACCCATTAGCCACCTAATGTGGCCTGCATGCATAATTTTAGGATTCTCAAAGGTAGTTCCCTATATTTTAGGAGCCCACTCAATTCAGTCTAACTAAGTTACACATAAGTTGGTGACTCTAATTGGGAGTTTGAGCTCCGATCACCACTGATTGTGGCCTCATGTTCCCTTTTTTGATTTATTTTCATGTCAAACTCATGGATAAGCCCTCCTTGGTCAGTTAAATCAATATATCATTAGTTCACTAGGGTTTGGTTGAGTTTAACTGAGTTTAAGACTTCTGGAGCACTGATTGAGGTGACAATTACTATGCTAGACAGACTATGTCTAGAATTCTCCTAGGTGATTCAAATTCTCTATGTTGTATCATCATTGTTCATTATACTAATTATTTGATCATGTGACATTATTTTGTTCCTATATGAGTTCTCATGCATGATTAATTGTCTGATCTTTTTTACTGCATTCTTCACTGCAATTCATCTTTTCTGCTAATTCTTTCTATGTAAGGTATACTCATCTCCATGATCTGTTGTGATTTAGAATTTCACATGGTATTAGAGCCAATGAGCCTGGTTGAGAAGCTGCTTTCAGTAGTGCACTAGAAGCCTCTGGATTTCCACAACAAATCCTGGTGCCATTGCATTGAATCCATTGAATAAATCCTTTGAGGTCCATCCAAGTGTGAAGGATCCATAAAATGTGACTATTTTCCTAAAGTAGTGTTCAGTAGTATCTTATCTCCAAAATTGAGATATTTTTGCAGTATTTTGAAATTTTTTCAGTGCAACAGTAGCAACAGTACCACATTGTATTCACTCCAGCAGTTCTAATGGAGAATTCAAATGCTCCTCTCTCTCCCAGGATATTGACACCCTTCAATTATCTTGATTGGAGGGTTGATATGCAAATGGTCTTGTGCAACAAGTCACTATACATGGTAACAATGGGAAAGGAGGTCGAACCTCAAGCATCTATTGAGAAGGCCAAGTATCTGAATAGATTGGATGAATCATTTGGTTTCATGTGTATTCATATTTCCATAGATCTACTCTTCCAACTCGATGGATTGAAGACTCTAAGAGAGGTTTTGTTGAAGTTGGAGACCCTCTTTGGAAAACAAGATGAGCTAAGGGGCCATATTCTAGAGAATGAGTTGATTTCTCTTCAACCCAGTAGTTTCGAAACCATCCAACAATTATTTTCCAAATTCAAATATTTGGTCATGCAATGCAACTAGTGTGGCATTGAGAAGAAGGATGAGCAGTTGGTGCTATCTATTCTGAGCAAGTTAGGTCCCGATTTCTCCATCTTTGTTTCTACCTTCTATTTAGGGAGATTGTCAATCCTTGGTTGGAAAATTCCATCCTTAGATGTTTTCACTGAATCTCTCATCCAAGAACAAGAAAAATTGATTCAGATGGGCTTTTTGCAAGCCTCCAAAAATCAGCCTCTTATGGATGGGGAGTCAAAAATCATGAATGCCAAAGGGAAGAACAAGGGTAAAGAGAAGAAGCAATTTGAGACCAAGCAGAATCAAAATTTTAATCAATCAGAAGGAGCCTCCAGCTCCAAGAAGGATAAGCATAATGGATTTGAGAAATCCAAGTGTTCCTATTGCAAGAGAGGAAACCATCCAGATATTTCATGCATGAAGAAGAAGATAGATTAGATGACCAAAATCACAACATTTCCCTCCCGGAAGGCGCAAGAGAGACTGATTCTGGAAGTGAGTCTGATGGTCATGAGAGATGCCATGCATTGAAGAATGGATTTTCACAATCACAAGCCTTCCTCATAGATTTAGGATCCTCCAACCACATGGTTTCCTCCAAATAATCATTTTCTTCTCTAGATCTCAATGATGGTATGATTATTCACATGGGAGATAATTATCAGATCTCTGCTGAAGGGAAGGGAACAATACATATGGAGCATGGAAAGTTCAAAAATGTTCTATTTGTGCATTATTTGTCAGCAAATTTGTTGTTTGTCTACCAGATGACTCACACAGGTTCACCAAATAAAGCTGTCTTTGGTCCTGACATAGTTGAGATTGCAGAGATCTCTTCTAGGAAGATTATATCAAAAGGGTTTTCAAACCATGCCTCGAAGGCATATGAATTCTATCACTTTTTTCCATACTCTATGCCTACTCCATTGGCATCTGATGAAGATCAGAGTGATATCTCTTCTAATGAAGATGAGGATCAAGATCTTGATGTTGAGAATAAAGTTCAAGCAGATCCATATCCATACCTGCTCCCAATCCATGGCCAAGGCCAATATGAGCTCACAAATACCTTGTAGCTGCTGGGAACATAGTTGGGGATCCATCTGACCATAGAACAACCATATATCAATATCATGCAAAACTTGCGCTATGTCTTGCAGATCTACTTCTCTAAGAGAGGTGATACGTGATGGTGGGGTTTTATCCATAATCCCTTGAAGAGACTTGCCACGGGGGATCTACAACCAAGTAAAAATCTTGGTTGGTTGAAAAAGGGTACTCAAAGGTTCATGATTTGGACTACAATGAGGCATTCACTCCAGTAGCAAGAAGGGTTACAGGAAGACTTGTTTTGGAAAATACAACTTTGACATAGTGGGAGGTAGTACATCAGAGGAGCAACTCCAGATCCATATCTAGATCCAACACCTGCATTTCTATCCTACATAGGAGCATATTGTTGGAGCATTTTCCAACCACAAATCATTTATTTTGGATTCATAGCCTCATTTTCCACTTATCCTAAGTATTTTGACTCAATAATGTACTTAAATCATCAGCAGATCATCAGTTTCAGTGAACTGGGCCTCCTCCCACATTCGGGGAGTCAACTGGGCCATCAATATAAGTTAACTGGTCCTCCTCCATCATTCAGGGAGTGATTTGCATTACTAAAACACCCTACTAAGTCCAACTGACAACATTTATTATTATATTCATCTAATTGGAGTTAGAAAGGAGCCCTCCTACTCAATTTGACTTACTATGGTGTTATTTCACCTAATATTCAGTTAATCGAATTCATAAAGGAGCCCTCCCCTAATTTTGGGAATTTAGTTGAGTTCTGGATTCAGTTAGATTCCGTTTGACATTTTTAGAGTCCGTTAGAGTCAATTACATGGTAGTTAAGTGGTTAAATGATGTGTCGAGTGGTGTAAACTTCCAAGTAATCCACTCTCATGCATTCAATTTGAATGACCTCTCTAGGATTCGAATTGCTGGGCTATTATTGCCATTGTTACACGTTGTAATTTATATTCTGAGTTAATGATAATGCATGAACTGTTGCAAGCCTTTTGCACCAGTGTTTTGACACACAATTTTCCACATGCATATCTAGTAACTGTTGTGCTTGTTTCATAGATCTGTTGTGCTTGAATTTTACATGGTATCAAAGCCATGGCAGGACAAGGAAACTCTTCTACAAAGTTTTTTTATGAAGATTGAGCAAGTTTGCTAAAAAATATTCCAACACTACACTAGAAGCATAAAATTTTCCACATAAATCCTGGATAATGTGCATCCGACTTATCAAGCTTGCTTGATAGGCTATGCCGGGTGTGATGCAACTTGAAAATTCTAGGTCGTCAACCTAAATATTGTTTGTTTGTTTTTTTGTTGTAGGTTTCTCACAACCTCCTATTGCATTCGCTATAGCTAAGATGGACTCTTCTTCAAATGATATCCTTACTCCTTTCGACTATCATCAGTGGAAGGATGATATAGAGATAGTATTGTGCTCTAAGGGAATCTAAAGAATTACTATGGGCACAGAACCAGAGCCTAATGCAACTATAGAGAAGTCCAAATTCTTCAATATATTTTAGGAGCCCACTTAATTCAGTCTAACTAAGTTACACATGAGTTGGTGACTCTAATTGGGAGTTTGATATCCGATCACCATTGATTGTGGCCTCATGCACCCTTTTCTGATTGATTTGCATGTCAAACTCATGGATGCACCCTCCTTTACTAACTGTATCATTAGTTCACTGAGATTTGGTTCAGTTTAACTAAGTTTGGGACTTCCGGAGCACTGATTGCGGTGACAATTACTATGATAGACAGATTGTGACTCAAATTCTCCTAGGTGATTCGAATTCTCTCCATTGTAACATCATTGTTCATTATATTGATTATTGTATCATGTGACATTATTCTATTCCTATCTTAGTTCTCATGCATGATTAATTGTCTGCTCATTTTTAGTGAAATTTTCACTGTAATTCATCTTTTCTGCTCATTCTTTCTCTGCGAAGTATACTCAGCTCCATGATCTACTATGATTTATAATTTCACACACCAAGCAGTCCAAGAATATTACGGAGCTAGGTGAATCTATAAGGGAGTATTGAGGGAGCAATTACCTCATATATTTGTTAACTGTTAAGGATTTTGGAGGCCCAAAAGCTTTTAAATGGGGAGGAATGGTCCAGGAGGATCTCAATAGACCAAACTTTCAAAGTCCCCAAATCTCATCATAAATTTTATCATCATGAAGAGATCATCTAGATAAACCCAATGATGCAAACGACACCTCAAACAAACTCCATATGCAAAATCTATTGCATTATGAAGTTTCAAGAATACATTGATTTCATGTGCAGAAAGTGGCAAAAAGGGAAGCCACATGGCCTGTATGGTGCCTACATGGAAACCCATGATGATGACATGTGGTAGGGGTATTGATGACCGACACTTGATTGGGCATGACATAGACCAATTGTTGTTTGACACATGACAGTTGATGTTGCATCTTCTTGTGGTGACATGTGGCATTTATGTGGAAAAGGACGTGGAACTATCCGAGGCCACCACGTGGCAGCCACGGATGGCCTGGCAGTTGAAACTATTTACCAAAAATATCAATTTGGAGTAAACAGAAATCGAACCCACAACCTCCTGCGCAATAGACCAACGCTCTAACCAACTCGCCCGACCGGTGTTGCGTGTGGGGTGAATGGGATTACCAAATTTTGAATAGAGGCCACCAGAAAATTGGGGGAAAAAGGGTGGCCAGCCGGTGCCAAAATTCGGTGACTGGACCGGCCGACCCCTCATGTGTTTTGATGGTGGGAAGAGCATTTGCCATGTGATTTTAAATGAACCGACGGTTTAAACCAAAAAGGCTACGGTTACGACCAAAATGGGAATCCATGTGTTTTAAACCTGAGATATCTCCAACACACAATGCCTTCATCAAGCCATTTAACCAACTGAGCCACCACTATTCACGTGACCAGTCCGCCATACCGCCTAGGAAAGAAGGCCACCCAACTCCAGGTTAGGAGGGAGGAGGTCTGCACAAAGTCTAAGAGATGAATTTCTGTCTGCACGCAATTCAAGGAGGGAGTGATTCGCGTGGTCCATACAGACCGCACGGACGTATGGACAAGTGACGTGGTAGTGGGGATCATTGGGCCTTTTTGGAGGTTGATTTTGCCACTTCTCAGAAGTATGCAGTGTTTTATGTCAATGTTCATTGTCTGAGGCTTCTGAATTCAATGTTGTAGTCTATTTACTCATTCGAGCTTATGTTTTATTACTCATCTCCATAAGTGAGGTATACTTATGTATTTTGTCATGTAATTTCCCATTATTGCTGAGATTATAGATTGACCTCTCCATTTGAGAAGCAAGTCCGGGGATGTAGTCCTTTTGGATGAACTTCGTTATCATATGGTGTCTCATTTATGTGTGTTTGTGTTCCATATGTGATGTTTTATTCATTATATTTACATGAGATTTTATTTACACTTGTTACATGCAATTCACTTTTAAGTCATAGAATAGAAATATCTTCGATCAAATTCACTTTTATTGTGAACCCACCAAACAACATATATCAAGTGAAAAGGAATGGATTTGTATTATGTGGATGAAGAATCCATGAGGCAATCCAAAAATTAATCTACTTTTAAAGGCTTGGACCAAATAGTCTTTGGTTTGAATTTTCCAAAAACCAAACACCATACTCCCTTAAAATATTCATAGGAAACAAAGAGTTGATTGATAGTTTTTTCTTCAAACTTGCATAAAGAACACCTACTAGGGCCATTCCAAACTTTCTCATTGTCATCATCCCATGTAAGAAGTTTTTTCTTTAATTTCTTTTTATAGTTATTGGGTTATGACGTTTCCAGACTTATTCCCACCAACAAACCTTGTCACCTTTGAATTGAGAATCCATTTGCACAACATATCCCAGCTTTTCTATGAAACGACCACTGATAGGTTTATTTGACCAGGCTAAAGAATTGGAAACATCGAAATCAACCCTAATAAAATTTGAGCATAACAGTTTGATAAACCCTTTCCATTCCTAATCCAAACCATCATGGAACCTCTAATGTCCCCAAATTTGGCCATGGACCACAATTGCCTAAGTCACCTAGAATTGTTCATGTTTATTCACCTAGGTGGTGATTTGGGTTGATTATTTTATAATACTAAGTTCCAAATTTATGAATAATTCCTCATTAAACTATATTGGACATGGAAAGAATGCATAATGTGTCATATCCCTCGAAAGAAAAGTGCTTGGGTTCACCTTATTTTGACTCTAGGGATGTAGTTTACAACTGGTTCCAAACACCTACAAATGGTTTCTAAGTTTTGGAGGAAGGTCTTGATGGGGCATATGACACATTAACACATCTATCAGACACCCAAACAACTGATATACCCATCCATGGTATGTAATTTTCAAGGAGAGAAGTTCCAGGACAAGACTAGTCAATATGAGTAGTGGAAATCCCCCCTAAGTCTGCCACTAATTTCCCTTCCAAACACTGTACGGAATTCACTAATTATTGATATGATACTCGTCTCTGTTAGAGGACATCAATGAAAATATACGTTCAGCAATATATATGGTTTTAGGGATGAATAGGTATCCCAATGAACAACGGCTTCTAGAGTCTAGAATATGGGGTGAAAATGGTGGACACGGAATCTCGAATTTGGTCATAAACTATAGTGAAACTTTAGGGGTATGAAAAAATAATTTGGTCCATCAAATTAAATTCATATAAAACTCATAAAATTAACAAATATCTCATAAAAATATGATATAAAACATGTACAACATCATCCCAAAATCACTATGAAAATGCTATGAGGAAAATGGATCGAATCTCAGTTTTGATTGGAAATATCATTTGAAGTACATGGTATTTCGAGCTGTGGCTATCATCACATGTGTATTATAGATTTATGCAAAAAATAATATGTCCATAAATTCGAAATAGCAATCCTCCACTAACTATATGCAACAAGAAGTGCACCCTTGCACATTTACATGACATTGAGAGAAATATAGTAGAATAAGAATAGAGAAGAATGAGAGAAGATGAAATAGAACTCAGTTGGGGTTTGAACCTGTATAAAAACATATCCATGAATCTCTTATGAGAGGTCTGAATGGCCTCTCCATCAACCAAATTGGGTGGGAATATTGCGCCCTCGAAATTGGTTCTAAGGCAGGGAGGATGAACATCCATCGTGCAAGGACAAGCTAATCTCTCCAAATGTTCCAAATGAGAAATGATAAAAATCCAGTATCCTTATTTATTCTTGTATTTTATTAATCTCCCAAGGCCTCCATGGCTCGAATTCCATCCAAAATCCATATCCCAACCCGAATTAAGGAGAGATTCCCATGAATGCCACTTGTCCAACACTTTCTAGCCTTCTCTTCCATCAATTCGAATGGGGGGAATATTGGCTGCCATAAATCACCTTGTGCGCCCTCTTGGAGGCTATTTTTAGCCTTGAGATGTCATATATGTCATATTTCAGAAATAAGGTCTGAACTTTTTAATAAGTGTCATAGAATCTTCATCATTGTTGTCATAGAAGTTAGGGAATCTAGCTTCAAGTGTCACAATTCTTCTATGATTCCTTTTCCTCTTCCATGGAAGTTACTCTTCCACTCTAATTCAACCCTCCTAGATTCATGCCATGAATAATTCCTCTCCAAATCCCCCAATAACGTTAGACTCCACCTTGGATTCGAATGGGTGAGAATAGGATGCCATGTGGCATGGAGAATCTTGCCTAGTGTGGGTCCCACACCACCTATGCGCCCTCATGATAAAATGCCACCTTATTCTCTTATTATAATTATTTGTTTAGCCCCTTTAATATATATTTTTCAATATAATGTCCATTTGGGGTCTTATAGATCCCTTATTCCAAGTCTAAATGTTTCCACCCCAACCTAGGGAACTAGTAGATTGGTGGAAATTTCCCTTCGTGAGATTTATTTGGATGGGGACATTACAGTCCTACCCACCCAATATTTCTTGTCCCCAAGCAATTACAAATTGTGATTTTGAAAAATTTGTTCCTCTTCCCATGTGGCATCTTCACTTGGAAAATATTTCCATTGTACCAAATATTCTCTTATGGTTCAACTCCTCAATTTCCTTTCTCTTTTTTTCAAAACATTTTTATGGAATGAGAATGAGTTTTCCTTCATCATCTGATGGAGGAAGTGTTTCTGAAATAGTTTTTTTTTACCAATAGCCTTCTTAAGTCCTTAAACATGAAACACATTGTGGATTTTACTACCTTCTAGAAGTTTTGTCTCATAAGCTACCTCCCCAACCTTTCGAATTATCTTATATGGGCCATAAAACCTTGGTTTAATATTTTCTGATCATTTTCCTATTAAGGTGGTTTGCTTATATGGTTGCAGCCTCAAATAAACCAAATCATTCACTTGAAAGGTTATTTACTTCCTATGTTGATCCACATACTTTTTTTGTTGATTTTGGGAAACCTGCAACTTGTCTTTTAAGAGCTTCAAAATATCTTGACTTTCCTCAATCAAATATTTAGCTTGTGGGGCTCTACTATCACAAAAAATGTGATAAAAAAAGGTGAGTGCTTCATAACCATAGAGGGATTTGAAAGGAGAAATTCCAATGGACATATGAAAAGTAGTATTGTAGCAAAAATCACCCAAATGTAGCCATTTAACTCCATTGGTTCACCATTTTTGTTTGGATATCAGTTTGAGGATGATATCTTGTGCTAGGAGTCAATTGAGATCCCACCAATTTGAATAGTTCTTTCCAAAAATCACTCATAAATATGTTATCCCTGTCACTCACAATATTTTTCTGAAGTCCAAGCTACCTGAAAACATATCTAAAGAATAGCTTAGCTACTTGTGCATCAGTACAAGATGATGTACTAGAAAATAAATGAGAAAATTTGGTGAGTCTATCAACCACAACATAAATACAATCCTTACCAAAATCCTTGGGCAAACCTGTGATGAAATCCATGGAGATGCTTTCCCACTTTTGTTCTGGAATAGGAAATGGTTGTAAGAGACCAACAGGATGGGTTGTTCAACTTTGTTTTGCTGACATATCTTGCATTCATTCACATACTTTAAAACATCTTCCTTCAACACTTTCCAAGAGAATCTTTGTCTTAGCTGCCTATACGTTTTAAAGAAACCAAGATGACCTGCTTAAGGAGAATCATGAGCTTTCTTCAATATTTTGTGCTTTAAGTTCGAACCATGAACTAAGTATATTCGGTCTTTATAGTAGATTAGGCCATTCAATATATTGTACCTATCATTTCTCTTGACCCCATATAACAATTCTCAAGCAAATCTATCTTTGGCATACTCTACTATTAGCACATCTTTCCAATCTTTTGAAATGTTGATAAGGGAAAATGAGGGTCTCCTAGACCATGCATCTTCTACAATATTATTCTTCCATTTTACATTTTCAATGTCAAAATCAAAATCTTGAACCTTACTCACCCATACTTTTTTCCTTTCATTGAGATCTTTTTGTGTAAGGAAATGCTTTAAACTGTTATGATCAGTTTTGACCACAAACTTGTTCCCCACTAGGTATTGTCTAAACTTGGCCAAGGCATGCATTATGGCTAACATTTTCTTGTCATATATGGAGTGGAGCCTCTCATGTGGCTGAAATTTTCTGCTCTCAAAAGCTATGGAGTGTTTATTTTTCTTTAGACTACCCCTATGCCTTCCCTTGATGCATCACATTCCAAAACAAATGGTTTAGAAAAATATGGTAATGCAAGTACTGGACAACTTCTCATTATCTCTTTCATTCTTTGGAAATCCTTTTCAGCCTCTTCATCACATTGGAAAGCATCCTTCTTGGTCAAATCAGTAAGGGGAGAAGTCAGTTTGAAAAACCCCTTCACAAACTTCCTATAGTAAGTGAAAATCCCAATAAATCCCCTCAATTCAGTGATGTTCTTGGGTGATGTCCATTCAAGAATATCCTTTATTTTCTCCAAGTGCACTTTTACCCCATCTTTCCCAATGATTTTCCCAATATATAAAATTTCTATCAACCCAAACTCACACTTGGGCAATTTAGCAAACAAAGACGGTCCATGTAATATTTTCAATACAACTTCTAAATGATGTAAATGTTCCTCTCATGTCCTACTATAAATAAAAATGTCATCAAGGAAAACCAAAACAAAATTACGGAGCTACTTGAAAAATATTTTTTTCATGCATGATTGGAAGGTTGTTGGAGCATTGGTCAAACAAAAAGGCATGCCATGAAATTCGAAATGGCCATAGTGACATCTAAAAGCAGTTTTCTGCACATCCTGCTCCTTCATCCCAATTTGATGGTAACCATATCTAAGATAAATTCTGGAAAAGAATTTTTCTCCAAATATCTCATCCATGAGCTCATCTATCTGAGGGGTGGGATATATATTCTTTATTGTCTTTTTTTTAAGGCCCTAAAATCAATGCACATCCTTAAGGTTCCATCCTTTTTCTTCACCAAGACAACTAAAGAAGCATAGGGACTTGAGCTTGGTCTGATGAGCCCCAATTCCAATAGTTCTTGAATAGCTTTCTCAATCTCATATCTGAACCTTTTTGGGTGTCTATATGGGGGTATTTGGATAGGTGAAGTAACTACTTACAAAACAATGGTATGTTCAACTCCTCTGTCAGGTGGTCTTCCAGGGGGAAGGACTCCAAAAACCCTCTCATACTTGTGTAGTAGCTTCTTTATCGCCCTTAGATGTTCTACAACCTTTATGATTGGTTTGGGGGAAGTGATTAAACATTCTGCATACCATTCAATGTCCCCATGTCTCAATATGGACCTCATACCGTGGGAAGACACCACTTGGTTAGGATAGGTGTGCATTCCTCTCACTAATATTTGTTTTCCTTCCGAATCTTTGAACTTCATTTCAGGTATTTGGTATTTCACTGTATGTTATCCTATAGAGTACAACCATTGTACTCCAAAAACCACATTTGTATTAGCAACATTCACCACATTGAAGCTATCATAAAATGTGTAATTTCCTATGGTAAGTTGTAGCTTTGGAATCCATGTGTTGCATTCCATAGAATTGTTACTTGGAATGATGACTGTGAACCCTTTGAATGCTTTAGTAGGTACATTTGTCCTCTCCACCAAGGCTTCATCAATTAAGTTATGAGTTTCTCCTCCATCTACCAATACTGAAACCTTCTTCCCTTGTACCACTCCCTTGCATTGGATGGTGTGAAAATGAGGCACTCCTGAGAGCACTGCCATCCTCCCTTTTTCAGGTGATGGATGATCTTCTTCTTCTGTGTCATATCCCTCTTCTTGGGCTGAAAGTTTTTCTTCTTCCTCCATGCCCCCTTCATCATCAGAAAATACTTCAATGAAGTGTGCTTTCCCCTTAGCACATTTATGCCCTGGTACCCATGGTTGATGACACGTGAAGCATAGTTTCTTTCTTCTTAATTCTTCCTTTCTTGGTCCCTCTTTCTTGTCCTTCCCAAATGAATCTTTTTTCCATGGTCTCTTGTCATATCTGAACTTGGGAGTAAAATTGCGCTTGGGAGGATACTTTGTCTTGGGTAGCACATTTTGTAGATCTCTTGCCAAATTCATGGCATATTTTAATGAAGTAGGTTTGTGAGATTTAAATAATCCTTTCAACATTCATCAAATCCTTCAGTAAAGAGAAATACCAATCGAACCATAGATACATCAGCCACCATAACTGACAGCTTTTGGAATTCCAACATATACTCCTCAGGGGTTCCAGTTTTCTTTAATTGTGCTAGTTCCTTGAAAGGAATTTCAGGGTCTTTTTGATCAAATATTTCCACTAACTTGTTAACAAACTATTCATATGATTTGTTCTAATCATGTCCCAAGGTTTTAAGTCCATGGAACCACCAATAATTTGCTTCTCCCTCAAGATGCAGAATAACCATTTTTAAAGCATCATCTTCAATCATTGGATTCAGCTGAAAATATACATCTAAATTTTGTACCCAAGTATTTGCAGAAATTTAGATAAGCCATCAAAGGTGGGAAGGGAAATTTTACTTATGGCATAATTCAATTCTTTATTTTTAAAATGGGTTTTGTTACCTCCTCTCATTTTGAGCTTGTTTGAGACAGTAAAGAATTGATCAAATGGTAAGGTCCTCCTACAATCTTCTCTCAACTGCTACCATTCTGCTAGAACTTCATGAATTCCATATTGGGTGTTAGGATCCTCTTTGGGCTCAAGAAAATTGGGTGTGGTGGCTCTTGTTGAGATCTATAATTCATTGGGTCGGTTGTGAGGCCCTGTCTTTGAGAAAATGTTTTCACCAACTGCCTTCTTTTCCTTGAAATGAGAACTACTATTGCCTCCTATTGCCAATTTGCTTCCAATTTGAATTTCCATCAATTCGAACACTTTCATTATCTTCCTTTTCATGTCCTCAAAAAATGGTTTCATGAATTCCCTAAAATTCTCTTGATCCTCCATCTCTGAGGTTTCTTTTTCATCCTTATCCATGGTGCCAACAGAGTGCACCTCTTCTCCTGCTTCGTCCTCTTCATCAAAGGTAATTTCAGTTTCGGTTTATAAGCGTGGGGGATGGATTATTTACCTCATAAATGGTCACCCAAATCAGTTTCAAGGACCATTCTTTGATACCATTTTAATATCCCTCCAAAGAAAAGTGCTTGGGTTCACCTTATTTCCACTCTAGGGATGTAGTTTACAACTGGTTCCAAACACCTCCAAATGCTTTCTAATTTGGGTAGGAAGGTATTTATTGGGAATAGGACACATTAAAACATATATCATACAACCAAAAAATTTATATACCCATCCATAGTCTGCAATTTGAAAGGAGAGAAGTTTCGAGACAAGACTAATCAATTTGAGTAGTGGAAATACCCCCTAGGTCTACCACTAATTTCCCTTCCAAAAACTGTATGGACTTCAATAATTGTTGATATGAGACTTGTGTCTATTAGAGGAAATCAATTAAAATATCTGTGCATCATTATATTTGGTTTTAGGGTCGAATAGGTATCCCAATGAACAACAACTTCCAGAGTCTAGAATTTGGGGTGAAAATGGTTGACAAGGAGTCTCAAATTTGGTCATAAACCATAGTGAAAATTTAGGTGTCCGAAAACATAATTTGGGACATAAAATTAACTTCATATACAACTCATAACATGAACAAATATTTCAGAAAACTCTGATATAAAAGGTATAACATCATCCCAAAATCACTATGAAAATGCTATGAGGAAAATGGCTTCAATCTCAGTTTTGATTGGAAATATCACTTGAAGTAAATGGTATTTCGAGATGTGAAACTCATGATATGCATATTACAGATTTATTCAGCAACTAACATGTCCATAAATTCGAAATAGCAATCCTCCACTAACTATATTCAACAAGAAGTGCGATCTTGCACATTTACATGACATTGAGAGAAAGATAGTAGAATAAGAATAGAGAAGAATGAGAGAAGATGAACTCGAACTTAGTTGGGGTTTGAACCTACATAAAAACATATACATGAAGCTCTGTTGATAGGTATGAATAGCCTCTCCATCAAACAACTTGGATGGGAATCTTTCACACTCCAAATTGGTTCTAAGGCAAGGAGGATGAACATCCATTGTGTAAGTACAAGCTAAGCTCTCCAAATGTGCCAAATGAGAAATGATCAAAAGCTGGTATCCTTCTTTCTTCTTGTATTTTATTAACCTCCCATGGCCTCTATGGCTCGAATTCCGTCCAAGAGCCTCATCCCAACTCGAATTAGGGAGAGATTCCCATGAATGCCACTTTTCCAACACTTTATAGCCTTCCTCTTCCATCAATTCGAATGGGGGGAATATTGGCTGCCATAAATCCCCTTGTGCACCCTCTTGGAGGATAGTTTTAGCCCTGACATGTCATATATGTCATATATCATCAATCAGGTCTAAAATTTTTCATAAGTGTCATAGAATCTTCATCATTGTTGTCATATAAGTTAGGGAATCTAGCTCCAAGTGTCACAATTATTCTATGATGCCTCTTCCTCTTCCGCTCTAATTCGACCCTCCTAGATTCATGCCATGCATAATTCCTCTCCAAATCCTCCAAGAACGTTAGAATCCACCTTGGATTTGAATGGGAGAGAATAGGATGCAACATGGCATGGAGAATATTTCCTTGTGTGGGTCCCACACCACCTATGCCCTCATGATCAAATGCCACCTTATTCTCTTATTATAATAATTTATTTAGCCCCTTTAATATATATTTGTCAATATAATGTCCATTCGGGGTCTTATATCTCCCTTATTCCAATTCTAAATGTTTCCACCCCTACCTAGGGAACTAGTAGATTGGTGGAAATTTCCTTTCATGATATTTATTTGGATGGGGACATTAGAGGGATGAAGGACCTTAATTGACTCATAAAATAAGCCAAGTCTCCATGTGGTCAAAATATTGGAGATATCCTAAGTTGGCAATCCTAAGGTTGGAAATATATTGAAGAAGAAAAGTCCAAGGAAGGAAACTCCTAATCAGTGTGAAAATGGATATTCTTGTTGTAGATTCATCAATTGGTCGAGTAAGGGGAAAAGGGCCACATAAATAAATATATGACCCATAATTAATTTTTAAGCACATCCAATTTGAAATAGTTGGAAATCCAAGTAATTTTGGGTTAAAGCACTAAGGAAAGTCAATTAATATGCCCAAGGATCCACTCTCTCATAAAATAATGAATTATTATTATTTTATTTAATATTATGAGAGAATATTGACTAAATGGGGTGCCCAGGGAGTTATTTGGAAAGGATCATTGAGCTAGTGTGCCTATTCCTTTTGTAATTTTTGGCTTAGGTACACTACAGTGGTATCATATCATTTTCCTCTATCCCTGTGTGCTAGCCATATATTATTCAAAATAGAATACCTCCCCCCAAGAGGGACAATTAGAGGCAACCAACTCTAGAGAAGTTGGTAGATAAAGATTCCGTAGAAGCAGATATCCAAGGAGAAGAAGAGACAACAAGTATGGCCGAGGATTAGAATGAAATTAGATCTGGTTTACAATCCATGTCTAAGAATATTGATAATCTTGATAGGATTAACAAGCTTGATAAACTTGATGAGCTTGATAGGCTTGAGGAAATGTCACAGAAGTTTGACAAGCTTGCACTAACATTGGTATAGTGCATGATGAACAAGAATGGTGAAGGAAGGAGTAATATCCCCCAACATGAGGGGAAAATACCATATGGAGAGACTATCTTCTCAAGGGCAAGGCCTCACAATCGACCCTATGAATATAAGGAAGGATTCGTATCTCAACTTGATGATCCTTTCAATGGTGCTTACCATGATCTGGTTGTTGAGGGTAGAAGTGATTACAGAAGTAAAAATCAGCCATCAAAGGTGAAGGGAAACAAACTAATTTGTTGCACCTCTCAAGGTAAAAGAGAAGAAAGGAGGACCAAATGTGAATCTTCATCATAATTTAGAGAGACCAACAAGGAAGTAGAAGCACATGTGCATAGGAAGTTGTGCATGCACATGAGGAAGCATGTTGTGCTAGCTCGCACAAGGAGGACAAGGATGAGCATCCCAAATCCATCCTCAATCACTGAAGAGGATTAACCAGAGACACATTTCAATTCGGACATGGATTAGAGAAAATCTACTGATGGATGCTTAATATTTCATGAGGAACCTACTGATGGGTGTCCATGTCATTATGAGGTACCTATTGATGGGTGCCTAAGTTCCAGTGGATCATCTATTGATGGATGCTCAATCCTCTATGTGGATGACATAGAGATCACTTTGAAAGAAGTTGCTATAGACCAAAACTCCCATGAGCTTGAAGACCTTGTAGTAGCTGAAGAAGACCAAGGATAAATTTCACCTTTACCACATGAGCATCATGAAGTTGATCCAATAGAGGAAGAAGAGGAGGAGGTTCGTTCTCATGAACCATCCTTCATTGAAGGGTCTTTGAGGACGAGCGAATGGAATATCAAAGAGTCCCTACACATTCTACATGAAACTACTGCATTGGTGTCAAATTCTTGTTGGAGAGATGCATTAATGGAGGATCCATATTCCATTGGAGACTTGGAGAAATTTTGGAAGGCAATGCAATCTACATGAAAGGTAATTTTTTGCATTTGATTTCTGATAGATATCATTTGTTTGAGCATGTGGAGTTGTTTCATGCTGCATCCTTGAAGGATGAAGAAGATATTGGCAAGCTCCCTTTTGAGTTGAAACTCACTTGGGATTCTTTGAAGAGTACTCAATATGCACTTCAAGAATTCGGGCATCAGATTGAGCATCTTCATGAGAAGTTTCAAGGATCATATTCACCCTCCTACATTTTTGACGATCACTCTCACATGGTTGATTGCATTCTTGATTACATGGAGGAACCTCATGAGATGGCAGATCATGAGGTATGTTCTATTTCACATGTGCTTGAGGAGACTATGTATGAGCTTGATGATATCCAAGAACATCCCATAGAGAAAATGAGCTACTTCTTGGAGTGATTCCTTCCTCCACTGGAAAGATAGAAGAGCTCCCTTATGTTGTACCATATCCTGATGAGTTTGATGCATCCATTGGTTTGATGGATGAGAGTAGTAGTAAATTAATGTTGGTTCATCCTTCATAATAATACTCATTTGATGATGATAATTGGGTGAAGGGATTTTTTTTTATGGTTCCCGAGGAGGAGCAGGAGGCCCCCACATTCGCTCCAGATGACATGTTGTGTGCACCATCTTGTTCCCAGTAGCAACGGAGGCATTCCATGCCTATTTTTGATGCCTCCATATATAGAGGTGCATTTGGTTTACACTTAAATTCATTAAGTGGATCACATGATGGATGCTTGCACCCTTTGACCAGTGGCAAAGAGTTGAGCCATTGGATGTTTTCACATGGGGAAGCACTTTTCTTTCCACTTGGTTCGGTTGGATGGAGTGTCTTTACATTCCCTTCTTGGATGAAAAGGATCATGATTGAAATCACTGCTTGCATTCATGGATATTTCTATGATACATATTACACCTCTTGTGAGTAGCATGGGCATTCTTTTCTATTTGAGAATGCCCACCATTTTTGTGGTTGGACATGGGACTTTCACCCTCATCACTTGAGCTTCATTGATGTGACCTTTGATTCTTGTGTGCAGTGGACACATAAGAACCTTCTTGTTGACTTGGAGAGACTTGCTTGGGTTCAGCCCTACCTCAAGGACACATATTTCATGATGGATGGTATCTATATGATTCGGCCTAGCATTGAGGATGACACACTTTCAATATGGTTGCATGATCTTGTCATTCCTCATGATGGTTCTTTCATCCTTCCTAGTACACTTCATGGTGCCAACTTCTACATGGTGTTGATGATGTTTGGGAGGATGCACACCAAACAGTGGGGGGACCCTGACATTCCTTGGGATGCCAATTTTCCTCATATGACACTGCCACATGGATATTTTTAGTTGAGCAAGTGGGATCTAGGAATTGCTTTTCTTGATGTATTTTGTTGGATGGCATTCTCATTGATGGGAGTGAAATACAAGCAATGAGATCTTGGAATTGCTTGTCTTTGGAGAAGTTGTTTGCATGTTGGATTTATAGATCAATTCAACCTTCTCTATCATGAGTTCATCTATGTTGCACTTGGTTTCAGTTTCCTACTTGGGGAAATTTTGTTTGGATGGACTTATGGTTTTCATGCATGGTACATTGGAGGATGCACCATACACCTTGCATTTCTCAGGATCATTTGGGACCTTGGGATAATTTTGGGACTTAGTTATTTTAGCTGGGTTAGTGGTAGGATAGTTGGTTGGATGGATTTATTCATGTGGGATATGGTTATGATCACCATGGCATATCGGCAACATGATGGATCTTTTTAGCTTAGCTTGGAATTGAGAATTACACTGCTAGAAAGTTCATCAACATATTTTGATGGTGAGAAATCATTGGTTGGCTTCACGTTTTCTATGGAGTTGATGTCATTGCTTGAGGACAATAAATATTGGGAGGGGAGGACTTGTAATGTCCCCAAATTTGGCCATGGACCACAATTTCCTAAGTCACCTAGACTTGTTCATGTTTATTCACCTAGGTTGTGATTTGTGTTGCTTATTTGCTAATCCTAATGTCCAAAGTTAGGAATAGTGCCACATTAAACTATATTGGAATTGGGTAGAATGAATAAGGGTATGATGGACCTTAATTGAGTCATAAAATAAGCCAAGTCTCTATGTGGTAAAAAATATTGGAGATATCCTAAGTTGGCAATCATAAGGTTGGAAATAATTATTGAAGAAGAAAACTCCAAGGAAGGAAACTCCTAAGTAGTGTGAAAATGGATATTCTTGTTGCAGGTTCATCAATGGTTCAAGTAAGGGGAAAAGGGCCACATAAATAAATATATGCCCCAAAATTAATGTTTAAGCACATTCAATTCAAAATACTTGAAAGCCAAGTAATTTTGGGCCAAAGCACTAAGGAAAGACAATTAATATCCCCAAGGACCCACTCTCTCATAAAATAATGAATTATTATTATTTTATTTAATATTATGAGAGAATATTAACTAAATGGGGTGCAAAGGAGTTAGTTGGAAAGGATAAGAAACTTGACAAACTTGGTTCCAATTAAGGAAAGTTGGTTAGCATATGGAAAAACCATGAAGGAAGTGGACAAACCTAGCCAACCGCTCCTCAAAAAGGGAATAAGTGTGTGAAATTCAAATCATAGTAGGTAAAATAGCTAAAGATATCCTCACAATTAATAATTTGATTAGTATACAAGAAAAACAGTGTAAACAAGGCATCATGAACACACAAATGATCAAATAGTAGGTTATTCTATTACTTTCCAACCCATAAATGAATTGTGAACACCCTTATATTACATTTTGGAAAAATAGTGAGCCTTTGGAGGCATCAAGATGAGCTACAAGTGGCTAGCTTACTTTGGACCTAAATCCCCCCTAGGTTGACCAATAGTCTCCCAACTCACCTCAAATAGTCACGAATTCCTAATCTGAACATTGGGATGGCTTCGGAGGTCATTAATGATGATGGAAAATGAGTGGGTGAGGATTTGGTGGAGTATAGGTGGCCATGGATAGGCCAAAATTGCCAAGGGGGGGGGGGATGGCCACATTCAATGCATGGGCGCCTCAGGTCAAAGCCAGATCCAAAAAATAGTCGATAAGGGCACGCCTCACTCAGGTAGTGGTAATAAATGAGGGAGGTGTCCATAAATGAGGGTGCCTAACTGCCAGTTTGACCAAAATTGGGCCCTTAAGTGGTGGACATGTGCCATTAATGCTAACAACCTCTAACAACCTTGGATTATCATCATTAACCAATGTTTGGACAATTAATCATCAAAATATATTATGAGACTATGGTCCTAGGTGTAATATTTTCTACACCCCCCCTTAAGCTAGAATTGTGTAGCCAAGATAAAAACGAGGCCTTGGAAACTAGGCTCAAGTCACTCTTATAAGTTTATTAGTCCATGTAAACAAGGTCAGGAAGAAAACCACATGGAAATAAAACCTCCCTTCTAAAATGGACATGAAACAAAATCTAGAAAAATATACCAATATTCACCATGCATCACCCACCCCAAGGAGTGATCTAAGGTAGGTAAAGGTCTTCTTAGTGAAACTCTTGGTGAAGATATCAGCATTTTGCTTAGTAGATGGGAAATACTGCAAGGAAATAATTCGGTCATGCACCAAGCCTATGATGTAGTGCATGTGTATCTTTATGTGCTTGGTCCTTTGTCTCTGTATTGGATCAGTGGAGATCTTGATTTCACTTTGATTATCACACCAAATGACTGTGGGTGAATCAAATGCAAATCCAAACTCTCCAAGAATACCTTGCAAACCACACACATTGTGTAGCTGCATTCACTTTTCCCATGTATTCAAACTCAGTCGATGATAAGGAAATAGTGTGTTGTTCTTGCTAAACCAACAATGGGACCATGTGAACTTATAAAGACATAACCAAAAGTGGACATCTGGTCAGTGCTATCTCTAGCCCAATTTGAATTAGTAAAACCAACTAGTTAAATTGATGAACCAGCTGCATAGTGTAGCCTGAACTGCTTGGTTCCTTGCACATAATGAAAGATCCTTTTGGAATATTTCCAATGGCTCTCATCAGACTCTTTCATTTATCTTGCAACAACACCTACTGTATAGCCAAATCTGTTCAAGAGTGAGTGAGATATAGGAACTCCCAACTAGTTGTCTATATAGTGAACTGTCCACCAATGGTGAGAGACCCCAATCATGAAGCTTTACCCCTGAAAGGAAGGGAACCTTGGAATCCTTACATTCAGCCCATTTTTAACTTTTGTACCAGATCTGAAGCATACTTTGACTATGAAATTGTGATCCCTTCATCAAATTGATCAATCTCCAAACCAAGAAATTGTTTCAACAATCCTAGATCTAACATGGAGAATGCACTATGTAATGCAGCTTTAACTGAGCCTATTTATTCAATGAAACTACCAATGATAAAAATATCATCAACATATAGTTCAATAAGAAAAATAGAGTCACTAACATGCTGCATGTAAACATTTGTATTAGATTTGCATCTCTCAAAACCTTCTGATAGCAGAAAATTGTTCATCTTGGCATACAAGCTCTAGGAGCTTGCTTGAGACCATAGAGGGACTTATTCAACCTGAAAACAAGTGAGGGATCATCAATGAAACCTTAGGCTAATGCATATATATCTCCTCATGAATATCACCATGAAGAAAAATCAATCTTCACATTCATGTGATGAACTACCATCGCTTGGAAGCTACAATGGCCAAAACTAGCCTGATGAGTCCATCTTTTCCATAGGTGTGGAATTTATTTGTGTAGTCCACTCCATGTACTTGAGAGGAGCCTTTATCTACCAATATGGCCTTATACTTCATATCAGAACCATCAACAGCCATCTTGGTCCTATACAACCACTTGCATTGCACTAGCTTCCTCTTGGAAAGAAGAGGGACAACCTCCCAAGTTTCATTGTCACAGAGAGACTTCATCTCTTCTTGCATGGTTGCTTTCCATATTGGATCATGTGATGCTTATTCATATGAATATGGATTAGACCCAACCATGAGAAAACAACTCCCATGAATATTTGAATCACAAGTAGACAATGCATTGCTAAATTGTGATCTAGTCTTCCTAGGTTCTTGTGGATCACCTGCAAGTTCACCAGCTTCTTGTATGGTTTCTCATCCCACTTGGGCCTTGAAGGAGGTTCATGATATGAATTCACTTCATCGTCTTCATCCTCAACATAAGAATCAGAAATATCAAAATATTAAGTATCACTTACATCCTGTTTAGATAGGGGGTTTGAGCATTCCCCTTCTTCTGGCTAGCTGCATGCATGGGCTCTTCTTCGAACAGAACACTCCTCTCAATGAAATTATTTTGAGATGAGGAGTCAAAGTGCTTGTATCCATTTTCATATTTTTCATATCCAACCATGATGGACTCCTTTCTTTGGGGATGCAAGGTTTTTCTTTTCTCTGGACGTATTCTAGCCCATGCTCTTGATCCAAACACCCTGAGGTGAGACACATTAGGCTTGTGTCCCATCCAAGCCTTGAATGGAGTCTTTCCTTACAAGGATTTGTGTGGTACTCTTTTTATGAACATATGTAGCACATTTAATGGATTCAACCCATATTTTAGGAGACAAG
Organism: Larix kaempferi; assembly: GCA_027924585.1. NCBI lineage: Eukaryota > Viridiplantae > Streptophyta > Pinopsida > Pinales > Pinaceae > Larix > Larix kaempferi. Next base: position 167,335 of record BSBM01001241.1, read on the forward strand.
GACTTAGCATCCAATCATACAGGTAGCCATCTCCTTCAATGCTCTATTATTGCATTCTGCTACACCATTCTATTAGGGGTGTGTAAGGCATATAATGTTGCATTTGAATGCCATTTTCTTCACATAGCTACTGTAGGTCCTTATTGAAATTATTCCCTCCATTATTAGTCCTCCAAGACCTTTAATATTCCTCCCACTGAAGTTATCCATAGAAGCTTTGAAAACTTTGAATGAATTTAACACTTTAGATTTAGCTTGAGAAAGAATACCCAACAATACCTTGAAAAATAATCAATGAATGTTAGGACATATTTTGAGTTTCCATAGGAAGGTTTAGGAAGAGGTCCTATCACATATGAATGGACCAAACCAATAGGATGAGTAGCTCTTGTTTCCTTCCCCTTCTCATACTTTCGCTTTGCATGCTTCCCAACAATGCACCCCTTGCAGGTACCTTTGGAAATCTAATGTTTGGAAGTCCTTCAACCATGTTTTTTTTGCTCAAGGTTTGATATATATGTAGTTGAGGTGTTGAAACCTCTCATGCAAAATTCTACTGACCTCATTAGCATGTGATAGAAAAGCATTAGGAGATGAGTAAGAAATAAAGTGTGAGAACTTGTACATTCTTGACTCATGATCTGCAACACCAACTACTACCACTTTTCTTGTAGAAACTTCAGAAATTTCCACATCTTCTTGAGTGAAAATCACTCTCTGGCCGAAATAGTGTGGGTCATTTGGTAAACAGAGAGGATATTGTTGCAATATGAGGCACATACATCACATTACTGAAGTACCCCCTTTTCTAGACTGATCTTCCCAGTGCATCTTGCTGAGATCTCTGAATCATCATCCATGAGAATGGGAGGACCACTATAAGGTGAAAGAGTAGAGAAATTTTCTCTTGCAAAATCCATGTGCCTTGAGGCACATGAATCTATGATGAAAGAAGTGGATTTTGAGGTACTAGCCATCAATGCATGGAATCTCTCCTTGTCTTCAGAAACACCCTCCTTCTTCTTTGAACTTTCTGGAAGAGGAATGTTGTTTTTCCGAAGAAGATGAGTCATCATGTTAATGGTCTTCTTCATGCATGCACTTTAAGGGTGCCAAGCCTTTTGAAATTAAGTGAATTTGGTCTCCTCCTTCTTCTTTCCTTTCTCCATGACAGGGTTCAAACCCCCTTCAGAATATCTAGGCTTCTCCTTGTCTTTCTTCTTCTTTTGCTGCTTTGAACCTTTGGGCTTTGGCTTCCCCTTTTCCTGCTTCGAATCACCAGCTACAAGAACTTGGTCCTTTTGCTTGATGGTAACCATTAGAACCAATTTATCTTGTTCTTGTGTAAGCATCTCCATGAAATATTTCAAAGATGGCATCTTCCATTTTCGAATAGTGAGCTTGGTGGAATGGAATGTTGAAACAAACATAGAGTAATCAGGACCCAACTTCGAAAGTATGGACAACACTAGTTGTTCGTCCTTCTTCTTAATGCCACATTGCTTGAGATGAAAGACCAAGCATTTGAACTTGGTGAAGAAGTCTTGGATGATTTCGAAACTACTTGGGATCAGAGAGATCAACTCATTCTCAAGTTGGTGGCCCCTAATCTCATTAGTCTTTCCAAACAATGACTCAATATTGATCCATACTTCATTTGGAGTAGTGAGATTGTCAATATGGAACAAGAGGTCTCTTAAAATGCTGAGACACAGCATGCCAAAATATCCATCCATCCCGTTGAAGAAATTCGACTTCTCTACTATAGAATTTGGCTCAGTTTCAGTTCCCATGGTAACTTTGAATAGACCCTTGCATCTCAGTTGGATTATCATTTCGGTCTTCCACTCAAAGTAGTTGAATGGAGTGAGCAAGATGACATGAGATTGCTCCATTTTGTAGATTGCACACTAGGTGACAAAGAACACTATAAACCTGCAATGCAAACACTCAATCACTCAGGATGGGATCCTAACTAGCTATTCGAACCCTATATTGACAGAAGACAGATTCGGGAGCGCGTCACACCCTGGGTAGAATCCAAAGGATTGCTCCAATGGCTTCAAGGAAATGGCCCCCGGGGAATTCTGTGGTTTCTCCACTTATTCTGGTGCACTTCTGAAGCAGTATTGGTTCGACTAGAAGCTCCAATAGCTCTGATACCATATGAAATTAAAATCATAGTAGGATCAACTAGCTAAATATATCCTCACAATGAATAATTTGACTAAGTATACAAGAAAAACAGTGTAAAATAGGCTCAATGAACACACACATGATCAAATAACAGGTTATTCTATTACTGTCCAACCCATAAATGAGTTGTGAACACCCTTATATTATATTTGGGAAAAAATGTGAGCCTTTGGAGGCATTAGAATGAGCTACAAGTGGCTATCTTACATTGGACCTCAATCCCTTCTAGTTTGACCAATAATCTCCCAAATCACCTCAAACAGTCACGAATTTCTAATATGAACATTGGGATGACATGGGAGGTCATTAATGATGATGGCACATGAGTGGGTGAGGATTTGGTGGAGTGTAGGTGGCCAAGGATAGGACAAAGAGGGGGGAAAATGGCCACATTAAATGCATGGGCGCCTTAGGTCAAAGCCAGATCCACAAAACAGGGGATAAGGGTGCACCTCACTCAGGTAGTGGTAATAAATGAGGGAGGTGGCCATAAATGAGGTAGCCTAACTTCCACTTTGACCAAAATTGGTCCCTTAAGTGGTGGAATGTGTCATTAATTCCTAACAACCTTGGATTATCATCATTAACAAATGTTTGGACCAACTAGTCATCAAAATATCTTATGAGACTATGGTCCTAGGTGTAATAATGTTCTAACAAAGTGGTCAATTTAGTTAGAGGGCACATTCATGAGGTCAAATTGGTTGAGAGATGGTTGAGGATGTTAGAAGGGCACATTTATGAAGGCCAAGTTGGTTGGAGGGCGCACTCATGAAGGTGGTGGAGCTATTATGGGCCACTAAATAACCAGTCCGTGGTTTTGGGATGTACGTGGTATTGGTCCATGGTACTGGTTGCCTTTAAAATCTTAAAAGGAGCATCAAGGCGCACTAGAAGAGGTTGGATATTGTGTTGAAGAAATTGTATTGGATTGCATTGGAAATTCTTGGCTTGGGTGATGCTCCCCATGCTTACCAAGAGGGTGATGGGCCACTCATTCCATTGAATCAAGGAGTGGAGTACTCAAATCCTTTCACATAATTTATTTCATTCTTTCTACAGGTTTTGGTAGTCATCAAGTAGCTTGGTGGAGAAGCATACTCGCCATTTTGGCTTACAACTACTCATATGGTGTTTTTGGTGTGTCCTTGGGTTTAGAGAGTTGGTCTATGGAATGAATTGGATCATATGGATGTAGCATGCCATACTTATTTAATTCAATCTCTTATGTTCCTATAATAATAATAAAAACCAACTTTGTACTGCAGATTTTTTTTTTGTATTTCGATGTTAATGAACCTATGCTCAATGTGTGTTAATTCTTACTAGTTTGCATAATTCACCTTAAAAAGTACCTTCTTCTTATCTATTTGAAAATATGAATCCATATTTGGAAATTATATATAAAAAATTTCTAGACACCACTTTTATATCTGAAATTCAACCCCCTTTGGCCCGAGTTGAATCAATTTGAAAACAAGGCAATTGTGCAGTCCTGAATTGGGAAATATCGCTTCCGGATATCCAATTGACCAAATCGACCTTTGCAGTTTTTTGCAGACATTTTTACTGCACGCCCTACCATAATAGAGACTGGGGACCTATTCCATAACCCTTCCCTAAGTTCCAAGGCCTCCTACCTTCCCGGAAATCAATTTTTAGTGTCTTTCTTATCTCATTGAGCTAGTGTGCCTATTCCTTTTGCAATTTTTTACTTAGGTACACTAAAGAACCCCAACTCATTATCCAGTAACCATCAAATATCTCTCACTGCCTAAGGAATATGAGACTTAACATTCGACAATGCAAACTTACCATGATCAAGTAGTGATAAGATTATATCAATAGAGAGGTGATATCCATCTCCAACACAAAGCTAAGGTTCCTCTCTGAATATTATATTTTTTCCATCTCTGATACTCCAAATCATCCATATTTCTATCAAAATAAAGGAGTCTGTGAAGGCTTTCCAAGTGAGAGAGATATTTATTGTTGGCTTTGAACGTTGACGAAACCAATCTAACATAGTTATTTTGTACCCTCAAAAATTTGGTTAAGGCCATGCTTCCTTTGAGCTGGTTGCTGCACCAAAGCGTCGGCAACTACTTATCTATATGCCACTCTTACTATAAGATCCTATCAAAGGCATTTATGGACTCCTCCAAAAATGCCTTTGTAACGTTTTCTGAGCTAAGCTTTATTAGTGGTCGAGTTTCCATTGAACTAGTTTAATTGGGAGATTTGTTCTACCCCTCAAGCATTTAAGGTTTTATCTTTACCAGGCATGTAAGCTAAGTGGATCATTTAGACAATGGAAGGCAATGAGACTTTGGAAAATTTTTAAAACAATATATTTGTAAAATAGTTTTTAGATTTACAAGAATATATTTACAACCAGGTTAATAAAAGTTTTTGAACCCACAATGCGTCATGGCTTATAAAGGTGTTTGAACTCGGGTCATGGTTAATAAAGGAAACAAAACTATTGACTCGTTAATAATAAACTTGAATAAAACCTGTAATTCTAAACCAAAAAAATATAATTTCAAGTATTTAGATTTTCCAATTAATAAAGTTTAAAGAAAAAATACTCAACTGGATTGTTGGCTACAACCCCGCCGTCTATAAGGTTGAAAGCTCTTGTAGTATTGTCTGATGAATTTATTGTTTCGAAGTAGTGAGCAGGAAGATATATCGGAGCTGCCGAACTTGCAATGCAAACATCACACAATGACGCATCTTCTAACGGAGTATTTTTGGCCTGGAAAAGAGATGTAGATATATCACACTTTTATTCATTCATTAAAGTTACAGGTCATAAATGATTTCAAACGGAGAAATAAGTAGGTAATACAAACGATTTAAGTCTGGTGGTGAAGTATTACCTTAAAAGTTGAGAAGATTACAGGTTGCCCTAATTTGATGTCGTATGTGGGAATCACGATGTTCGTAAGTGTCTGGTGTAATAGTACATTCGCCAGATACTTTTTAATGATTTCGTGCAAGGGACGCCCGGAATATTTGGGCCCAAAGAGAGCCGTTGCCCATGGCATTGAACGTCTGTAACAATATTCTATTACAAATGAATATTGTAAAAGATAAGACAGAATAATTTGTTTAAAATAGAAGAAAGAAACAGTTATACTAACCTTGGAAAAACAGAAGCACACTCGTCGAAATAGAATTTCGTAGCTTCCTTCGCAGTAAACTGTGGACGTCCCCTTTCATTTGGAACAACTAGCATTCCAGTGATCAATGCTCCAGTGCTCGTCCCCGCAATTACATCGAAATAATCAGCTATACGAGCGTGTGACCCGTCAATTTTCTGTTATAACACCTCAACTTAGCACACATCCCCAGCAAGTGAAGAGGACACTAAAAACGCTCAAAAGATTAAATACAAGCGCATATATTAGATTCAATACCTGTAGCTCTTCTTCCAGGAATTCGAGGAAAGTTGCCGCAACAATCCCACGGACGCCTCCTCCGTCAATACATAGAATTCTTATCATATCTCCATCCATTGGTAGCTGGTTCCTGCAAGTTCGACTAAGAGTTACAGAGCTGCTATACTGCTATATTCAATGAATGGATTATTCGTTATGCTGAAACATTGATATATGCAAACCGGGGGTTTATCCGAGGGAGAACCCGTAAAGATTCAATCCGAAACTTTTTTGCATTTTAGACTGCCATACCCATGGGTAAAATGCAACGTAGGTGTCGTCTATTTAGATGTTAAGTTTTTTTTAAATCTAAATCTAAAAGAAAACTTGTTATTCAAGGGGAGAAGCAAACTCAGTATGCCAAAAGGATTCATTCAATTAAGGTTATAAAGAATCTTTCAGCAATAAAAAGTGACTATTTACCACTGCGTAAAACAATCCATCATATGATTAACCATCCAAAAAATTCAAATGACCTACAGCTCCTATATCCATATATCTCCTACAAGCATCCCTAATAGACTTTTACAATGCTAGAGTTTACTGTAATACCATCTCTAAACTCCTCATAGCTCAGACATCCTTCAGGCAGACCCAATGCCTGTTTGGATAAAATATCAGCTAGGGAATTGAAATCGCTGTAGATATGTTTAATAGTGAACACACTAGTTTTTCCACTAGGCTTTGAACTCTAGTCAACCAATGTTCTAGTTCTATCACCTGCAAAGAAGTATCACCTTTGGTCCAATCTACAATGATTTTGGAGTGGCCAAAAACCTGTATGGATCAAACTTGGTTTGACTCTACAAAGGTTAATAGTCCCCACAATGCCATCATCTCTACTCTTGTCTTTGTACCTACACAGCTGGTTAAGTATGGAGAGGCGAATATTAACCTGGGATAATCTTTGCAAGATAGGTCTAGAGGTTAAGTTGCTTCAAAAGTTGCTATAGTGAATCACTTAATTAAGTTCTTAAACCTATCATAAATGAATGTAAAAAATTAATAGTTTTTGTTAAGCTCAATGTATACCATAATCTATGGGCAATGATTGTGGGCTATTACTATCAAATTGTAAAGTGGTTAGAGAAAGTAATCACTAAGTTCATAAAGGTTTCCAAAGGTTATGAAAGGTTGATTATAGTAATATAACAAGGAAATTCCATAGATTGATCCAAAAGGAAATTTTATAGATTCATTCAAGATAAGGATCCCCCCTTCAAGATGTGGAATTTCATTATCAAATTCATAATATGTCTTTAGATGGGCAAACTTCTCAAGACGATCAAGTTGTCTCTCAATAGACTAGTCTTTTTTATTACTTTCAAGAAAAATGACATCTCTAAGAACACAAACTTCTTGTTTACCTCATTATAAAGACAATATGCCTTGGAGGTTTTTTAGTACCCCCAAGAAAATGCATCTTCGACTTCTAGCACCAACCTTGTTTCTTTCCTCCTTTGGTATCAAGGCATAGCAGGTGGAACCAAAAACCCTGAGATGCCTAACTGAAGGAAAGTGGACAAACCCTATTTCATGTGGAGTCTTATCTTCAAGAGCATGAGATGAACTTCTATTTCTCAAATATGTTGCACATAGTACTGCGTCACCCAAAACATCAGTTTCACGTTCTTGAAAAACATCATTGAACGTGTTGTATTCATTAAAGTTCTATTCAGCCTTTCTGCTACACTATTTTGGTGAGGATTGTAGGGAACTGAAGTTTGATGTGTAATCTCATGTTTACAAAGATAGTCTTCAAATGCATTAGAAGTATATTATTTACCATTATCGGACCGAAATGTACCAATATGTGCTTGTGCTTGATTTTCTATCCATGCATGAAAGTTCTTGAAAGTTTGAAATGCTTTGGATTTTGTCTTCAACAAGTATACCCAACACATTCTATTATAATCATCAACAAAGATCATGATGTACTTATTACTATTTGCAGAAGGAGTTGGTGTGGGGTCACATAAGTCAGCGTGAACCAACTCTAACTTTCTACATGCTCTCAATTTAGACTCTTGAAATGGTTGCTTACTATGTTTCCTAGTATGCATGCATCACATTTGTTCTTTCGCTTAGGATTGGTGGGAAAACCAAATACACCATTCTTTCTTAACAAACGAAGACTGTTATAATTCAAATGACCAAATCTACCATGCCATAGTAAACTAGATGACATATTACCTTCTTCATGTTGAGAGAGGTAGGAAAAGTTTTGAACTCTTGCAGAAGAGCCCCTCAAATTCAATAACTGTCCATCTTCATAACCGGTCATGATGAACTTGTTGTCAAAGGACTTTTTTATCTCTACAATTCAATCAAACATGTGAATTGAATGGCCTTGCTATCAAATCTACACTAAGGAAAAAATGATTCTCTGCAACTCTGGAAGATAGAGAACATTCTTTAACACAAAATCAGGGAATCTAGGAAGCGTAAGCCTGATTGAGCCAATTCCACGTGGTTTGAGTCTAGATTTGTCTACAAAGTACACCATGTCATCTAAAATTTCATTCAATTCTTCAAAACAATCTTTCCTAAAAGTCATATGAGATGTTGCACCAGTATCAAGCAACCAACAATCTTTGCGAGAAGAAAGAGAAGTTATTCCATTAATTCCAAGATTACAATATGCAACAATACAATGAGCAGAATCAGGGACTTTACCAGCCTCTTGGGATTTTATTCTTGTCTCATTTGTTCTGGTTATGTCTTCTTTTGATGGAGTGCCAAGAAGCCCAGCACTGATATTCTTCATGTCCAGTCCTCCCAAAATGCTTGCACTTCATATTTGATCTTTACTTGAGTTATTTTTTCTTCCTCTGCCTCTGAAATTTCTTCTTCCTCTTCCTCTTTTGCTGTTTTCTCCCTTGGAAGGGTATTTAGGCTTTCTCTTTTCTTTTTGAGAAAAGAAAAGAGATTCTCCAGTATTCTCACTTGTCTTCTTTCCAAATGCTTTCTCTCTGTCTGCAATCTTTTATACCAAGGTGTCAAAGGTAAGGTCTTTGAACTTATCGCTTGCTTGCAAAGACTCAAGATAGTTTGAGTGAGTAAGATAAAGATATTTTACAAATGATGCAAGTGAAAGGTCTGGTTTCATACCAGAGGCTTGAATTTTGTGCATGATTTCTCTAGTCTTAGATGCAACCAGCATAGGATCATTATACTTTACTTCCAAACTGAATAACTTTAACATTAGTTGATTCACTTCCATTTCAAAGTGTGAGTCATACAAGTCTTTTAGTGTCTTTAAAGACTCAAAAAAACATTTTGTAGGAAATATATGTTGGCTCACCTCTTCACTAACAATAGCAGAGATCATGGAAAAGGATTTCTTTTCTTTGGTCTTCTAGATAGCAAGTTATTTCTCTGATGTTGGAGCTTTTGGATCAAAACTAATGATTGTGCCTTCATGAGTCATAATGATTTTTCCTTCACGGATGTTGTCCCACAGATCATTGTAGATGAATGTAGCTTTGATCTTCCTTGACCATTCTAGATAAGTGTCCTTGCCAGTGAGGACAACACCAACTATTGATGACATTGAATGCATCTTCTGCAATTTGATCTTAAACTGCAACTTTAGACAAAGTATCTAGGAAGAGAAAATATGAAGGTGCAGGTTTAAATTCCTACTCCCTTCTTTACAAAGTGCTTCTTATTACAATATAATTTTGTAGCGCTCCCTACAATGCTATTACATACGATTATGCAACACTATTTGATTATGTAGCCCTATTACATACAATTTCATTTGATGTGCAGCTTATAGATCATTACATTTACCTCTACTCTAGCTCAAATATTCACTAGGACAAGTTATTTTTTTAAAACAAATACAATAATATAGTACCATTTACATCTTTTACATTCAAATATGGATCAAGAGATCATCAAGAAAGGGTGCATTTTCACACTAGAGAGAAGTAGTCTTCACAAAACTGATTTATCACTTCATAATTGATTGAGATCAATGCACTAAAAAAAAGGCACAACATATGGAGGTTGAGCCTCCCCGCTACCAATTCACAGCACATAAGCGCAATAGATTTCTCATGTAAGAGGAATGATGTTCCTCGAGGTCGTAGTTCACAAGATTGGGATTAAAATTTTCACAAGAAATGTGCAGTCAATTTGGTTTACCTCCACGAGTTGTTGCATTCATCCAATGGATTCTTCACAACTTCTCAAAATGTGGCTACAAAAATCAGACACATGCAACCTCTCAGGATCACCTTAATCGCAACAACAATGATGTTTGTAGCTCTGTTGGGAATGGCCCAAGTTGGAACAATTTTGATGAATTGAAGTTCAGAAATGCGCAATTAGAGAAGCGAAGTCCAAAGAAGCAGCACAGTTCTGCTGATGCGCAGTTCCAGCACAATAGCTATTTTTGGCAAAGAATATAAGTAAAGTAAGGTCCAGTAGCGACCTATTTTGGGTAAGCGACTACATTATTCCCGAGAGTTGTGTAAGGAGTAGCGTGGAAGCAGATGAAAGCGACCTATCAACCAGAGTGGCGGAAACCGTTAGAGGAAAAACGGGTGGGGCGATAGCAACAGAAATGCCAAAGTGGTGGAAAGGGGACACGCCACTATGCAGTTAGAGCCGTTCTGTGAGAACTAAGGCTGTCAAAAGGGTGTCAGAGCTAGGAGTGGCACAGAAAGGCGGCCAGAGGCGAGTGGAGTAGTTGTCGACTACGACAGGCCGAGTTAGCGAGGGTAACAACACCATTTTTGGCAACTCTAGGGTTTTGGCCCATATTCATTGTAAAGACGTGACCTGCAGGAACGATCTATAAAATGAGCAATTTTGTAAGGAAAGGGTGGATTTTTGTTGATCTCTCATAGTCTTGTTTTGATCTTTTGGAAAGACTAAGTATTGTAATGAGGCTCTGCAGCTGTGTGCGCAGAGACCTGTTGAAGAGAGGAAGAGGGTCTGCAGCTATGTGCGCAGAGGACCTATTGTAGAGAGAAGAGTCTGTAGATGAGTGTGTAGACTGGAACTGTTGAAACCTTCCATTAATATAAAAAACAGTTCCCGTGGACATAGCTCCCATCTGGGGGGTGAACCACGTAAATAAGTGTGTTATGTTCTTGAATATGTGTGATTGTGTATACTTACACTTATGTTTACATTCACATTTATACTTCTGAATGTTCCTGCTTTTATATGTATTTCACATATATGATCAATGAGAATAATATGCTAAGTATGAAACATGTATGAATGAATGCACAAGTATTTCTGGATATGTTGAATGCATATGTAGTAGAAATAACACTAAGTCAGCGAAGCCTGAAAATTGTGTGATTGTTAAGAAGTAGCGCAGTCTGGAGTTGCGATGTCCTATTGTTTAAGTGGTCATCCAAAGTGCGCAATCCTAGTATGCACTATGATATAATAGGTAGACGCGAAGTAGGTGTGACTTCGCATTATTCCCCAGTTTGTTAACCGTGCATCACCTAATTACAGAAACCTGCTTCTGTAATCCCCCATAACTTCACCTCAAGTGAGGCCTTAGCTTGTTCGCAAATTGTTGCCGAAAGGACTGGTGAAGAAGGGTTTTGTTGGACCACAACTGTGCAGAACCTGGGTCAATACAAGAAAGTTAAAGAACGAGGTTCATACACAACAAATGGTTCCGTTTCCATACAGAACTGGGTGGATAATACAGAAAAAGGAGTTTTCAAGAAAGGAGAACAAACATCTGCATTTCTCTGACGAAGAATGGTTGCAGAGATACCTATGGTCTAACATTTATGAAATTTTCTTCGTATCCTTCAACAACGATCTATATGAGTGGCTATCAATATTAGCAGAACGAAAGAACTGCTATCAAGGTGGAGAACCTACAGAGTGGACTCCAGAACTAATTCAAAGACTCAAAGCAGTGGATATCCCAATCACAAGAGCAGTAGTATTCTGGCTAGATAGTATACTAGAAGGCTACGTGACAGAATTTGTTGTGGACACTCTGAAGTCTTACAGCGCAGCCAAGGCCGAGTTCTTCAAAGGATTCATAGGTAAGTACCTAAACAATCTCAATCTGTACATTAACATGTTGTTAGCAGATAAAGGTGTCTTAAGAATGCAACGAGATCCCTAGAAAATTGTATTTGTAATGTTCAGTAACACATACAGCGACACTGAGGAAGATACCTATACATTAAGAAGTGGTAAAATATATAAGTATAATACCAAAAAGAGGCCTAATGAACATGAAATTTGCATCTCTCTAGAAATAGACTTATAGGTTGAGACTGATAGCGAAGCAAAACCTAGAGTAACTCTCTATCAGCCTATTATTCCGTAGAATCCTCCAGTGGACGACCGAAATACTACTAACCCACAGAACAATAGTAGTAGTAACACCGCAAGAGCAAGTACTCAAAAAATTCCAAGTAGTAGTATCCCTAACACAGTGCAGAATACTACACCACCTATAAGGAGAATGACAGACAACATCAAGCTGCCGATATTCAAATGAACGGGTCTAGAAGACCCTGAGCAACATTGGTTTCTTTGTGAAGCCATGTGGAACGTTAAGCAAGTCCATGATGATGTTGTTAAGCAAGCACAATTAGTTACAACATTTAGGGACAGAGCCTTGAATTGGTTTATGAAGTATTATGTTGGACAGAATAGGACCCTAGTGGATATCAAGGCTGCGCTCCTAAGAGAATTTAAAAAACCTAAGTTTGAGTCATAGTGTATCACAAAGCTCAAAGAAATTAAGTAAAAACCCAATGAGACAGTATGGGAATTTGATCAAAAGTTTAAAGCACTGCTAGACCAAGTTAGTTTTGACATAGCACCACAACAACACCAGAAGTGGTTCATAGCTGCGTTGTTTCCACACATCGGGTTTCCATTGATGCAACCAAAAAGTTACTTCACAAATGGAGGCCCTAGATATTGCGATGAAACTAGAGGCTTCACCCATCTGAGAAACTAGCGCAGGTATGGTTCAAATACAAACCCAGCTAGAAAACCTGACACTACAACTACAAGACATGAAGAAAGGAAAAGAAACCAAGGAAGAGGTCCAGTGTACAAAGTGTAAAGGCAAAGGACACCCTAAGGAACGTTTCCTGGTATTGAAATATTACCTCGCTAGTGGAGCTCCAAACCCACTCAATCAACAACAAGCCGGACCATGGTGTGAGATTTTTCGATGTAGAGGACATCGCCCAAAAGATTGTTATTTAATTCAGAAGTATGTGCGGACACCCAAGAACTTATACTGCACATTCTGTAAATCAGTTGGCCATGATGATAGAAACTCTAGAGCCTATGAACTAATGATGAAAAGAAAACATGATGTTTAACGAGTACAAGAAGAAACGCCGCATAACAATGAAACTGCGCAGTATGACCAAGGCATGTATAGAGGACGTGGCAGATTCATAGGAAGAGGACGAAACGCTGGGCAAGGTCAAGGAAGAGGCAGAGGTCAGATAGTATGCTATAACTGCACTCAACCTGGACATGTATCCATAGATTGCACAAATGCTTGTACTACCTGCAAATATTGTAAATCTTTTGACCATGTCATTGAGGCATGCCCTGTTTTAGCAAGCAAAAATGCAAGAAAGAAGGCAAGAGGCACAAAAGAAAAACATACAAATGATCACAACAGAAAAGAGGAATACAGATTACGACATTCATGTTGTGACGCGAAGTGGAGCTATGACCGGTGCAGATCAAAGAGTGGAAGCTTCAACATTTGACAATCAACAAGATAAACGGAAGCCCATTGAAGGGACTTGGATAAGAAAAGCGATTAGCATAACACCATATTACAATCTAAACAAAGAAAAAGAAATCTTCATGGAATCTAGAGAAACCTTCAAAGAGCCAAAACCTGTAACTCCAAGAATCCAGTTGCGAAGTGAGACCACACCTGTGAAGGATATGTCAGCCTCATATGATGAATTGCGCACTGCAACAAACCTGGTGAGTCTTATTGCGCATACTTTTTAGAGCTGTATCAAGCTGTTGAAGCAGGAAAATGCTTTAGCAGAACTACAGAACCTATTGAGTCATTATGAGCAGCACAATGTGGTGAATGAAGCACATGGAGTGGTTCATCATATTAAGAACCATAAAAGAACTGAAAAAGGAAATGAGATTGAATGTGTAGATCGGATATTTTGAAATGGATGAGATCATGCTTGAATTGGGCTTAGAAGCAAAATGTCTTAAACAAGCAGACATGGGAACAAATGGGGAAGCCGAATTTATCATGGTCACCAATACAATTGAGATTAGCGAATCAAGAGAAGGTTAGCAAGCGTCCTTGTTGACATTGATGGAGTGCGAAGTAGAGAAGACTTCGAAGTGATTGAGATCGTAGATGGTAGCCAACCTTATCTTGCACTATTGGGGATAGATTGGGCAATGGATAACCTCGCAATTATAAATTTGAAAAAGAAGCAGATGATATTTGAAGGAGCAGATATCAAGGTTATTGCACCCTTGGATCCTTCACAAGGTCCTTGATACACTGAACCAATCAGAGAAGAATGCAGAGCTCAATATCTAGATTGTATCTACAAGATGACAGTGAATAAGGTAGATTACGTCAACCCAATGGATGATGGAACATTGAGTTGGCGATGTGACGGTTCTTGCATATCTAACTCAGATGCAGGACTGGAGAACTGGTAGAGCAGAATGCACGAAGTATCAGCCAGGAGGTGTGCGCATCTCACTAGATCACTACGCTAGATTGGAACAGAGGTAAGTCCAATTCCTACTTATGATGGCTTGACTAATATTCATACATTTTTTCAAGAATATTTTATATCAGTTTCAGATGAACATAAGATAGCAGCATTGGATACAACACTACGCACTACACCTACCAGATGGTGGGTTTCACATAAGTATAATTTGACCATGTGGGAGCAATGCAAGCACATGATGGAAATCAGATTTCTGGAACAAACTGATCTTGTACAAGTAAAATATAATGGACAAACTGATCCTAGAGATCACGTAGACCACTGTATGAAAGCATGGACACATGTACCGCAAATAGAATGGGCTCATCTGTTTGTACACATGCTAGAACAAATTCTGAAGAACTGGTACACAGATATGGAACTTCACAGACAAACAGTGGAATGGTCTGTCATGAGTAAGAATTTTAACACAACTTTCAGCTTTGAAGATGAATGTCCCAGTATAAATGAGGCATTACAGATCATCAAAAAGAAGGTATTCAATGACACATTAGAACCTGTGTATCAACAACCAGAATGGGAAAGACAGCTAGAATATGCCCTAGAATGTTATAACTTAGCTTTAGATGAAGACGAGGAGGAAAGCGATGATGATGACCCATGCAATATAAACATACCTGAGTCACAAGGAAAACACGAGGTAGAAGGACAACAATTGGAGATCCCAGGTTTGAGTAATCCTGTAAAAAATAAAAAAAGTGAACATTGGAACTACTGAAGAACCAAAGTTCGCTTCTATAGGCGATTACTGGGATGAGGAAACGGTTCCGCAGATAGCAGATTTACTACGCAAATACGAAGACTTATTTCCTACAAATTTTTCTAAAATGAAGGGTATTTTGGGCAACTTAGGGGTTATGAAAATACCTCTCAAGCCGGATGCAAAGCCCATTAAGCAGAGACCTTACCAACTAAATCCAATATATAAAGAAAGAGTAAAGGAAGAACTTGATAAGATGCTCGATGCAGGAATCATCGAATCCGTAGAAGAGTAAGAATGGATAAGTCCCATGGTTATCCAAGAAAAGAAGACTAAAGGTGAAATTAGGATCTGCGTAGACCTAAGAAAGCTAAATGATGCATCACTACATGACCCATTTCCTACTTCATTCACAGATGAAGTCTTAGACAATGTTGGAGGGAATGAGGCATACTCTTTCACTGATGGATTTTCGGGATATCGTCAGATCCGAATCGATACAACAGACGGGCACAAGACCACATTTGCCACATAATGAGGCTTGTTCCAGTACACAGGTATTCCCTTTGGCCTGAAGAACACACTTGCTATTTTCTCGAGAGTAGTCATTGCTGCATTTAAGGATTTTATCCATAAATTCTTAGAGGTATATTTTGATGATTGGACAGTATTCGATTATTGAAGAACCATTTTTCCAGCTTAAGACTGATGTTAGCAAAGTGTAAACAACATCAAATTTCCCTCAATCTAAAGAAAATCAATTTCTATGTTCCCTATGGAATTCTACTGGGACACATCATTTGTAAACAGGGGCTGATGGATTGTGCAAAACCATAGCTAATTGGGCATTTCCACCATTTTTCTCAATATGTCTGTCTTTCACCACTCTTTACAACATGACATACACAACCATTTTTGAAGAAAGTTTAGGCATAGATAGCATTGTTTATGAATATTCCAAATATGTATTTTAAAAAACAAAAGTATTTTTTTCTACTTTTTTCCTATTTTTCTTGTATCATCACTCCTTAAGTAAAAAAACATGTTGTTAGTGTTTCTTTCGCAACTTGTACATTTCACAACCATTTTAAAAACAAATCGTATGCTACACTAGTAGACACCGACCTCTACGCTCTATAAAAAATCCAAGTCGAAATGATTGCATTTAGACCTTCAAATGTTGTACCTACATTTGACGTACCATTCTCGAGGTTTGGTTACTTAGATAATTAAAAAATAAATAAAAATTAAACATTTCATTTTGGAAAAATTATGTTGCACTAGTGCTATGTGTTCTCTACATGTCTACCAAATTTTATAGCCCAAAACCATCATTTAGGCACTCAACGGCTGCACCCACAAAAACATATACCTTATCATTTGCCAAAAAAATAAAAAGTGACTGTTAGAAAAGATGTAATTTGACATAGTTATGTAAATTTTCAATACATAAAACTTATATATTCAGAAACGTGATTCAATTTCCTACATTTCATCTTTTTTACTCAATGCAATATATCTTGTGTAAGTATCTCAAAAAATCAAATTAAGTTGAGGGATGCCTGATTTTTCAGTTTTCTATTGCATCTAATGCACCAAAAGTGACCCTCATTAGCTTGCACTCACCCTTAAAGATGTTAATTTTTCAATAATTTCATTCAATATTATCTACCTGATCACTAAGAGAATAACAAGCACAACATAACAATCACAAGAGACAATGGACACAAAGCATTTCATCGGGGAAAACCAAGAAAGTGAAAAACCCCGTGACTTCCTTAGAGATAGAATACGCCCCAATACAAAGATCACAAAGATCAATCCCCAAAAGATAGATGTCTCCAGTAGCTACTCCTCCTCCACTTGTGCGCACTCCTCTCTCTCAACTATGCGAGTTGGATGAGTGAGTGAATGAGTAAAATGAGAGAGACACACTCTCTATTTATACAACAACTTAACCTGCCTTTTAACCCTAACTGGGCCAACTTCCTAAGGAATCCTAATAACCCATCCACATGACTCATACAGGGCCGACCCCACACAGGTGGTCTAATAACCCATCAAATATAAGTTATGACACTTACAATGTAACTTGCGACACTTGCAAATACAAATGACAACACTTCCAATCGAAGGAATAATACATCTCCGTTGGGGATACAATAAAATACAAATGTAATATACAAGTGAATATCTTTCGAAGTTACAAATACATCAACAAAAGACAACAATTATTGACAACTTAAGGAAACTTGTTGTTGAAATGGAATACCTGGAAAACAACATGAAGGATTCCCTCAGGGTTCAAGGGCATAAGCTTGATAAAGCTGAGCAACAAATACATGAATTAAGATCGAATATAACAATATTAAAAGGGCAAATAATTTATTGGTTGGATAGGCATGAAAAAGCATTAACAATATCCAAAATGGTAAAAATGATGTGCTTAGTTAAGAAAAAATGTGGGCATAAGTGGTTAAATATTTTAACCCAATTTCAATTATTTTTGGAATTCCATTCAATTTATCAAGACGTAAAAAAAAATTGGAAAACAATCAAGAGGTTATGCAAGTTAGATTTTAAACTTCCAAGATAACAAAGTTGATAGTTGACAACTCACTAACTCCATATCAATTTAAAGTTTTGGGTATCCATGATAAAACGTCATCCCATATGGATATTGAGAGTAGTATAAGTAAATTCAATAATCTAGAGATCATACAGGGTAAATGAAAGAATCAGAGGTATTAATTTCTTCCTTTTACAGAACAGTTAAGCACATGGTTAAGAACGATCTCCCATTCCCATGGGACATCAATATTAATTTATATTTAGCAACAACACACATACATATCATACAAATTTCAATTCCAAAGATCATCTTCATGGATGATAAGTTCACCATATATAGAGTTAATGAAGTCGTAAATCAACTAAAAGACTCGATTGAAATAGTGGTTTTATTGACAAATTTAATAAAAAATTGGGAGAAGTTGATTATACTCCTCTAAATTGGATAAATCATTCAATATTTTAAGGGGGTGAATGGGTATATATCCATAGGGATGGATCAACATGCATGAATTGAGGGATTTTTTGAAAAATGGGTAGTAGGGACAACTAATATAGTAAGCAGAAGAGACCTCCTAGGCTCCAAGGAAATATGTGTGGTGAAAACTAAAAATATAAGGTGATGTGGAACCAGTAGATGCTAATGTGAAACAAATTTTGATCCAAAAAGGGGGTAATTTAAAATGATAGATCAACAAGTGCCCAGACACTGCTTCAATAAGGTAAAGCATCAAAAGATTCCTACAAAAGGACATATTCAACACTCAGACTAGGAGGGTATAAGAAAGACAACAAAAAAACAAAAAAACGGGGGGCCGGGGGGGGTGGGGGGGGGGAATTCATTTAGTTTACACTCAAAAGGATACCAAAAAATTCTAAGAAAAGTTGTACATGATTCTACAAAATTGTCCCTCTCTCTTCTTATCTCTCTTTCTTCCATGTAATGAGATTGGAGAACTTATTCTATTAGGAGAAAGACAATAAGCTCAGGGAAGAGATGGGGATTTCCTTCTTCAAAGGTCGATTCAAGGATGCAAAATCAAGAGGACCACCTCACCTCTGGGATGGAAATGGGGACCCCTACAAACAAGCATACTACAAAGAGATGTTTAATACTAAAAGGAATGAAGAGCATAAATTGAAAGGCTTGCAACAGACCTTGAAAGGGACAACTATCATCCAACGACTGTTTCAGGAGTTGGAGATATGGTCCAGTTTAAAAATCACTTTCAAATGTTCACCACACATATCCTACGAAAATTTTACATGTGCTAAGATGGAAATGAATTCAAGGAGATCCCATAAATATCCCATGGGAAAAAATGGCATCAAATTGCCAAGTATCACAAAGTAGTCATGTCATGTCAAGGGTAGTCTTCCATAACAACGCATACATCAAGGTATATTTCTCCACAAGAGGAATCCACTCAACAAGGTTAAAATTAATTGAAGCAATCAGGTAGTTATAAAGAAGGAAACAATATTCTAACAAAGAGGCAAAACAACTAGCAACAGAAAGGGATAGTTTGAGAAGCCACAGTAAAATAGGCTAGTTCACACAAGCAGTGATCAAGATTCAATCCCCTTCCTATAAAATATAAATTCACACCCCATCAGGGGTTATTAGGAATTATTTGGAGAGGGACTCTCTAGAGAACTACACGGTCATATGTTTTTAGGACTAAGCCAGTTGTGTTTAGTCAAATTGCTCCATGTGATTCAAATATCAAGTTTATGCCATCATGTTATAGCTTCCCACTATTATTCTAATTATTGTTATGTAAATCCAAAGACTCTTCAGTCCATGTATTTTTTTTTATATCAATAAAGCTTTGAGCATCCTTCCTTTCTACCATTTTCATGGCATGGAGGTGTTGAATATCATATGATGATCTCAAATTTCGTTTGCATGACTTGTTTTCTTCATGAATCTTTATATGTCTAAATAGTAAATGAAATCTTCAATTATTGTTTAATATGTGAATGTTTTAGCTGCCATTGCATGAGATTCAACAATATTTAAATTACTTGTGTATAAATCACTGAATTCTCAAATGCTCAATATATTTTTTGTCGCTAGGCTAGAATTGAAACAAACAGGAGGTTTTTCTTCATACTAGGAACATACAGAATATCATAAACATGGAGTACACCACTTGAATTAAACTAAAAGGAAGTGGATCCAACTCCTTGGATCGAATAGGTGGTATTATCTCCAAGCTTCGCTTGACACGAGAACTTCTTTTCCTCCAGATATGAGATATCGATCCTATATCCAGTCATGTATTTTGATGTGCCACTATCCACCAACCATGTCTCATCACTAGTGGTAATGGATCCATCTAGAGTTGAGACAAGATAGTACTCCTTCCTTGTCTCTTGATCATTTGAAGAATTCTTTCTTATAGATTCATCTTCTGTAGCAGTAGAATCATGAAATATACCCTTGAACATTTCTCTTTGCTTTGCACGATAGGCTCTTGCAGAGTGGCCCTTCTTATTTCAGTTGAAGAATTTGAATTTAGACTTATCAAAGATCTTGTTGTATTCTTTTTTCCTTTTGATGAGGAAACTTATTCTGATAAAAGGATTTATTTCCTCTCTTTGTCCTTGTCGCAAGAATAAGGTTCTTTTCTTTGGAGGAAACTATTTTGCTTTGAATCCTCTCTTCTTCTTGAAGGAAATCATGCCACAATATTTCAAAGTTTGGTTGCACTTCTCGACCATTAACAATAGCCAAGAATGTCTCCCATGAGGATGGAAGATCATCGACAACAATCTAAATAAGATCATCAGCATCAATAGTAACTCCAATGCTCATGAGTTGATCTCTTACTTGAGATATATGTGTGAAGAAGGAATCAATAGTTTCTTCCATCTCCATATTTAGATCACGAAGCTTGTTCTTCAGGGATATCTTATGACAGAGAGCATTCTTCTCATAAATATTTGTCAAAGTGTTGAAGCACTCCTTTGCAGTCTTCAATGAAGTAATCACCGACATCAAATTGCTTTCACAGAATCATAAATGATTCTCTTTTCTTTGGATTGATTCTTCTTGAAATCAATATGCCCAACATTAGAAGTAGTCTCTTCAAAAACATTGGATACGTATCCATCTAGATCATGCTCTTGCAGGATATTCAGAATCTTGGCCTTCCAGTTATTGAAGTTCAAAGTTCCTTCAAGTCGGTCTTCTGGTCTTACTGATATTGAAGCCATTATTCTTTAAGTATTGAGCTCACCCAGAATCAACGTAGGCTCAAGCTTGACTGCAAAATTTAGTTTATTCATGCATTGAGTTCTCATACCATGATAATTTTTTTTAGCTTAATGCATAATTATAGTAGTAATTGAAATCAAATGAATAATCAACGAGCATAAGAATTCACATTAGACACAGTATTTACCCTAGGGAAACTGTCTAGTACGTGAGGGACAAAATCCCACCAAAATATTCCTTAGAATATTGATAGATAACAGAGAATTTATTTACAATGAGAAGATTACATCAAGAACCCTAGTGCATTATCAGAGAGAAATACCAAGCACCCCTGGTGCAATCACAGAGTGAGAGAGAAGATGGAAGAATAGAACTCAAAATAATATCCTGCACAAAATCAATTTGTTTATTTTGGTCACATGCACAATGAATGCGAATTTCCTTCAATATAGAAGAGAATTCGATCTCACATTGAATTCATCAATCCTGCATAACATATATATAACCTACTTCTCATGCTTTAGCTACTATTTTTATCTTCTAACTTTAGGATGAACTCAGCCTTCATTTGGATGCTAAATCACTTAGTTAGGTGGCTAACTCAAGTGTCATAACTCAAGAGTCGCAACTCAAGTGATGTCTTTTAGTTCAAATTAAGTTTTGACATGCAAAACACTTTAGTTAACTAGATCTTCTTTATCAACACTTAGTTAACTCTTTTAACTGAAGTCCTTCTTGATAACATCAATGAAGTGAACAATTCGGTTCCTTTAATTAACTGAAGTCTTTCTTGTTAACATCACTGAAGTTTAACAATTCGAGTTCCCTCTTATCTTATCACATCTTATCTTTATCTCTTGTCTTATCTGCGTGGTCCACATGTGCCAACTTTAATTTATCTATCATATCAAATATAGTAAGAATATTTTTGCAATGATGTGATCACCTTGTTCTACTATCGTTCCAAGTGGTCATGTGCTAAAGTAATTCACTTTAGAGGTGGTCAGTCTCTAGAAGAGACTTAATAGCTCAACCATGGTTAGTAGTACATCACACACCATTCATGTTTCAACATGCAAAACACTACCTCAACACTTGAGGATCTATCTTGACACATAAGACTTTAGTCTTGACAAACAAGACTATACAACACCATCACTTTGATATGCAAAGCACTTACCTCGACACATGAGGCTTATTCATTCTTGAGTCCAACTCAAGATTCTTCTCCAAGTTTCCTAAGTCCAACTTAGGCTCCTACAAGGCACTACCTCGACACACGAGGCTCAATATTGACACACAAGATTGACTTGGAGAATGACTCATGATGCTATAACTTTAACAATTATAGCCCTCCATCAAGGTCTGCAATTTAAACTTCCAGTTTGCATAGTTTTCACGGTCCAACTGGGTGGATTCATTTCCATATGAATTTGCTAAAAGATTTTCCATCTTCAAATAAAAATTTTCTCACAACGTGACTTCAAATAACGAGGGATGCCCCAAATACATTCATTTGAATCAATCCACTTTTTATTAAGATGCACCACATATACAAAAATAGATACAAAATATGAGCAGAAATGCATTCAACATACACCATTCAATATAGTGATCCCAATTTTTTTTCATATATAAAAACTCACACGTGAATACATCTTCTCTTCACAAATCAATTGTAATAACCTTAATCATGTGTACACAGCAAGAAGTGTATTCACACGTCCTCTAGAGGATCTTACCACGTGGATGCCTTTGATAGCCTCACAGATTTACTGCCACAAAACAACTTCTTGCCCTCTTCTCAAAAGACAACCGGAGAACAAATGACCTTCTTCACATAAGCTTACATAACCTGAGCCATGATACCAAATTAGAAAAAACAATGAATAAACAGAACACTGAGCCATGATACCAAAATGTTAAAACTATGGTTTCAACGGGTATTCAAGAAAACAACATTGCATCAAATACACACATATACATGTCATAGTTAAAAGAGTTGCGAGGGAAGAGTTAACCTTCCCACATGATTGATGGCATGATGACTTAGTGGATGTGCATAAGCGTGCATTTTGGTGTAAACAATCAATCCACCAGAATAGTCGATTGAAAGAAAGAGGTGATCAGGGTGTTAAGGCAGTTACTTTGTCGTGGAAAGAAGATAAACAAATACTGTAACAGTCATGTGATATGTGGTATTAGTTGCTAGCGGAGATTATTATTTGAAGTTGTAGAGTTCCTGGTCGAAAGAAAGATCATATATGTCTGGAAAATCAACTACCAACCGAGAAGTAGAAGTCATAAAAGTATGAAGCCTCTCCCTCAATTGTTATCACGCAGAAGAAGCTATAACACCGACCAATGAAATATGCAACCAGAGTAAAAAGGAAATGGGAGATCGACTTAGAAACACATTAAGGGAGGTTAACAAAAAAACTGGTCCACCCAAGGGAGTAGACCACATCACAAAGATCCCTCTATTTTTCAGTAATGTTGAAATCGTGTCCAGAAAGAGCATATACTCTATTATGAATTTTATTTCTCAATGAAAATATATAAATATAATATTTATAACTTATTCTGTAAATGACCTATTTTTATAACTTAATCTTTATATAACCTACTTTTTATTCTTTGTCTCAATCCATTATGAATTTGATTTCTCTCAATCCATTATAAATCTAGAAACAATACATCAAACTACTGAATGTTATGAGAGATACCTTTTCAGCTTCTCTTAACCTTCATTTGTTATCTTCTCGAAACATTTTAAGCTGCGTCTCAACACTGAATAATATTCAGAATAAAATTATTATTAAGAAATGACTGCATAATATATCTATCAATCCAAGAAATTAAAAGCTAAGATTAACGAGAAAGGTTGGAGATCTCACCCATCATAAGTCTCAGTCTGCAACATTAAAAGAGCCTTCGCTTATTTATTTTTCGAGAAGGCCGGAAGGCGTAGACACCGTAGAAGAATGATCGACCCGGACATCAGTGTGAGTAATTTTTTATTTCTTTTAGAACACGTGTGCTCTTTAACACCAACTTGATTCTGCTCTACCAGACACCGCCTTCTATCTGAGCAGGGAACGAAAAAACTCGACAAAGTTTCTTTAGCTATGATGCGTGCCTCGTTTGTATGGTCAACTAAATTGTTTCAATAGAAAAAGCTAAAAGAGTATTAATGTAATTTAAACGGAGCACACGTATTCTAACGTCATAGGCAATCATTCAACACACACGCTCTCTCACAACTCTTTGTAGGCGAGCCTTATTCAACCAAGTCTGTCCTCTGTGAGACAGAGGCGGATGCTCCACATCGTATTCTTATGGCCGTCGACCCCATATATTCTTTTCGGTAACTGTTTCCGGCAACGATTCCCATCCTTAACCTATCATCCATGCCATGCATGCGCATTGCATTCATAGTCCTCGTAGGTCCCATGAACTCCCATTGACCAGTTGTAACAGCAGGGCTTCACCGTTCTCGCGTTTTGAATTTTGAATTCCGAATTTTGAAATGCCCGCGTTTGAATTTTGAATTCCGAATTTTGAAATGCCCGCGCCATTCCTTGAGACCGGCCTTTTTATCCCTGCCATTTGTTGATAGTACTCGTGAACCTGCTGGAGATGGACATGTTGCACTAGTGAAGACGCAGAGGACCCTCTCTAAGGAGACGAAGACGGTGGAGAAGGCTGATGGCGTTGGGTTTTTCAACTTCTTATCCCATCTCGTGTTTTTGAGACTACTGTAAACGCTAGTGTAGCAGGTCACTGAGATGATGTTGTTGGACGGAGTTGGCGATATCGGAGGAGGAACCATTGATTGTGAACATCTATAAATATATAGATATCCATTCCCTAAAATTCTATTACAACCAGGGTTTGAAGGGAAAAGGATGTTGAGGAAATATAATGGATGACGTGGATATATCTAAGGGTGTTGGTTTTAAGTAATTGGTAATGTAACAATTATTCAACTAGCATAATAAGTGTAGGGGTAAAATGGTATTGGTGAAGATTGCAAAGAGTATTAGGTAAATATCAATGGTATATACCTGATGAATGAATGTGGCAATGTAGGCAATGTTTTTCTCATAGAACGTGGGATTTAACAACAAATTTCTCAACTTTTGTTTTTTTGTTTAAAGAAAAGATTCAATATTTAAAAGACAACAAAAATGGACGGAATTGATGAAGCAGGTTTTGAAAAGACATTTTCGTTTCAATTTCGAATACCTTTCTCAAGCTTCCTACTAAAAGGATTGTATGCTTCAATCCTTAAGTCTACAGCTGTAGTTAGTGCGATGAAAATTGCAGCATCCTCTACACAAGTTATATGCCTCATACCCAGTTGCACCATAGGCTTGCTGCTCTTACCTTCACCTTGTACATAGCAGTTCATTATGTTGGATTTTGTACAACTTCGGAAGATATTATTCATTATATTTTATTGTGCTTTCAGTGTACTTGTTTATACCTCCTAAGGGAGAAGAACCTTATATGTAATAAATTATGTAAATCACATGAAAGAATCAATGTAAGCCTTGGTGTGCAAAAGAAACAAATAAAAGATTAAAAATTAAACTATTTATTGCCCCCAGGTGAAGTCAGCCCCATAAGGGAATTTCCATTTTCACACATGTATAAATAAGAGGCTTGTGCACCTCATTAGATCATTCTCACACTTGTGAAGTGCGCATCACTTGGAGGAGCAGATTTTCGCATCACTAGAAGAAGGAGGTTTATTTGGGGCATCTACTTGTAAAAGATACTTTCACATTCTTTCTCTTTCTTCATTTGTACTATGATCTCAGAATTATCATCTCTTTGCGAAGGTTGCTGGGTTTTCTCCCATTTGGGTTTCCCAGGGTAAACTCTGTGTTGTTGTTTTGTGCTTTGTCTTACTTCTAGTGATCTTGGTAATGCATTTATGTTTTATGCTATGAATGTATGAAATTTAACATGGTATCAGAGCCATTCTAGAAGAAGTCATTGCCGAAGCATTGTCGGAACCCTGCCAGAATTAGGGTTTCATCTTGTGAAGTGTTCACCCATTATTTTGAAGAAAAAGAGCCATAGGAATTTCGTTTTTGGCTAGTCTAATCCATTGGTGAAGACGGAATTCAATTCCGAGAACTTTTATTTTTGACCTAGCCCCTGCTAGGGTTTCTGATCCAGATCCGCAAATCAAGATGATTGGGATGAAGGTTGAAGATCGGTTGGAAGGAGCCACAAAATTTATCTCCTGGAAGTCTAGGGTTCTTCTACTCCTAGAAGAAAATGATCTTCTACTATATGTAAATGAGAAGGTCCCTGAACCAGAAGCTGAAGAAGATAAATCTCGATGGAGGAAGAATGATGCTAAAGTAAGAAGGATTCTTGTGGATTCCGTGAGAGACCATTTGTTTCCTCAGATCTTAGGTAAGAAGAATGCTAGGAAGATGTTCAAGACCATTATGAAGTTGTTTGAATACACTAGTCTAAATGTATCCATGACTTTGAGAAACCAACTCTCAAATATGAAGATAGCAAAGTCGGAATCCATTGCCTCATACTTTATGAGGATCGTAGAACTCAAAGACAAGCTCAACACTAGTGGAGATCCTATTGGCGATAAGGATCTTGTCCTCCACACTATAAATGGTCTTCCACCATCATGGGAGTCCTTTATCCAAAGCATAAGTGGTAGATCTAAACTACCAAAGTTTGACAAGCTTTGGGCAGATTGCTCTCAGGAGGAGACAAGAATTGCATCATGTCAAAGACTACATGGCAATCAAACTGAAGAGACTCAAGCATTTGTTTCTCATACCAAGAATGGTAAGGGAAAAGGAAAGAAGTTCCATAAACAAAAGCACCAAGAAAGGAGATCAAGTCCTCGTCAAGAACAAAAGAAGAAGAAGGATGTATCTCAAGTTCAATGCTATAGGTGGAGGAAGTATGGACATTACGCCAGTAGCTGCCGAAGTCAAATCAAAAGGAAGCATGAAGCATCCATTGCTGATGTAGAAGAATATTATCATCACAAGAAGTAAAAGAATGAAGATCACACAGAATTTCTATTCATATCAGCACTATCAAGTACTATTCCTACCACTAGTGACACTTGGATCATAGATAGTGGTGCATCTAGACACATGACTGGATATAGAGAGAATCTTTCAGAATTAATTGAGAAAAATTCACATCTCGATGTTGTACTTGGAGATAATGCAAATTACACTGTGAAGGGATCTGGAGCCACCACCCTTCAATTGGAATCAAATGATACATTATGCTTAAGTGATGTACTGTATGTACCTGGTATGAAAAGAATCTTGTCTCCATCTCAACATTGGAGGACAAGGGTTATAAAGTAGCTTTCTCAGAAGGGAAAGTCCTTGCTTGGCACAAGAATTCAAGCATGGGCACAACCAAGGTTATTTGCATAAGAGAAGAGAGCTTGTATAGACTAAACACTTCTCCAGTCCAAGCCCTAATACATGATGCTGCAAGTATGGGCGAGTTATGGCATAGAAGGTTAGCTCATATGAACTATCGATCTCTCCCAGTTCTGAAGAACATTGTAATATGTTTGCTAGGGCTCCAGGTAAACCATGATGGAACTTGTAGAGGATGTGCACTTGGAAAGAATTCCAAGAAGTCTTTTCCAGATAGCGAGAGTAGATCCAAAGGGATTTTGGATCTAGTACACTCTGACTTGTGCGGGCCCATGACTGTTATGTCATTGGGTGGTTATCATTACTATATCACTTTTATTGATGATTACTAACGAAATACTTGGATATACTTTCTCAAGTCAAAAGTGAGTCAAAAGAATCTGAGGAAGTACTTAACAAGTTCAAAGAGTTTAAAGCACAAGTTCAAAATCTGTCAGGAAAGAGGATCAAGATCTTGAGATCCGATAATGGTGGAGAATATACCTCTACACAGTTCAATGATTTCTGCAAGGAAGTAAGAATTAAGAGGGAGCTCACAGTTCCCTACAACCATCAACAAAATGGGGTTACAGAAAGAAAGAATCGTACAATTGTGGAGGCATCCAAAGCTATGATACACGACCAGAGTCTTCAAATGTTCTTGTGGGCAGAAGCATCCAGAACCACTGTATATGTACAGACTAGATGTCCACATAAGATCTTGAAGAACATGACTCTAGAAGAAGCGTTCACAGGTGTGAAACCAGAAGTTGGCCATCTCCGGATTTTTGGCTGTCTTGTCTACATACATGTGTCCAAAGAGAAAAATCAAAGTTAGAACCTTCAGGGAAGAAGGGTACCTTTGTGGGATACAGTGAGTCTTCAAAGGCCTACAGAATTTACATTCCAGGATCCAGACAGATTGAAGTCGGTAGGGATGTGACCTTTGAAGAAGAAATGGCCGTCAGGAAAGGCAAAGGATCAGATATGGAGATTGATGATGCAGAAATGACAGAACCAAAGGAGATGAGATCATCTCCCCCTCCATTTCAGAGGGAGTCAGTAGAAAAGGATGAACCTATCGATCCCATAGATCCAGTTGATATCCCCAGAGATGTGACAGGAACAAAAAATACCTAGATGGGCACAACAGACACTACAGGATGCAGAGGGGCATCATGCTCCACATGGCACTTTCAGAGAAAGCAAAAGACCTCAGAGATTCTCCAGCTATGTGGCACTGATGAGCAACATTATTGATTTAGAAGCCACCACTTACGAAGAAGCATCCAAACATCAAGTTTTGAAGGATGCCATGATGGAAGAATATCAATCCATCATGAAGAATGATGTGTGGGAGATTGCGCCGAGCACTGAGGAGAAGTCAATTGTGACTTCTAAGTGGTTATATAAGATCAAGCATGGAGAAGACGACGATGTTGAGAAATACAAGGCCAGATTTGTAGCCAGAGAATTCTCTTAGAAAGAGGGAGTTGATTATGACGACACTTTTTCTCCTGTGGCCCGATATACTTCCATCAGATCCATTATCGCGATTACTTAAGCTATGGGATGGAAGTTGCATCAAATGGATGTGAAGACAACTTTCCTCAATGGTGTTATTGAGGAAGAAATTTACATCAAACAACCAGATGGGTTTATTGTTCAAGGAAAGGAGTCTCATGTATGCAGACTGAAGAAGGCAATGTATGGCCTCAAGCAAGCACCCCATGCTTGGTATGGACGAATAGACAGATTCCTGGTGAGATTGGGATTTTCCAAGAGTGATGCATACCCCAACCTTTACTACAAGGTTGTAGATGACGAGCCACTAATCTTGGTATTATATTTTGAGGACTTGTTTCTCACTAGAAATGAGAAACTCATTGTATGGTGTCAGAAGAATCTCGCCTCTAAGTTTGAAATGAAAGACCTTGGTTTGATGCATTACTTCTTGGGATTAGAAGTATGGCAGAGGCAGAAAGAGATTTTCATAGGACAAGGAAAATACACCATCGATATATTGAAGAGATTCAGAATGTTGGACTGCAAGTCCATGGCTACTCCGATGTTGCTTCAGTTTGGGTTCTGCAGTCATTTCCTGGTGCAGCAGGAAGTAGAACTCAGTAGCACTCAGTACTGCAGAGGCTGAGTACATGGCTGCTGGCACAGCAGCTCGAGAAGAAGTTTGGCTTCGTAAACTCCTGGCAGGATTGTTCGATCAGATTCTAGAGTCGACCATGATTCACTGCGATAACTAGAGCTATTTGTAGATGTCAACGAATCCTTTATTTCACGACAGGTCGAAGCATATCGAGATTTGATATCACTTCATTTGTGATATGGTGCAGAATGGTGCGGTCGAGTTATAGTACGTGCCGACAGACGACCAGACTGCAGATGTTCTCACCAAGGCTCTTCCCAGGGTGAAGTTCGAATACTTTCGAGGAATACTTGAAGTCAAAGAGAACGTATCCCTCCTTGAGAGGGAAAGATGACATTGAGATGCTTTCCTTGCTTTTCCCAGGTGCCGCTCTAGTCCAGTTACTCAGCCAGATATGGGAGAAATATGATAGGAAGATGAGTAGGATAGTCAGCAGTTGGCCGAGCTCACCCAAGTACCTTCTGCAGTCCAGTTACTTAGCCAAATATGGGAGAAATCTCATAGGTAGATGAATAGGATAGTCAGCAGTTGGTTGGGTTCACACTGGTGCCTCTGCAGTCCAGTTACTCAGCCAGATATGGGAGAAATCCCATAGGCAGATGAGTAGGACAGTCAGCAGTTGGCCATGTGGTTGCATAGGTGCCTCTACAATCCAAATACTCAGCCAGATATGGGAGAAATCCCATAAATAGAAGAGTAGGATAGTAGGTAGATGGCCGTGCCCTTTTGCTCGTATGAGATCTCAGCCAGGTATGGGAGGACCCCATTGGCAGATGAGACAAATAGGTAGCAAATTGTATAGCATAAATGGTACAACTGATATTCTTAGATATCCAAGATTGAGTGATTCTCCTGGATCCAGGATTGAGTGATTCTCCTGGACTCACCGAAGGACTGGTGATGATGATGCACAGAGATTGTGTGGACAACCTTCAGTATGCAGAAAGATGATGGAGACAGAATAGATGTACAAGATGAAACCCAGATGATCGTGATGCAGATGAAGACCGAAGAATACCTTCCTCGTTGAGAGGGAGTGTTGGATTTTGTACAACTTCGGAAGATATTATTCATTATATTTTATTGTACTTTCATTGTACTTGTTTATACCTCCTAAGGGAGAAGAACCTTAGGTAATAAATTATGTAATCACATGAAAGAATCAATGTAAGCCTTGGGGTGCAAAAGAAACAAATAAAAGATTAAAAATTAAATTATTTATTGCCCCTAGGTGAAGTCGGCCCCATAAGGGAATTTCCAGTTTCGCACATGTATAAATAAGAGGCTTGTGCACCTCATTAGATCATTCTCACACTTGTGAAGTGCGCATCACTTGGAGGAGCAGATTTTCGCATCACTAGAAGAAGGAGGTTTATTTGGGCATCTACTTGTAAAAGATACTTTCACATTCTTTCTCTTTCTTCATTTGTACTGTGATCTCATAATTATCATCTCTCTGCGAAGGTTGCTGGGTTTCTCCCATTTGGGTTTCCCCAGTTAAAATCTGTGTTGTTGTTTTGTGCTTTGTCTTACTTCTAGTGATCTTGGTAATGCATTTATGTTTTATGCTATGAATGTATGAAATTTAACACATTACAAAGCCTCTTAAGAGTTGCATACCAAAATTGAATGCAAAATCGCCACTGCTACAAGGACTTGGAATTGGAGCTTATGAAAGTGTCACTTTTTATGTGTCACTTAGAAACTCTCCACCCTTGTGAGCATTAATACGGGTCTCTTAAACAACAATTCAGTTACTCACTCCTGATAGACCACCACCTTCTACAACAAGATGAAACATGCAACCAATGTAATCCTTCCCACCTTGCTCTCTCCATGGTTCCAGCCTACCCAACGGCTGCTAGGTACCAACACCAGAAGATCCTGGACACAAAATCAACCATGCTCTACGAATAGATTGAGAAACACAATCAGAACCTGTAAAAGCCACAAAGAGGGTTACCATAGAAGCAACGACGACAACATATCCAGAAAGGTCATGGATCATAACCAACCATCCTTTCCATTCCCTTCTTTACCAATTCTTAAAGATTAATTCGATGTGATGAAAACTCCGTTTCAAATTTGGACAGATGCAAATGACACAAATCATGTACGCATCTATTAATTCTTTCAAGTAACTAAACCACAGTTTGTAATAGCAAAAGGATATCCTAAACAAGATCAATCCTTAGATTGGCTGATTACTAATCGTGATCGATGTCCTCTGTGTTGGCTACATTTACAATTGAAAATCAGTTGCCTCACATTGCCTTGCAGTTGCACAAATATCCCCCTCTCAAACTAGCTTGCCTCGGTTGCCTCAGTCGCCGAGAATGCTTCGTTTAATCTAGCAGATTTCTGGTTCTCACTATAAAATATTGTAGCATCTCTCCCCATGGATTTACTGTTCCCAATGAAATGAGGATGCCAACGAATCTATGAGAAATATATGGCATGTTGCATTAAACAATAACCGATATCTATAGCTGAGCGTGAGGGTCCTGCGTGAGGTCAGCCAATTTGACAGTGCATTTTCGGTCACCGGAGAGGATAACTGCAGTCTGAGAGGTGTCTATGGATGGCATAGTCATGCCATGGTGGCATAGTCATGCCATGGATGATGGATGGTTCTAACACCTGACAGGCTCATCTTAAAGGCGAGTCTGTCTGGTTCATAAGGCTTGCCGTCCATAACCACGATGGATCGGCGTGCAGCCAAATTGTTTTTGAAGGGATAGGTTCAATGCTCATGGCTCCACCAATAACGCTCATGGTTCCATCACCTACCAACCATTGCTCATGGTTCCACCACCAATGCTCATGGTTCCACCAACAATGCTCAGGGTTCCATAAATAGAGCTGTGGTTCCACCAACAATGTTCATGGTTTGTCACAGTCCATAAATAAAAGCTTATGATATTCTTGGTTCCACCAACGTTGTTCAAGGTTCCTTAATTACACATGGTGTTGTATGCATTTTACATGGTTCCACCTACATTGTTCATGGTTCCACCAACAATGCTCATGGTTCCACCAACAATGCTCATGGTTCCATAAATAGATCTCATGGTTCCACCAACAATGCTCATGGTTCCATAAATAGATCTCCTGGTTCCATAACCAAAGGTGGAACCATGAGCATTATTGGTGGAACCATAAGCATTGTTGGTGGAACCATGAGCTCTATTTATGGAACCATGAGAATTGTTGGGGGAACCATGAGCTTTAGTTATGGAACCATGAGATCTAGTTATGGAACCATGAACATTATTGGTGGAACCATGAGCACTATTGGTGGAACTATGAGCTCTATTTATGGAACCATGAGCATTATTGGTGGAACCATGAGCTCTATTTATGGAACCATGGGCATTATTGGTGGAACCATGAGCTCTATTTATGAACATTGTTGGTGGAACCATGAGCTCTAGTTATGGAACCATGAACATTGTTGGTGGAACCATGAGATCTAGATATGGAACCATGAACATTATTGGTGGAACCATGAGCTCTATTTATGGAACCATGAGCATTATTGGTGGAACCATGAGCATTGTTGGTGGAACCATAAGCTCTATTTATGGAACCACGAGCTTTAGTTATGGAACCATGAGCTCTATTTATGGAACCATGAGCTCTATTTATGGAGCCATGAGCATTGTTGGTGGAACCATGAGCTCTATTTATGGAACCATGAGAATTGTTGGGGGAACCATGAACTTTAGTTATGGAACCATGAGATCTAGTTATGGAACCATGAGATCTAGTTATGGAACCATGAACATTATTGGTGGAACCATGAGCATTGTTGGTGGAACCATGAGCTCTAATCATGGAACCATGAGCTTTAGTTATGGAACCATGAGCTCTATTTATGTAACCATGAGCATTATTGGTTGAACCATGAGCTATATTCATCATCGTCTTCATTATCATCATCACATCATCGTCATCATCATCATCTTCATGACGACGACAACGATGATGATGATGATGATGATGAAGATGGCGATGGTGATGATGATGATGATGATGATGATGATGATGAGGATGGTGATGAGGATGATGATGATGATGAAGACGTTGAAGATGATGATGATGATGGTGATGATGATGAAGATGATGGTGATGAATATGATGAAGATGATGATGATGATGAAGATGACGACGACGAAGATTATGATGATGATGATGACGATGATGATGATGATGATGATAATGGTGATGATGATGATAATGATGATGGCGATGATGATTAAGATGATGGTGATGAAGATGATGATGAGGATGATGATGATGATGAATATGATGATGGAGATGACGATGATGATTAAGATGAAGATGAAGATGATGATGATGATGATGATGATGATGATAAATAAGAGGATGATGATGATGATGATTATGATGATGTTTATGACGATTATCATCATCATCGTCATCATCAACATCATCATATTCATCACCATAATATTCATCTTCATCATCTTCATCATCATCATCTTCAAAGTATTCATCATCATCATCATCATCCTCATCATCCTCAACACCATCATCATCATCCTCATTATCATCCTCATCATCCTCAACACCATCATCATCATCCTCATCATCACCGTCGCCATCTTCATCATTAGCATCATCATCATCGTTGTCATCATCATGAAGATGATGATGATGATGATGATGTGATGATGATAATGAAGACGACGACGACGACGACGACGATGATGATGGTGATGAGGATGATGAGGATGATGATGACTTTGAAGACGATGATGATGAAGATGAAGATGGTGGTGATGAAGATGATGGGGATGATGATGATGATACCAACACCATAATAAAGGAAATTAAAACTATATTTAGGTTTACTAAACAAATGCATGCACGCATTATTAGCACGCATGCATGCTTTTAAACACGTGTGCGCGCATTTATTTGCGTACGTGTGCTTGCACATTTTGTCCATGTCAACTCACCAACGTGGACGTTTGGCATTGCTGAAGTAGGGGCGCGTACGCGTATTTGAATGCACGTGCACGCCCTTGTTTTTTTTCCGCTCGCGTGCTTCCATTGCGACCTTTTTGGGTACCATCTTCGTGCGGGTACCCGGAACCATTAGCATTATTTGTGGAACCATGAGCATTGTTGGTGGAACCATGAGCTGTATTTATGGAACCATGAGCTTTAGTTATGGAACCATGAGATCTAGTTATAGAACCATGAACATTATTGGTGGAACCATGAGCACTATTGGTGGAACTATGAGCTCTGTTTATGGAACAATGAGCATTGTTGGTAGAAACATGAGCTCTATTTATGAACATTGTTGGTGGAATTCACGTGGAACCATGAGCTCTATTTATGGAACCATGAGCATTGTTGGTGGAACCATGAGCTCTAGTTATGGAACCATGAACATTATTGATGGAACGATGAGAACCATCCATTGAAACATGAGCTCTATTTATGGAACCATGAGCATTATTGGTGGAACCATGAGCATTGTTGGTGGAACCATGAGCTCTATTTATGGAACCATGAGAATTGTTGGGGGAACCATGAGCTTTAGTTATGGAACTGTAATGTCCCCATTCAAATAAGTGCATAGTAAGACAATCCCATCAATCCTACTAGTTTCCTAGGTTGGATGGGCACATGTGGGATGGTAATAAGGAAGCTAATAAATGATATTTAGACATTAGAGGGGTTCAAGCATTTAATAAATATGGTAAATAAATAAATTCAAGATAAATTCTAAGTGGCAAGTGGTTTTGGAGACATATGGAGGTGGTGGGATCCACACTAGCTTGATTTTTCATAATACATGGTATCTCTCTTTTGCAAATTCGAATTAATGGGAATGTGAAAACTCTTGGGTGAGTTGGTAAGTCATAACACATGTCATTGAGCATCTTAGGTTGAATTGGGAAGGATTGGTAACCTCCATGGAAGATAAAGAGTCAAAGTAGAAGTTTGTGGACACCAATGATGGAGCATCTATGACAACTATGAAAAATTGTAGACCTGACCTCTGACATCTGACCACTATGACATGTCAGCACCAAAAATAGGCTCAAAGAAGGCGAATTTGGGAGTTGGAGAAGCCAAAGAGACTCAAAATCGAATTTGGGAGAAGATGGAAGGTTGGAACTAGGAGATAAGTGGCAAATGTGGAATATTTCCTAAATGGAAATCTATTGAATCTAGTGAGAGGATTTAGACCCTTAGAAGGATAATGTTGGTTATAAAATGTAGAAATGAAGAATGAGAATGGCTTTTGATGATTTGAGAAAAATTGCATTTGTGAAGAGAGAGCTAGTGGATGACTAGTTTCTTGCCTTAGCCAATTTCGAGGGTGAAAGATTCCCATCCAAGTTGGTGTTTGGAGAGGCCACTCAGGTATTTCATGGTGCTTTAATGGAATTTGTATTTGGAGGTAGCAGCTACAGGAAGTTTCATGGTTTGGTTTAGTGCAGCACTTTCTCTCCACCGTTTCCAATTTTGAAGGCATATTCGTGCTCCTTGAGGGAGGGCGTTTTTGGTGAGCACTTGTGATTCTTGAGAGAGCTTCTCATTATATATTTATGATTGTAATAGATTCATATCCTCTTTTATTGATATTCATAAAGTCTCAGGTCAAAATACCCACTGGTTGTATGCAAAACTATTGATTAATGAGCAAACAATGTCCATTTCCCCAATGCATTGATGTATGACACTATAATGTTGATTATTTCGAATGGATGGATGATTCTATGATATATTTGTGATCAATATACTGCCATGGATGTCTTATACAAGTTTAATGTACTGTACTTGAGCATTTGAAGCATTTTTACTCAGTTTAGTTGTATTGGGAGGTGAAATAGTGCCATTTCCCCAAGGGTCGAATTGGAGGTTTTTGCTGTTGAATGTGAGAGAGTTAGAACAGTAGTAAAAATCAATTAATGGTGCATATGAGGCATTAATCACATAATTAACACATTATATACCTTTTTTCATAAATTTGTGGGAGTTTGGAGGCATTTGGAAGGCCATTTGCAGTGTTACCTGGGGGGGATTTGATGCACAAATTACTAGTCAAAATTACATATGTTGATCAGAATACAAATCAAGTTTGCAGTAGTATTTGGAGGGCCATAAAACATCCTTGAACCTGATATTCAAGTCTAAATACCATTCATACACTCCTACAGAAGATTTGGGAGCATTTAGGTTGATTTGGAGGTCAAAACAGTAAAACTAGTCAAAGGTCGAAATTGGGAAAAAAAGTGAAAAATTGGGCATTTTAATAAAATTTGAAAAAGGGATATTACAAGTGGTATCAGAGCATGGTCTTGGAACCTGATGGTATTAACAAGAATCCAAACAAATAAAACACCACCCTTTGAATTAGTAGTTGAAGAAGTTTTGGTTGAAGAAGAGATAGTAGTAGAAAAAGAGTTTTTTCTAAAACAATGGGTAGAGAGGAGGAGGAAAAATTAAGACATAAGGAGGAATTTACTGAAGCCTTAAAACCATGTTTTGAAGGACTTACCATGGTTATGCTAGATATGAATAAACAAATGATGAAAGGTTTCGAATTGTTGGGTAGCCAACTTTCAGGCAAAGGGATGATAGGAGATAATAGTGGTTCACACTCAGGGGAAAAGATGAAAGGGAATGAGCATATTTTCTCAAGTACAGGACCTCATAATAGACGTGATGAATTTCAAAGCACACAAAGGCATACTGCACCTAAATTTCTCACACCCAAAGAAGAGCCCAATCTTGAATTGGATTACAAGAAACTAGTAAATGATTGGAATGATTTGAATGAAGAGTGTAAAAGAGGTGTACCACTCAGTGACTACATTGATGCTATGCAAAAGATTCAAATGAAGGGAGACAATAGGAGTCCATTCCAAAACAAAGAATTGAATAGTGCTATTGGAAAAATGTCACTTCCTACTTTTGATGGTTCTTCTCAAAATTCTGCTAACACTTGGGTGCAAAAATTGGATGTATATTTTCAGCTGAATCCTATGTTGGAAGAGGATGCATTAAAAATGGCCATTTTGCATTTGGAAGGAGATGCCAATGAATGGTGGTTTCATGGGATGAAAACCTTGGGTCATAATCAGGTTAAAACATATGGATAATTTGTTGACAGGGTACTAGAAAGATTTGAACAAAAAGATCCAGAATTGCCTTTCAAAGAACTAGCTCAATTGAAGCAAACTGGGTCCCCTACCGAATATATGTTGAACTTTCAAAAATTATCAGTCAAGGTGGCTGATGTATCTATGGGAAGATTAGTATTGCTGTTCACTGAAGGTTTGGCTGAACCCTTAAAAGGTTTGGTCAAATCCCACAAGCCAACTACATTAAAAGATGCAATGAGCTTGACTAGGGATCTCCAAAATGTGCTTCCTAGAACGAGATTTCCTCCTAAGCCTAGCTACAAATTTGAAAAGAAACCTTGGCAAAGGGATGGATATTATAAGAAACCTTGGCAAAGAGAGTCATTTGAGAGGAATAAAAAAGAGGGACTAAACAGGGATGAACTTAGAAAAAAGAAATTGTGCTTCACATGCTTCCAACCATGGACACCAGGGCACAAATGTACCAAAGGAAAGGCTCAATACATAGAAGTATTTTCTGACAATGAGGAGTATGATGGGGGCATGGATGAAGATGGACATATTTCAGATCAAGAAGAAGCATATGAGACAGCAGTAGAAGAGGAAAGACAAGAAGAAAATCAGCCTTCACTGGACAAAGCAAGAATGGCAGTGCTTTCAGCAGTACCTC
This sequence comes from Larix kaempferi, assembly GCA_027924585.1. Taxonomy (NCBI): domain Eukaryota; kingdom Viridiplantae; phylum Streptophyta; class Pinopsida; order Pinales; family Pinaceae; genus Larix; species Larix kaempferi. The sequence continues at coordinate 205,627 of BSBM01001241.1, forward strand.
GCTATCATACTATCCGATGCAAAGGTGTGGTACAAGGACAAAGAACTTTAGTTTTGGTAGATGGAGGAGCCACTCATAACTTCATTGATGCAGAGATAGTAGAGAAAATAAAGATACCTATTGAACCATTTGATGGCTTCACAGTTGTCATTCCCGGTCACAACACAATGCAATGCAAAACATGGGTTCCAAAGCTGCAAGTCACCGTAGGTAACTATACTTTTGTTGATAGTTTTTATGTGGTTGATGTTGCTGATACTAATGTGGTTTTGGGAGTGCAATGGCTATATTCAATAGGAGAGCATACCATAAATTATCAAATTCCCGAAATGAAATTCCAAGATTCAAAAGGAGTACAAAGAATTGTGAGAGGGCAACACACTTATCCAAATCAAGTAGTAACTTGCAATAGTATGAGATCTATATTGAAGCATGGGGATATAGAATGGGCTGCTGAATGTCATATTACATCTCCCAAGCCAACTATAAATATTTTCAAACACCCAAAGGAGATAGAGAGACTTTTGCAAAAATATGAAAAGGTTTTTAGAGACCTTCCACATGGTAGGCCACCGGATAGGGGGGTTGAGCACAGTATTATTTTGGAGGAGGGCACTTCACCCATTCAGATACCACCTTATAGACATCCTAAAAAGTTCAGAGATGAGATTGAAAAATCTATCCAAGAACTCCTAGAGTTGGGACTCATTAGACCAAGCTCTAGCTCTTATGCTTCTTCAGTAGTGCTAGTGAAGAAAAAAGATGGAACATTGAGAATGTGCATAGATTTTAGAGCCTTGAACAAAAATACTATCAAGAATAGGTATCCTATTCCTAAGATTGATGAGCTCATGGATGAGCTACATGGGGCCAAATACTTCTCAAAAATTGACCTTAGATCAGGGTATCACCAAATTCGAATCAAAGATGAAGATGTGCAAAAGACCGCTTTTCGATGTCATTTTGGCCACTTTGAATTTCTTGTCATGCCTTTTGGGTTAACTAATGCTCCAGCCACCTTTCAAGCATGTATGAATAGGATATTTTGCAAGCAACTAAGAAGGTTTGTTTTGGTTTTCTTTGAATATATTCTCATTTACAGTAAAACATGGGAAGAGCATTTGCAACAGTTAGAGATTGTGTTGAAAATCTTGCAAGAAGAGTCCTTATTTGCTAAATTATCAAAATGTGAGTTTGGGATGAAAGAACTACTGTATCTTGGGCACATTATTGGGCAAGAAGGAGTGAAGGTACACATGGAAAAAATCAGGGCTATCTTGGAATGGCCATCACCAAAAAATATTACCGAATTGAGAGGCTTTATTGGCATATGCACCTACTACATAGAATTTGTGAAAGGGTTCTCCAAGTTGACTTCTCCACTCACTGATTTGACTAAGAAGGATGCTTTCAAGTGGGATGAAGAGGCTGAAAAGGCCTTCCAAAAAATGAAAGAGGTAATGAGTAGTTGTCCCATACTTACACTTCCTGATTTTACTAAACCTTTTGTTGTGGAATGTGATGCTTCAGGTGGAGGAATAGGGGCTGTCCTAAAGCAAGGCCAACACCCCATAGCCTTTGAGAGCAGAAAGTTGCAGCCTCATGAAAAACTTTACTCCATCTATGATAAAGAAATGCTGGCCATTATGCATGCATTGGCCAAATTCAGACAATACTTGGTGGGCAGCAAGTTTGTGGTGAAAACTGACCATAATAGTCTAAGACACTTTCTCACCCAAAAAGATCTAAATGAAAGGCAACAAAAGTGGGTAAGCAAGATTCAAGCTTATGATTTTGATATTGAATATGTCAAAAGAAAGAATAATATAGTGTTGATGTATATGTAACTTCAGAATGTATTTCATTTGTATATTTTATATATATTTATTGTACCCTTATAAGAGATGTGTTATTCCTCTATAAGGAAGTGTCGTCATGTGGATTAACAAGTGTCGCAAGTGTGTGTACTTGCCGATGGGTTATTAGACCACCATTTGGGGTCGGCCCGGAATTATATATAATATAATGTGGATGTATCTAAGTAGACAAGTCGGCCCCAGTAGGTCACTGGGCAAAAAGGTGAGTATAAATAGAGATAGGAGATCTCTATTTTACTCACTCGGAAAAGTAACTATCTCTCTCTCTGAAAAGTGGCACACTAGTGAGGAGGAGGAGGATCATCTGCTAGGAGACTATCTCAGTGTTATTTGGTTGTATTTTGGTTGAGCCATTGCTCTCTCTATCTCTGAGGAAGTTGTGGGGTTTTTCACCTTAGGGTTTTCCCCATGGAAACTCTGTGTCTCTTGTCTCTATGCTTTTGATTCTTGTGATGCTTGTGATGCTTGTCATTTTATGATTGTCATGCATTGATATACTGTAGATGTTATTCTCTCAGCAAAGATCCTATAGTATTGTGATTTAATACTAAAAATTTAACATGGTTTCAGAGCTTAACTGAGAAGAAGACATTTTGCAGTGACGGAAGCTTGTATTCCTTGTTTATTGGGTTTCTCTCCACAAATTTTTGAAATTCAGTATAGTAGATTGGATCTACTCATCAAGGCGCATCTATCTGTCTAATCAGAATTCCGTTCCGAGCATTTTCAGATTTGGCCCTAAAAATTAGGGTTTCCACAAAAATAGGAATTTCTGGAAACTGAAGGCACAGCTGGAAGCTCCTTGCAAAAATCGAAGGTTTGAGCTTTGGATCAAGATTTTTGGTTGGGTAGATCTCCGGGAAACTCAAACCCTAATTCAGGGCTCTCCCTAGTGAACCCGGGAGGACAAAAAGGCAATTTTGAAGGGCAAGACTTTGCTGATCTCAAATTCTGAATGTACTAGGCTGATCAGCTCTCCAAGGCGCATCTTTCTATCCTTTCAGAATTTTGAAATTCACATTTTGAATTTTTAGGGTTTCTCTGACAAACCCTAATCCAGGACCAGATCCAGTTTTCAGCACTTCAAGTGGTAAGTCCTAAAACTTTTCTATTTCCATTTGAAGTACTCTTAAAGATGTCTCTCGACACCAAGCTTGAGGATAAGCTTGAAGGGGCTGATAACTTCCGAGCCTGGAAGTATAGAATTGGGCTAATCCTGGAAGAGAATGAGTTGGACTCATATGTGAAAGAAGACATCCCTATCCCAGAGGATGAAGAGGCCAAGGCATTGCACAAGAAGAACTTGGTCAAGGCAAAAAGGATCATTGCTGATTCTATCAAAGACCATCTCATACCCCATGTGTCTTCTCTCAAGACACCCAAGGAGATGTTTGAATCCTTGACCAAGCTATTTGAAGGAAAGAACATAAATCGGAAGATGACCCTGCGGAACCAATTGAAAGCAGTAAAGTTTCAGAATGGAGAAACCATTCAATCCTATTTTTCAAGGGTCTCCCAGATCAAGGAACAACTAGAAGCAGTGGATGAAATGGTGGATAATGGTGAAGTGGTGATGACCACTCTGAATGGCCTACCCAGGTCATGGGATTCCTTTATTCAAGGAATTTGTGCAAGAAAGAAGTTGATCTCCTTCAGTAGACTTTGAGAAGAATGCTCTCAAGAAGAAGCTAGACTTATAGCTCGTGAAGAAAAGATGGGAGGTGAAGATCAAGCTCTTGCAGCTCACACCAAAAGAGGTAAATCCAAGAAGGAATCATCTCATAATAGAAGATTCTCTCACCACCATTATCATAAAGATAAGAAAGATCTCAGATGCTTCAGTTGCAATGAGAAGGGACACTTTGCTTCAGATTGTCCCAAGAAGAAGAAAGACAACAATAACAACTCCAACAAAAAGAAAAAGAATAACAAAAGAAGATATCATGCTCATGCTGCCGAAGATGATGAACCTCCAAAGAAGAAGGCTAGGGCAGAAAGTAGTAGTGATGATGACTCATCAAGTGAAGAAGAGTATGTTCTGATCTCTGCACTCACAGGTACCATCTCCCATGGTTGTAATGATTGGTTGATTGATAGTGGGGCCTCCAAACACATGACTGGGTTCAAGGAATCTTTTGTGAACCTTTCTGAACATGAATCACCCCATAAGGTGAAACTTGGGGATGATTATCAATACCCAATCAAAGGAAGTGGTGGAGCCTCCTACAACCTAGATTCTGGAAAATCTCTGAAGATGAAGGAAGTCCTCTATGTACCTGGGCTCAAGAAGAACTTACTCTCAATCTCTGCTTTAGATGCAAAAGGTATGAGGGTTGCATTTGTTGATGGCCAAGTCCTAATGTGGCCAAAGGGAAAGACGATATATGATGCAGTAAGGATTGGAGAGCAAGAGGGAGGACTGTACAAATTGAAGGGACAACCTGAACATGCCATGGTGCATGAATCCATGGAGCTAAGTGAACTTTGGCATAGAAGACTCGCTCATATGCACTGTAGGGCACTTCCAATTGCAAGCAAGGTAGTAGAGGGTCTTCCTGAAATCAAGACCAAACATGAAGGTGTCTGCAAAGGATGTGCAAAAGGTAAGAACACTAAGAAGGCTTTCCCAAGCAGTGAAAGCAAGGCAAAAGGCATTTTGGAAATCATCCACTTAGATGTATGTGGCCCTATGTCTTCCAGTTCCCTGAGTGGGTATGTTTACTATGTATCATTTATTGATGATTTCTCCAGGAAAACTTGGGTATACTTCTTGAAAGGCAAAGATGAGGTGCTTGATAAATTCAAGGAATTCAAAAACTTGATGGAGAATCAAACTGACAAGAAGATCAAAACATTCAGATCCGACAATGGTGGAGAATTCACCTCAAATGACTTCAAGAAACTTTGCAGTGATTCAGGGATTAAGAGGGAGTTGACTGCTCCTTATAATCCTCAATAGAATGGAGTTGCAGAAAGGAAGAACAGAACTATCATGGAAGCAGCAAGGGCAATGTTGCATGACCAAGATCTTCCTATGCATCTATGGGCAGAAGCAGCTAGAACAGCTGTATATGTGCAGAACAGAACACCCCACAAGATATTGGACAACAAGACACTAGAAGAGGTCTTTTCTGGTAAGAAACCTGAAGTCAGCCATCTCAGAATATTTGGTTGTCCAGTATATACTCATGTCCCAAAAGAAAAGGGGACTAAACTAGATCCTTCAGGAAAGAAGGGCATCTTTGTGGGTTATAGTGAAAGTTCGAAGGCTTACAGAATATACTTTCCAGGATTCAAGAAGATTGATGTCAGCAGGGATGTAACATTTGATGAAAACTCAGCATTCATCAAATCAAGGAAGGCACCTACCGAAGTTTATGAAGAACCTAAGGAAACAAGATTTCAAGACACTACCATGACTGAAGCAGTTCCAGAAGTTGTTCGTGAGTTTGAAGATCCACAAGAACCTGTAGATCCACCCCGTGAGGATAACTCTCACAAGAGGAAACCTGTATGGGCTAGAGAGCTCATTCATGATGCAGAAAGATTTGGCATTCCAGAAGAAGAACACAGAGCAAAGAAGAGAACCAGATCACACACCAGTTATGTTGCCTTACTCTGTGACATTATGAACAAAGATCCCTCCAGTTATGAAGAGGCAGCAGAAAAGAAAGAATGGAAGGATGCTATGGTTGAGGAATACCAATCAATAATGAAGAATGATGTTTGGGATGTTGTCCCAAGACCTAAAGAGAAGTCTGTTGTGACTTCCAAGTGGATCTACAAAATCAAGCATGCTGCAGATGGCAGTGTGGAAAAATACAAAGCAAGATTCGTAGCTCGAGGTTTCTCTCAAAAAGAAGGAATAGATTATGAAGAAACCTTTGCACCTGTAGCCAGGTATACTTCCATCAGAACAGTGCTTGCCCTGGCTGCAGCAATGAAATGGAAAATACACCAGATGGATGTCAAGACTGCTTTCCTGAATGGTGTATTAGAAGAAGAAGTATATGTGGAACAGCCACTCGGTTTTGAAATACATGATAGGGAATCATATGTATGCAGATTGAAGAAATCCTTATATGGCTTGAAGCAAGCTCCCACAACCTGGTATGGTAGGATGGACAGTTTCCTATCTAGTTTGGGCTTCACCAAGAGTAAAGCGGATTCGAACCTTTACTACAAGGTTGAAGAAGGGAATCCTGTGATTCTACTACTGTATGTGGATGACCTATTTGTGACAGGAGATGACAGACTGATTGCAGATACTAAAAGAAAGCTTGCAGCTGAATTCGACATGAAAGATTTGGGAATGATGCACTATTTCCTAGGTATGGAGGTGTGGCAGAGTGCAGGTGGGATCTTCCTTGGTCAAGGGAAATACACAGTAGATATCCTGAAGAGATTTGGGATGATGGATTGCGAGGCCATGGCCACACCTATGGCATTGAATTTGAAGCTTCTATGTGATGCTTCATCTGCCAGTTTATATCACTATGTATCGTCAGATGATTGGGTCCTTGATGTACCTGACGAACACGAGACCAGACATTTGCTTTGCTGTGAACACATTGAGCCAGTTCCTGACGGATCCGAGGAGTGTTCACCTAGTTGCTGTAAAGCATGTTCTGAGGTACCTGAAGGGTACAGTGGATTATGGGCTCAAGTATGAAGCAAATCAAAAGTTTAACCTACAGGGTTATGTTGATTCAGATTGGGCTGGCAGTGCTACAGATAGGAAGAGCACATCTGGGTGCTGTTTTAATATGGGATCAGGTGTGATCTCTTGGTTTAGCAGGAAGCAGTCCTGTGTAGCACTGAGTACAGCTGAGGCAGAGTATGTTGCAGCCTGTTCAGCTAGTTGTGAGGCAGTATGGCTACGGAAGCTATTGTCGGATTTATTTGATCTTCCGTTGGAAGCTACTGGTATCTTCTGTGATAACCAGAGTTGTGTGAAGCTGTCCGAGAACCCAGTGTTTCATGACAGGTCGAAACACATAGAGATCAAATATCACTATATCAGGGATATGGTGCAGAGAGAAGTTGTGAAGCTTCTGTATGTTGCGACGGACGAGCAGATTGCAGATGTGCTGACGAAGCCACTAGCCAGAGTGAAGTTCGAGTACTTCAGAGAGAGGCTTGGCGTTCTTCAGATCGAGGACACTTCGAGGAAGAAGTGATGGACACATTTTCTGAAGCCATTCCAAGCATGTTAGAAGGAGGATCCTTCACATGGCTGTGGATGTAAGCGCTGGATGATGAGCATCAGGATGATGTTCTGGTTTTTGCATGGATATGATCAGTTGAATCATTTTATGTATGTATGTACGCATCATGTTGGATGATGGATATGATCAGATGTATCATTTTATGTATGTATGTACGCATCATGTTGGATGCTAGATATGATCAGTTGGATCATTTTATGTATGTATGTACGCATCATGTTGGATGCTGGATATGATCAGTTGGATCATTTTATGTATGTATGTACGCATCATGTTGGATGATGGATATGATCAGTTGGATCATTTTATGTATGTATGTACGCGTCATGTTGATGCTGGATATGATCAGTTGGATCATGTGTATGTATTTTGTATATGCATCATGTTGGATGCTTGGACCATGTATCTGTATATGTATCAGGTGGATACATTGTATGATCAGGTGGATCATGTATGATGATATGTATCATGTATTTGTATTTGTATCAGGTGGATACATTGATGATCAGGACGATCATGTATGATGATATGTATCAGGTAGATAGTTGGTATGCATTAGGTAGATGCATTGATGATCAGGTGGATCAGGTATGATGACATGCAGCAGGACGTTGCAGTGATGATCAGGATGATCATAGACGACGAGCTTCAGGATGTTGCTCCAGATGACATGCAGCAGGACGTTGCAGTGATGATGATCCGGATGATCATGGATACATCAGGATGATGTATGGTGAGTATCAGTTTGATACTCTGTGGCCGTGGATCAGGTTGTGCAGATAAGCATGTAATTTGTGCCCTGGGAGATTTGCAGATGGTCTTTCGAGGTTTTTCCTATGGCATGTAATTCGGTGCCCTGGGACATCTGGCAAATGCTCTTTCGAGGTTTTGCTTGGGAGGACATATAATTTGTGCCCTGGGAGATCTGCAGATAGTCTTTCGAGGTTTTGCCTATGGCATGTAATTTGTGCCCTGGGATATCTGGCAGATGCTCTTTCGAGGTTTTGTCCTATGGCATGTAATTTGTGCCCTGGGAGATTTCAGGTCGGAGTTGTGTACCCGTAACATCCTGAAATGCTCTTTCGAGGTTTTGCCATGACCACATGTAATTTGTGCCCTGGGAGATCCGATAGGTTGAGCTGTGTGCTCGTAATCAGTCCTGGGATGCTCTTTCAAGGTTTTGTGGTGACCACATGTAATTTGTGCCCTGGGAGATCCGATAGGTTGAGCCTTGTGCTCGTAATCAGTCCTGGGATTCTCTTTCGAGGTTTTGTGGTGAGGTCACATGTAATTTGTGCCCTGGGAGATCCTATAGGTAGAGTCGTGTGCTCGTAACAGCCTGGGATGCTCTTTCGAGGTTTTGTGACGCACGTAATAAGTCCTGAGGATTCCACAGTATGGCCAGTGATGACGAAGACCTGCAGGTGGTGGGCCTACATCCAGTATGAAAAAGGACTGGCTCTGTAGAACTTCCTATGACAAGTAGAGTCAGAGATTGGTTGAGATAGTAGCAGCATTGACGATGATGATGACGATGCATCGATGACAATGATCCAGAGAAGAAGACTTGTCTAGCAGATCTGTGTCGAGAAATACCTTCCTAGTTAAGAGGGAGTGTTGATGTATATGTAACTTCGGAATGTATTTCATTTGTATATTTTATATATATTTATTGTACCCTTATAAGAGATGTGTTATTCCTCTATAAGGAAGTGTCATCATGTGGATTAACAAGTGTCGCAAGTGTGTGTACTTGCCGATGGGTTATTAGACCACCATTTGGGGTCGGCCCGAAATTATATATAATATAATGTGGATGTATCTAAGTAGACAAGTCGGCCCCAGTAGGTCACTGGGCAAAAAGGTGAGTATAAATAGAGATAGGAGATCTCTATTTTACTCACTCGGAAAAGTAACTATCTCTCTCTCTGAAAAGTCGCGCACTAGTGAGGAGGAGGAGGATCATCTGCTAGGAGACTATCTCAGTGTTATTTGGTTGTATTTTGGTTGAGCCATTGCTCTCTCTATCTCTGAGGAAGTTGTGGGGTTTTTCACTTTAGGGTTTTCCCCACGGAAACTCTGTGTCTCTTGTCTCTATGATTTTGATTCTTGTGATGCTTGTGATGCTTGTCATTTTATGATTGTCATGCATTGATATACTGTAGATGTTATTCTCTCAGCAAAGATCCTATAGTATTGTGATTTAATACTAAAAATTTAACATATAGTAGCAGATGCTTTGTCAAGAAGGCCTTCCTTTTCTCTCATGGATATTGCCAAGGATTGGAAAAACATGCTACTAGTTGAATATGCCAAAGACAAATTTGCTTGTGATGTGTTGGATGGAATCAAAGGGGATGATAATTATAGGATTTTGAATGGGCTGATATATTATAAGGGAATAATTTATTTAGTTCATAACTCCAAGCTCAAGTACCGAATTTTGCAAGAAGCACATGATTCCCCACTAGCGGGCCATCCAGGGATCTTCAAAACTTATAGACAGTTGAGGCAAAGATTTTTTTGGAAGGGGCTGAAGGAAGATGTTCAGAAGTATGTGAATGAATGTAAAGCATGTCAACAAAACAAATCAGAACTTACATGTCCAACCGGCCTATTACAACCATTTCCCATTCTGGAGCAAAAATGGGACAGTATTTCCATGGATTTCATCACCGGATTGCCTAAATCCTTAGGTAAGGATTGCATCTATGTGGTAGTTGATAGGTTGAAAAAATTTGCTCATTTCTTTGCTGTTACATAATATTTTAGTGTTGCACAAGTGGCTGATATTTTTTTCAAATAAATCTTCAGATTGCATGGGCTCCCCAAGAGCATTGTCAGTGATAGAGATAGTAGATTCATGGGTGCTTTTTGGCAAGAACTTTTTAGATTGGTAGGCACTCAATTGACTCCAAGTACAAGCTATCATCCACAAACTGATGGACAAACAGAGAGGGTAAACCAATGGTTGGAAGGATACCTAAGAAACTATGTGGGAGGGCAGCAAAAAGCATGGGCAAAATGGCTACACTTGGGTGAGTTTTGCTACAACACCACTTATCATATGTCAATAGGAATGTCTCCTTTCAAAGCATTATATGGTTATGATGCACTTACATTTGCTAACATTATATTTGGTGATAGTAGAGCCCCAAAGGCTAAAGATTGGGTGGAAGAGAGCCAAGAAATTTTAAAGCTCTTGAAAGACAATTTGCAGGTTGCTCAAAATCAACAAAAACAATATGCTGACAGGCATAGAGAAGAAAGAACCTTTCAAGTCAATAATTTAGTATATTTAAGGTTGCAGCCTTATAAACAAACATCTCTAAAAAAGAATGGAGCAGAAAAATTAAAACCAAGGTACTATGGGCCATACAAGATAGTGCAGAAGGTTGGAGAAGTAGCATATGAACTAGAACTTCCGGAAGGGAGTAAAATCCACAATGTATTTCATGTTTCTTGTCTCAAGAAAGCTCTTGGTCATCAAATCATCACTTCAAAAATACTTCCTCCTTTGGATGATGAAGGTCAGCTCACACTTGTTCCGGAAAAGATTTTGAAGACACAGGAAAGAAGGTTGAGGAAAAGAATCATCAAATAATATTTAGTGCAATGGAAGGAATTACCAAATGAAGATGCCACATGGGAAGAGGAGAATATTTTGCAGCATCCAAATCTGAAATTGCTTGAGGACAAACAATCTTGGGTGGGGAGGACTGTAATGTCCCCATTCAAATAAGTGCATAGTAAGACAATCCCATCAATCCTACTAGTTTCCTAGGTTGGATGGGCACATGTGGGATGGTAATAAGGAAGCTAATAAATGGTATTTAGACATTAGAGGGGTTCAAGCATTTAATAAATATGGTAAATAAATAAATTCAAGATAAATTCTAAGTGGCAAGTGGTTTTGGAGACATTTGGAGGTGGTGGGATCCACACTAGCTTGATTTTTCATAATACATGGTATCTCTCTTTTGCAAATTCGAATTAATGGGAATGTGAAAAATCTTGGGTGAGTTGGTAAGTCATAACACATGTCATTGAGCATCTTAAGTCAAATTGGGAAGGATTGGTAACCTCCATGGAAGATAAAGAGTCAAAGTAGAAGTTTGTGGACACTTGGGCTAAATTCCCTAGCCCCTATGACACCAATGATGGAGCATCTATGACAACTATGACAAATTGCAGACCTGACCTCTGACATCTGACCACTATGACATGTCAGCACCAAAAATAGGCTCAAAGAAGGCGAATTTGGGAGTTGGAGAAGCCAAAGAGACTCAAAATCGAATTTGGGAGAAGATGGAAGGTTGGAACTAGGAGATAAGTGGCAAATGTGGAATATTTCCTAAATGGAAATCTATTGAATCTATTGAGAGGATTTCGACCCTTAGAAGGATAATGTTGGTTATAAAATGTAGAAATGAAGAATGAGAATGGATTTTGATGATTTGAGAAAAATTGCATTTGTGAAGAGAGAGCTAGTGGATGACTAGTTTCTTGCCTTAGCCAATTTCGAGGGTGAAAGATTCCCATCCAAGTTGGTGTTTGGAGAGGCCACTCAGGTATTTCATGGTGTTTTAATGGAGTTTGTATTTGCAAATAGAAACTACAGGAAGTTTCATGGTTTGGTTTAGTGCAGCACTTTCTCCCCACCGTTTCCAATTTTGAAGGCATATTCGTGCTCCTTGAGGGAGGGCGTTTTTGGTGAGCACTTGTGCTTCTTGAGAGAGCTTATCATTATATATTTATGATTGTAATAGATTCATATCCTCTGTTATTGATATTCAGAAAGTCTCAGGTTGAAATACCCACTGGTTGTATGCAAAACTATTGATTAATGAGCAAACAATGTCCATTTCCCCAATGCATTGATGTATGACACTATAATGTTGATTATTTCGAATGGATGGATGATTCTCTGATATATTTGTGATCAATATACTTCCATGGATGTCTTCTACAAGTTTCATGTACTGTACTTGAGCATTTGAAGCATTTTTACTCAGTTTAGTTGTATTGGGAGGGGAAATAGTGCCATTTCCCCAAGGGTCGAATTGGGGGTTTTTGCTATTGAATGTGAGAGAGTTAGAACAGTAGTAAAAATCAATTAATGGTGCATATGAGACCTTAATCACATAATTAACACATTATATACCTCTTTTCATAAATTTGTGGGAGTTTGGAGGCATTTGGAAGGCCATTTGCAGTGTTACCCGGGGGGGATTTGATGCACAAATTACTAGTCAAAATTACATATATTGATCAGAATAAAAATCAAGTTTGCAGCAGTATTTGGAGGGCCATAAAACATCCCTGAACCTGATATTCAAGTCTAAATACCATTCATACACTCCTACAGAAGATTTGGGAGCATTTGGGTTGATTTGGAGGTCAAAACAGTAAAACTAGTCAAAGGTCGAAATTGGGAAAAAAAGTGAAAAATTGGGCATTTTAATAAAATTTGAAAAAGGGATATTACAGGAACCATGAGATCCAGTTATGGAACCATGAACATTATTGGTGGAACCATGAGCTCTATTTATGGACCATTAGCTCCATTTATGGAACCATGAGTAATGGGAAATGTGTTGTGTATTTTCTAGGGAATCACAAATATTCCCATGAGTAATTCTCAATGTTCCACCAGTAATGCTCATGGTTCCACCAATAGTGCTCATGGTTCCACCAAAAATGCTCATGGTTCCATAAATAGAGCTCATGGTTCCACCAATAATGTTCATGGTTCCATATCTAGAGCTCATGGTTCCACCAACAATGTTCATAAATAAATCTCATGGTTCCACCAATAATGCTCATGGTTCCATAAATAGAGCTCATGGTTCCACCAATAGTCACCTCATGATTCCACCACCTAGTGACCATGTATGCATTACTCACCGAATGGTCCAAGAGTTTAAAACCATGTTCTTTGCCCCCTTTTTAATTTTTTTTTTGTGGGAGGCATTAAAGAACTGTTATATGAAATTTTTTTAGTAGAATATGAATTTAATCAATTCAGACATAGGAAATAGATTGGCAGTAAATGGTAAATTGAGAATGTGCAGTAGTAGAATTAGAGAAATGAGAAACCAGGATGCTTATCTAGATTCCATTATAACACAACTTTAATGCCATAGGCAAATGCACTGCATCATTGGAAATAGAGTCCTCATTTCCATTTGGAAGCTTCGTTGAACCATGGTGCCATTTCTTACAACCTTGGTATTTTCTCTACAGTTAGCATGAAAGTCTTTAATTCTAATTGACCTAATGTTACTTAATTTCACCTACAATGGTTGGAATAACTTTATACCAAACTAATCTATTGCAATTATTCAGTTTAAATTGAAATGTGGATAAATATATATAAGTTGGGAGTTATATTACTTGTCTCTGTTTGGATTACCAATTTTCAACTAGTATTTACACTAAACAGTTTGTAAACCCGTATTTTAGAAAGGAAAATTTCCATATATCTAGTGCTTAAGTTGTTCTAGATGCATTTTATCAGCCTTTAAAGGTATACATGTTTACTCATACCATATCATAACATAAATCATGCATGTCTTTCCATTGCATGTCTTAATAACATAATAACTAAAATAACACATGCATTTATATTATCTTTAAATGATTTAGTAATTTGAATTATATGATGCTCCACTCTCCTATCCATGCTCTATAAAATCCGCTTCGCATTTTATCCTTCCCTAATACAATATAAGATGTAACTTGTGTAATACTGAGGTTGAGCGGAGCTTTCGCTTCACTAGTGTTGAGCTACCAATAGTAGATTATTCAATTGATTTAAAAGATTGGCGGTAGGTGCTTTCTTCTTGTCTCGGATAGACACTTTTTCATACCCATGTTTTGGACTGCTTATGAGTGATGGAGCTATGCTTGAACAAACAAGATGCATTGTATGATGGTATATGTGAAAGACTGTTAGTTATCTTGAATTTAATTTACATAAAGTTAGTTACACCTATTATTTATTCTATTCATGTCATGGAAATAAATTTATTCTAATTGTCACTTTATCAACATTTGAACATATGGTTCTCACTCTTTCCATGTAATGCTAGCCTTGACTGCCTTTAAGCTCTTAACTGCACTTGTGTCTTGCGCCACAGCCATAACTCTTGTAACTCTGATTCCTGAATTGCTATGGGTGAAGGTACGAGAATTTTTCTTAAAAACGAGGCAAGGGAACTTGATAGGGAGGTGTACATTCTGAAAAGGAAAGAGAAAATGAGCTCGAATGTCCACATTCTAACTCAAGAAAATATGTACTTCTCTAGATTGACAGGCTATCCTAAATACTACTTTGATTTAATTGACAAATACATTGAATTTGGAGAAATGCAATATATGGATTCCACTGGCAGATGATATTGCCATGGAGGTAACCCATGAGCTCAAGTGGCACCATTTGCAAGTACCATTAACTGTTCCCACTACTAACCCAGATGTGGGGAAGATTAAGAGTAGCAAGACTGCAATTCTATTAAATCTTGATCATGCATTGGGGAAGGAGATTAATGAGCACGTTGGACCTATGGCAGTGATAAGAGTGCCTTTGTTGAAGGCATCAACTTTCAAGGGTGGATCCCCAGTACTTATAGAAGCATCTAATGCAATAATGGTGCTAGTCTTACCTTGTGAAAATGAAAGGCGGTGGAGTTCCCAAGAGTTAGTTATTTTAGAAGTTATGGAAGATCAAGTTGTTGTTTCCCTATCTCATGCACCTGCTTTAGAAGTATCAAAGAATATGAAGGCCCCACTCATTGATAAAAAAAAAAGCATTGCAACAGGAAAAACATGATGTATTGAGAGCAAGTGAGGCACGCCATTCCTTTTAATTGGAAATGAACCTGAAATGAGGGTTCCGATGCATGTTATTTCTTCTCTCTCATTAATTTACAAGGTGTTGGCCTAAATGTTGAACAAGTGGCCTAAATGTTGAACAAGTGGCTATGGAAAATATGCTAGCTTAGAGTCGATAGTATCCTTCTATCGACTCTCATTAATGACATAATGGAATTTTCATAATTGGAGGATACTTCTTTGGCTCTTCATTTAAATCTCTTCCAGCTACATGTTATGTTGAAAGATGCAACACACCTCATAGACACCATGTCTAGAAGCACATGTCTTCTATTAAATTTTTAAATTTGTAAAGATGCAAAACTATATCCAAAACTATGAACCTGGGGCATGCATGGTTGCACATCCCCATGCATGGATGACTAAAGAAATTTTCTTGAAATGGATTTGCCACTTTGCAACATCTGTACCAGGCGGTGTCTCCCCTGAAAACAGACACCTGTTGGTTTTAGATGGCCATGGCAGCCACATTGTTGTGCGAACCATCGAGGAGGCAAACAGGTTGGGCATTGACTTGTTAACACTTCTTTCTCACACCACTCACAGATTGTATCCCCTGGATGTGAGTGTGTTTGGGCCTTTCAAGGATTTTTTTTAGGACGAAACATGCTGCATGGATGGCGAAGAACCCAGGGGTAGAGGTAAAGAGGTTTCAGATAGCTGAGCTTGCAAGCAAGGCTTTCAAAAGGGCTCTCAAATCCTCGAATATCAAGACTGGCTTTAGGAAAACATGTATCTGGCCATTGAATTATGATGCTCTTATGAATGACACTGGGTGTAGCCGAGCATTTGATGTGGAGGTCCAAGAAGATGTGGCTAGCGAATATCTTGAGGACATCGAAGAGCATTTGGATGGGCAATAAGAGGAAGATGTTGTTGACAACATCATGTCCCTTTCTCAAGGAAATTGCCAAGGAGTTGGTGTTGCTGATGATAATGAACAGGTCAATGCTACACAATTCGATGACGAAGCAGCGGAAGATAACATGGGGCTAGGTGGTCCAGCCGGCACACACGTGGATTATGTGGCACATAGAAATGTGATCGATGGTTGTTGCAATCCAGGTAGAAACACTGACACATTGACATTGCCAACCCAAGTATCCCAACCATCATGGATGGAAAAGGCCATGATGAACTTGAACAGACACATTGGTGGTTCCACCAATGATGAAAGCATGAACATGCCTTCACAACCGATAGTCATACAAGATGATATTTTCCATTTTTATGTTGATGGTGGGTTGATATAAGAGCCTAACATAGACAACGAGGATGCAACCGAAGAATATATTGCAGCACAAGAACCACTGCCAGGGAACACACCAAGGCTTGGCCAATTCCTAAAGTTTCCAGTGGAGAGAGTGTCAATGCAAGGAAGGCAAGGAAAGACAGACATTCCCCGATTGGGCCGGAGTTCACAACTACTCACTTCAGAAGATTACATAAGCCTATTGGTTGAATCTGAACAAAATAAACATGCTTTGCAGGAATTAAAACAAAGGAAGAAAGATCTTGCAAAGGAAAAGAAGGAAGAAAGGATGATTGCAGCTAAACATTGGGCACATGAAAGGATTGCAAGAGAGGCTAATTGACAAGAAAAAGAGCACCATAAGCAGTTGACAAGGCAAGCAAATGATGCAAGCAAGGTGCAACAGATGAACCACAATTATGCAAGAGAAATAGAGGAAAGGAATGTGATGGTTGATACTACAAGAACAACCGATGAAAGGAACATGATGGAAGGATCATTAGAAGCATCTGCAAATAGTGCACGATGCTACTAGGACTTATTAACATTCATATACCCGACTATAATCAGGCAGGTTTACACCCCCACTCTATTCCTACTAGTGCAGGGGTCCATTCTATGTTATCTTATCCAACACCTGTAATTATTCCAGGGGTCTCAAGCACAAGTCAAGACTATGGCTATTCAATTCCTCCTTGGTTGCAAGGAGTAAATTGGCCTCAATATCTTTCCACCAACCCCACCCATACTAATTAAACATCCTCAATAAGGTCACCCTACTTGGCCCAAACTGGAAACCTGATAAGAAATGATAAGGAAGGTGATGAACCTTGTGAGGAATAGGATATCTGGTGTATAGGCTAACCAAATGCTATTTTGTTCTCAAGGAATTTTCTTTTTTTGTAGCCTCAATCAAGCATGATGAGGATTTGACATAACCTAGAACCTATGTGACAGTTTTCATATGACTAAAAATCCTAGGCATTGACATCTACTACAAATAAAGGCATTGTATTGACATCTACTACAAATAGAGGCATTGTATTTGTATTTCAGTACTATTAATACAAAGTGCAGTTGTTTTATTATAAATAAGCAGGTTTTATTTATTTTTGTTTATTTCCATTCTATGAATGTTGACCATTCCTTCATGCCTACAAAACACAACAGCTACAAAATCCATCTATTAATTTTTTTTTCCAAACTCCTAGCAACACTCCTTTCACAAGCTCATTCAAGGAGGCTGATAAGGTAAAAGGAAAACCAAAAAAATTGAACCTATGTCAAAGTTGCAATTAAGTTGATTATTGCATTAATAGAAAACCCATCATATCCCTCTAACTCTATGGATAGCAATAGGTATCTGGCCATTTGCAAATTTGATCTTATAGCTGCTTTGTTGAACTGCTTTGTTGAGATTGTGATACAATGTTTTAAACAAATGAACATGCACACACTAGCCAAACAACACTCTTAAGTACCATCTCTAATTTCCATTTAAACTCAAATCCATAAACAAATGAACATGCACAAACTAGCCAAACAACACTCTTAAGTACCATCTCTAATTTCCAAACTCAAATCCATATTTAATATTGAGAAAAAATCACTTCATTAAATGTATCTGAATTTTTGACCATTAACTTATTCACAATAAATCTTCTTACCAACTTACTTACTATTTTACTGATGCTATGAATAAGAAAAGATAGAATAACTAGTTTGGTCACATTTCCTTTAGAAGGACTTTGGGTTTTGTGAGGGAACATTGATGTGGGAGATTTCCACCCCACGTAACTAGAACTCCTATCTCTTGTTCATATATATTCTGAAAGAAATGCTTTGAAGCTTACATGGGCTTGAGAGAAAGGAAAAGATAAAGTCGACACATCCTGAAATTGTAGGAGGGTGTTGTAGATACCATAATTCCCTTACAAAATATAGAAAAATACGCTTCACATAGAGACAATATGGAAAATATTTGTGCAAGGTTAGACATAACAGAAGTAATAGAACATGAGGAATGTAGAGGAACGTAAGAGAGTCTTGCTCTATGCAATGGCGCCATTTAGTAGCAGCAATAGACCCAAAAACAATTAGATTTAACCCAGACAACAAGTCTTCCTCTTGTAATTAAAACCACATATGAAGGCCTTCAGAGACTAGGTTTTGGTAAAATCCATTCTTCTATTCACTTGATAAAAAACATAATTCGCTTTCAAATTATGGAAAAATAAGCTTCGAATGGAGCCAACAGGGCCAATATTGGTGCAATTTTTAGACCGATATGGCTAATCAATGTGTTATCTTACATATAACATGTGTCATAGAACAAGAGAAAAAAGAGAAGCCTCAATTAATGCAGTGGCTAACCACACTACACCAAAAAGAACATAGATTTTACTCAGGCAGAAAGTCTTCCTCTTGCAATTCAAATTGCATATGAAGGCCTTGAAAGAGCATATTTTTATCCTGGAAAAACTATTCTTGCATTTGGAGGTGCCAAGAAATTAGGCAGTCTAGGCATACAATTTGAAAGAAAAATTTTTAGTGCATCCAACCATAGTTGCAACTTCAATCAGTGGGAGATTGAAATTCTTTAAGAACTTGAGAATTGATATTCCCATTGATTACACTACACTAATCATAATTTTGAAGAACTGCCAGAGTAGTATGATGTCACTAGCTGGATATTCTAAGTGATTGCTGCTAAAATGACATTTTGGAATCCACTTTATAGAATAATTCAATAGGTAAAAGGAAAAAAATGGGATTTCACTTATTTTCAATAAAGCTTGATTGATCTTCCTTATTCTCACCTTCTTTACCCAGTTGGAAATCTCTTGCAAGTTTCCATCATAATGCATACAGTCCACTATCACTACAACTTTCCTACCCAATGATAGGACACTCATGTTCCTCTAGTGACTTTGCTAGAAACATGGTTTGACATTGGCAGATTGTTCTCGTTATTTGATAACATGCTTACATTGCATCACTATTAATGTAGCTTCATTCTCAGATTCTTATATGGTAATGTTGGTTTGAACAAGAGTTTGTAAGGTACTGATCCTTGGGTTTTAACATTATGGAGAAAATTGTTGTCTTTAGAAACCCCTAAAATTGATTATAAACACACTTAATGAAAGATGCGTTCAAAACAATTTATAATGGCACCCACTAGTATGCCATTGCTTATTTGACCTTGTTCTTTGAGGGGAATCCACATCATTTATTACAAAAATCAATGAACATAACAAACTGATCTCCATGATATAACTAGAAAACACTTATTTTCCTATCGTGCTCTACCTCTACCTTTGCTTTAAACAACATAATAGCATTTATTGCATCTATCTCTTCTTAATAAAGAAGACCCATGATTTTTGTGAAAAAAAATCAATGAGAAGCATAACATACCATGCACTTGATAATGATGGCGTTCTTGTTGGACCAAAAACTTCAACGTCTACAAGCTTCACTGCTTTTCCTACTCCCATGTCGTTAATTTCTTTGTATTTCTTTCCATCTGAGCATGTCTTACACCCCCCTTTCATATTCTCTGCCAAGTAGGCCATCGACCATATTGAACCTACTTCAAAGGGGAAGATTTAGAATTCCATTTTCTTTACAATTGTACCTAGTAAATATCCTTGTTGGAACTACATTTTTTTCATGGAACAATAGGCTACCCAACACTCTCTCTTGCTGGAATTGTTCTCTTTCCACGAGATAAAACCACATTGATACCGAACTTGGTGGAACCCTGTAGGAATTTCAATTTAAAACACAAGGATGCAAACTCAAAGTACACATAAACATTAAAACATGCTAAAAATCTCTCACGCATAGGAAACAATAAAACTACCCCACAATCAAATTTATATTATTTTTCATAAAATTGGCAATTACAATATTCAGGCATCAAAGGACTTGGTCACCTATGAAGATTAACAACAACCCCCTTATCTTACTCTTGGATGGGCCTTACAATTTCTTAGGATTACAAAAAATATAAAAAAAAAATTACTTGGGACTATTCTTTATCGTTGTTTCCTTTTTTCTTTCTTGGTCTCTTTCTTTACATGCAACACTATAACCCCACTTTGTTCTACACATTTCACCATTTCCTTAGGTGACTGGTTCCCTTTTGGTTATCTACATCATCATCTTTTAACTCAACACCTCCTTCTTCACGTAGGTCCAAAAAATCCCCAAAATGTGACGACTCTTCCCCTCAATAAAAAAAATGACCCTGAATAATTCTCCCTCAAAAAATAATAATGGTTTCTTTAAAATATTACTACTAATTATTATTCTTATCTACATGCATTAAATAAAACTAAAGAATTTCACTATCCGCTAAAAACATTCATGAATATGCTAGGAAATACCATGTGAATACATACAAAATCAATCTCATCAAAATTGAATGCACCTTACAAGAATTATGAGGGATTACACTTTGGCCATCCAATCATGAGGAATACATCAACAATTGACAAGGATTTCAGAGGTATATCTTTTTGACATTATACATTCTCCCACTACCTTTGAATGACAACCATCAATTTAAATAAATTTCAAACAATCGTTTTGAAGCACCCAAATGATTGACATTAGTCTCACCCAAGATCTCCAAAATGGTATGGATTCTCTTGCATCACAATACCTCCATTTTTTTCCACCCAGAAAGTACCAAAATAGATGACAAATTATATAACAATCCATTCCATATCATTCTCCATCATGACCATAATGGTGTTATGTTCATTAACTACTCTCTCCTCTTCTTCATTCTCAAGTGTTACTTACTCTTATGTTATACTATCGCTACCATCACCCTTCATCATAGGAACATCTTCACTCTACTGCATGCAATGTTCTTGCTTCCTTTCTTCACTATCCCACTCCACATATTTAGTTTCCATGTTCTCTTTAGAAATGGAATCAACACATGATCAGTTATTATGGGAAAACCAATGCATATCCTCCAACGTTTCTCTATTGGAACTTTGCATCCTTTGGCAACATCTCTCTTTTGTAGAGTAGATGGCGCAATTTCTTCATCCACAATCGCTTCTAGCATGCTTTGGGAAACAAGGATCCTCTTTCACACTCAACATTCTCCACATCCACAACCAAAAGAGTTTATTTTGGTTTCTCTGAATATAATTCTATGTTCTCATGCTTTCTCTTCATTTGCACCTTCTTAATTCTCAAGACCAAATGATAAATTTGTTCCACTCACTACATCTTCTCTACAGTTATCTTCCTTTTAATGGATATATTCAATCCATATCCAAACTCCATAATTACTTTGTCACAATCTCTCATCAACAAAGTTAATATGTTCATCAACTACTCTTTCTTCTACATTCTCAATTGTTACTTGTTCTTCCGCTATACTATCACTACCATCACTCTTCATCATAAGAACATCTTTACTCTATTATTTGCATGAACAAACATCATGATGAATATGAACAAACATAATGTCTCAAGAACCAATAAAGAAAGCATGAACATGCCTTCACAACCAACATAATTGGTCGATGAAATTGTTCATTATTTCGTGGACAATGGAAATTTGGAAGAAGATACTATACATTTCCAGCTTAAGAGGACAATATGGTTCAATTAGATGTCCAGAATATTGACCCAAATATTGAAAGGGAATTTTCAAGTAAGGAGCAGCAAGTGTCAACGAAGGGGCATTTGCTTGGCCAATTCCTAAAGCTACTAGTAGAGAGAGTGTCATCGAAAGGAAGGAAAGGAATACCCGACAATATTCGTCTATGCCAAAGTTCACAGCTACTCACCTCAGAAGACTATATAAAACTATTAGTTGAGTCTGAACAAAAGAAACTTGAAATCCATGATTTAAAACAGAAAAAGAAGGATTTAGCAAAAGGAAAGAAGGCTACAAGGATTGCTGCAGCAGAACTTCAAGCACGGGAAAGGCTTGAAAGAGAGAAAGTAAGACAAGAGAAGGACCATCAAAAACAGTTGGCAAGGAAGGAAAAGGAATTGAGAAAGGTTCAACAATTGCTTCAAAAAGAACAAGGGATGGCAGAAAGGGTTGACATTGATGCAAAAATAGTCAAGGAAAGAAGGATGCTGCCAAACACACTGGAACATATTGTAGATCATGCACCATGTTTACAAGACCTCCTAAACATCCAAGTCTCATGCTATCAACAAGTGCGCATGCACACTTTACATATTCCTACCAGTGCAGGTGTCAATCGTATGTATGATTATCAGGGGGGTTCCACTTACCGCAGGGGTTAGTAGCACAAGTGTGAATTGTGGCTACTCAATTCCTCCATGGCTATAAGAAGCAAATTGGATATCATATGGAGGCAATCAACCACAACCTAATCATCCATTGTTAGGAAGGCCAACCAACTTGGCTCAAGCAGGAAACTCAACAAGATTGGGCAGTGAATATCTTAGAGGACATCAAGTATAGGGGTTTCATAATTTTTGTTGTGACCACATTGCGATGTGGATTTTGTAATGGATGACTCGGTTGTTTGTAACATGGCCATTTCGGATACAATCCTAGGTCATAGCATTCCCTATTGTTTGGAACATTTTAACCAGGGGTTTATCATACAGTTTAATATACCAGTTATGGGTTATTAGTTATTAGTTATTACTGGCATTTTCTTGTCTCATGCAAGACATTCAATTATAAGGATAGACTATGAATACTATTATCAATTATTCAACCCATAAAAGTTTCATGCAAAACGCAATTTCAACATTTCAATAGAACTCTATAATGTGCCAAAAATAGTCATTTCAACAAAAACATTTCCATGGATGCGTAACATAGAACTTTGTAATGTGCCATAAATATACATTTCAACAACAATTTTGCCATGAATGCATAACACAAAACTTTGCAATGTGCCATAAATAGACATTTCAACATCAATTTTTCCATGAACGCATAACATTATAGCCATAGCTCATTGAATATCCAATTCCAAATCAAGCATGACCCGTGAAAACAGAGTTAATAAGGAAGGAAATGGCAATTTCTTTTCCACAATTCAAACTTACATTATGCAACAGTTCTGAGAAATGCACCCAAACCCTCAATATTAGTTCTGAGAAATGCACCAAAACCCTCAAAATTAGTTCTGAGAAATGCACCAAAACCCTTGAAAATAGTTCTAAGAAATGCACCAAAACCCTCGAAAACAGTTCTGAGAAATGCACCAAAACCCTCGAAGAATAGTTATGTTATGAGAAATGCACCAAAACCCTCGAAAACAGTTCTGAGAAATGCACCAAAACCCTCGAAGAACAGTTATGTTCTGATAAATGCACCAAAACCCTCAAAGAATAGTTTGGAGAAATGCACTAAAACCCTCAAAGAACAATTCCGTTCTGATAAATGCACCAAAATAATCATTCAAAAGTTCAACAATTATGGTATGAGAAATGTAGCAAAACCCTACTACAACCATTGAGATAGATGCACCAAATCCATTACAACACAGCTCTAAGACATGCACCAAAACCCACAAAAGAGTTACAAGAAATGGACTACAATTATGGGCAGAGTGAATGTGTTAAGAAACGCATTGACCAATACAACAAACAACAGCATAAATGCAACAAAAAAGGTCCTCACAATTCCCAATAGATTGAAAGTGTTGAAAAAATAGTCGCAGAGATAGCTGGTAGGAGATTCCTACCAGTGAGCCAACCACGAAGCCATCGCCATGCCACTGAACCCACTCGAGCACGAACGCAACTGAACCCACAGGAGCAGGAAGCCAACGAACCCACTGGAGCAGGAAGCCAACAAACGCACCGGAGCATGAAACTTCCATCTCCACCACCGTACCTACTGGAGCACGAACTCCACTGCAACCCACAAAGACACCTCCATGCACAAACGCCACTGCAACCCGAGCACCTCGCCATAAACCAGCTGCATGAAGCCATCGAAATTACTGGAGCACGAAGCCACCATCTCCACCACCGAACCCACTGGAGCATGAAACTCCCATATCCACCACCGAACCGATGGAAATTTCCCACAAGGTGCATTGTAGACGGAATCACCAACTGCCAGTGCGCCACAGGCATGGGGAAATGCTCCATGTAACAAAGACCATTAAACCACCGAAAGCGAAACACTGAACACCTTCAAACCACAATCGAGGTAGAACTAGAGAAACAAACAACTAGAGTAGACGATGCATACAACAAGTTCTGGGGAAGCCGAGTGACCACAAGCAAAATAACATGGGACTATGGAGAAATCACGGGAGAAGGCCAATAGGACTCTGGAAAAGCGCACCGTAAAGGTCGCATTAAAGCGCCCACCCACCACGACAGGTGGCACTGCCATCTTAGCCTCCAAACGACACCTGTTGAGGTCGCCACATGGCGTGGGGGGTCGAGACACATGGGGTGTCCAAGTATTGGCATCCCTCCCCTAAGAGAGTTTTTTAAAATGTTAATAACTTTTTTTCCTTGGGAGTAATATTCTGGGGTACATTCTTCCGTGTTCATTTATTTTCTTTCATTGGTTTGTCCCTTATCCGTGAACAAAAAGGACACGATCCTTGATAGTAGGATCTTGCTTCCTTTGTGATCATGGGGAAAATGGGAAGAGAACAACATCCCTCAATCCCTCGACGTATATATCTCGTGACAAGTGTAATCAATGATTACACATTTAGCGTTCCAAGTTACTTGTTTCTTTTCGTTCCAGGTTACACGTTTCCTTTTATATTTATACACGTAAATAGAAAGGGGAGGGGGCATCCGAGCGGGCGTGAACTCCTAGTGCTATTGATATTTTTTAGGGGTGGCATCTCTCAAGAGAGATCCAAGCCCATTTTGAATGGATTCTTGCTTACTTGTTTGTAGTTCTCCATTCATGGAAAAAGAATTAAAAAGGGCACACAACTTTGTAATTACTTCTTGGATTATTTTTCTTGTTTACGCGGTGATGTGGAGGAGGGCGTGAGCCTATGTCCCTCAATTATTTTCTTGTTTATTAATTTTTTGAAGATAGTGAAGCCCTTGAGGTTTCTACCTTTTTTTATCTAGAGTATTTTTATGCATATGAAAAGAGCTAAGAAGCTCTTGAGGCTTTTTGAGAAAATATTATGTATATATTTACATTTTAATAAATTCTATTGAAAAGGGCATCTCACGCCTTGCTTGGACTATATATGTAAACTCCGTTGTAGAATAGGGAAGAGAAGGCCTCAATGGATGAGTACCATTACTCGTGGTGGGTTATCCTTATATATTATTTTACATTCTTTTATTTGTCAAACTGTGAAGGGTGCAGCCCTTGTTTTCCAAGTCTGTTTTGCCTCGATTGCAAGCTATGAGGGGCATAATCTTGAGCATATGTCTTCTGTGTATTATTTATTTAACACTCAGGTTTTCATTATCTGAGATTTAGAAAGGGGCGTAGATCCTCTAATACACTGTTTTGACCTTTCCTTTGTGGATTGAAAATGAGGGCGTAGCCTTTGGGATACATTATTGTTAACCTTTCTTTCATAGTTTGAGAAGGGTTATAGTTCTCGTTTATATTACTATTCAGTTATTTGACTGATAAGTCTGCTAGTTTATTCCTTTAATTTCTTGATAATTGTGTTAAGAGAGAATACGTCTCCCTCTAGGAAAAATGACTGCTCTTTAATTTGACTAATTATTAGTTGTTTCCCACCAAAGAAAGGGTTTTTCGTCCGTTAAGGATGTTAAATTATTGAAATAATAAGGGATTTGTCTCTTGGAATTTTTATGCACCTTGTAATCTCTTTCTTGAGTTGTTGTACTTTGATATATCTTCATATATGATTTATATGTGTGGGAGAAGCCAGCCAATATGCAGTTTGTTTTAGCTTGACTTGTTGTTGTGTTCAAGTATTGTTCTAATACATATGCGTGGAATGAATCCATGAGGGAGCAGCCCTAAACTTGTATATACATTGTATTGATATGCATTCTTAAATTATATATCTGTGAGTGAACCAAGAGAAGGAACATCCCTTGGTTCTATTTCCTTTTTGTATTTAGAATTTAGGTGGAGGTAGGGCATAGTCCCAACACCTTTGTATTAAATCCTAGTAAACTAAAAACACCTATGTAGAATATACATGCTTGGTGTGTGTTTAAAGATTAGTCTTAGTCGGTTGTAATGAAAAGAGAGCAGGGGAACTCTTGGGGAAGAAACACTCTACCTAGTGCATTTGTTGCCCAGCTCAGGGGTGGCCTCTCGGCAGAAAGACTATACGCCATATAGAGAGCCTACGGTTGGGTGGAAAGTTGCAGCCATATCCACAGTCGCATCCATCTACATTATTGAGATAAGTGTTCTACATTGATATACAAATTCTATTGATCTATTGTGTTATGTTCTTTCATTATGGTTGATCTTATTTTTATGTGAAGTTATAATGTTGGATTGTTATGATTCGATGGGGACTGATAGGATAATAATGGGATATGAACTTAAGGATTATGAAAAGTACAGGTATATGTTAGTAATTTAGCCTGTACCAAAACTTAATGACAAGTATAAAAAAATAGGTTTTAAATAAGCATGTTAGCTATGAAGGTTTAATGTCTTATGTTAGGGTATTTTCATGATGATAAATTATTACCCTTAGTTACAATACTTTTAAAATTGGGCTAAGTTTATCTATAATTTCAAAAGGTTAAATAAACATTGATCAAGTAGATATAGTCATAATATATCCTAGTAGATACTATGTGATCAAATATTAGTGTTGTATGCATATTCTAGGACAACACTCATGCAAATAAATGGATGAACAAAGTATTTTAAACTAGGCTAAATATGTGTTATGTTTCTTATGAAAAAGCCTTAATCAACTAATCTTGCATAGTAGGTAAGAAGATTGCATTAAGGCTCATTGTATGATTGATAAAGTTTACTATAAACCCGTATGTGATTAAAGACCTTCAGAAGGTATTATTTATATGTGCCCCTGATTATAGACTTGCAAAATGATTACTCTTTTATATCATTTTATTGGTGAACTTTGAAAGTATCATGCTCTTTAAATATAATGATTGGATTAACCTATAATCTTATTGAGAATTAATTGGGAGAATACCACCCAATGATGAGTTTTCAATTTGAATGGGTTTTTCTTCAAGAATGATTAATGATGATGTTTTTTGGATGATGGAAAGGAAAAAAATTACGCCCCATTTCCTTAACATTATGACGAGGATTTTGGGTGTGTTACACATGGCCAACCAAAGTTAACCATAGTCAACCATATTCCACCATAGTGGAATAGTTGTCATTTATGGCCAAACTAAGTCAACCATGGTCAACCAAAGTTGACCATTGTCAACCATGGTAAACCATAGCCTAAGTCAATCACGGTGAGTCATAGTCAACCAAAGTCAACCATGGTAATGCATATCCAAAGTTTGTCAACCATAACCATCCAAATCAACCAAAGTTAATAGTCAAGCAAGGTCTACTAATAGTTAGTTATGGCCAAACAAAGTCAACCATAGTCAACCATGGTCAACCATACTCATTCAGTCCATGAAATTCAACCATAGTCAAACAAATTCAACCATATTCAACTAAAGTCAACCAAATTCAACCATAGTAGTCCATTGTTAATAATAGTCAAACATAGTGAAAAATCAAATAAGGTCAACCAATACTTGATAGTGAGTTGATTATGGAAAAACAAAGTCAACAGTGGCTAGCCATAGTCAAACAAGATCAACCAATGTCATCCAAAGTCAACCATAGTCAACCAAATTCATCCCACGTAAGCCAAAGTCAATCATTGTCAACTAAACTTAACCATGGCAAACCATAGTCAATCATGGTCAACCAATAATCAACCATGGTCACCCAATAGTCAACCAATGGTTAAACATAGTCAATCAATGTCGACCATGGTCAACCATGGTTAACCAATAGTCAACCATGGTAAACCAATGGTGAACCATTGTAAACCAATAGTTAACCAATGATCCATTGATAGACAACCATGGTCAATGAATAGTCAACCAATAACTAATCAATTCTCTACAAATAGTCATCCATGGTCAACTAATAGTCAACCAATAGTCAACTAATGGTAAACCAATGTCAACCATAGTCAACCAATGGTTGACATTGGTTGACCATTAGTTAACCATAGTCAACCATTGGTTGACCAATGGTCAACTAATTAGTTGAACATTTGTTCACCAATGGTTGACCTTGGTTGACTATTGGTTGAACATTTGTTCACCAATGGTTGACCTTGGTTGACTATTGGTTGAACATTTGTTCACCAATGGTTGACCCTGGTTGACTATTGGTTGACCATTGGTTATTATTATTAATTAATATGGCTTGCTAATTATTATTACTAGCAAACCATATTAATATTAATAATATGGCTTATATACATTGCAACCACATTTAAATGTGTAACCTGTGCTTGGTAAATCAACGTATATAACTCATATTATTAATATTAATATGGCTTGCTAGTATATATGAATGTTCACATCCAAAAAAATATTATATAATTTCATATAAGATATTATCAAATTATAATTTTCAATTAAATATATCTTAATTGACACATCTATAATAATTAGAGAGAACAATTAATTCCAATTAAATGTATCTTAAGTCCACATCTAGAGACCAATTAATTCCACACTATGACAATTGGAGAGATCAATTAATAACACATATATGATAATTGGAGAGATCTTAAGATGTAAACTTTTTATATTAAAAAAAAATCCCACTTCTATGAATTTGATTTCTTTCAACCTGTAATAAATCTAATTCTAGAATTAATAGATCCAACCACTGAATTTATCCACATCAATAAGGAGGAGAGATACCTTTTTAGCTTCTCTGAAGCTTCATCGGGGTTGTATATTTGTTCATTCAGTTGTTAACTTCTCCAAATCTGTTTAGCTGTCACTGGATAATATTCAGAATAAAATTATTATTCGGAAATGGCTGCATAATATATCTATCAATCTACCAGATTATTAGCTAAGATTAACGAGAAAGGCTGGAGGTCTCACCCATCATAAGTCTCGGGGTGGAACCGCTTATTTCTGAACATCAAAAAGAGCCTTCCTCCCTCCATATTTCAGCAATGTTGAAATCGTGTCCAGAAAGAGCATATACTCCAGAGAGATCGGAAGGCTTGACACCGTAGAAGAATGATTGAGCGGGACAATCAACATGAGTACATTTTATTTTTTATTAACGTAGCCGAGCGGAAGACATTTTGTCAGTGTGAGCGCGTTTCAAAATATTAATAAAAATATTAAATATCAAATATTAAAATACAAACTAGTTTGTCAGAGTGAATCAAATATTAAAATATCAAATGACGACCCATTATTATTATAATTATCACAATAATGCGGCACTGTATTATTGCTGGCCAAATGCCGTCAAAGTCTATTCTCTAATTATTTCAGATAACGTGCTCGATATGGCCAGCATAAAACATCCCAACACTCTGCCATTTATAGTTCTTTATTATTTATAGATATATTCTTTAAACGGTAACGTTGTTGGTGATGGTGGTACATGCCCCAGATTTCTTCATTAACATATTTGGACTTGGAAGCAAGGTTTTGTCCGCCTATTTAAAGAATTGCATTTTAAACTTTATATCAACTGCCATCTTTTTTTTCTTTTTTCCAAAACTGGGGAAACCTACATCTGTATACATGGTGTTACAAAGGCATTAAAGAATAATAACACTTCTCACACAAAAAATACTGAGATGCTTTCCCGAGATTGAAACCTAGGCTTCCATGGAGTCAATCATAATACCCCACCTCTAGCTCAAACCCTAAGGTTAACCCACTGAAATCGCTTTTTTCTAGGTAAAAATTGAAGAGAGAAATCATGATCTAAGTAAAGAAAATCCCTAAAGAGTAGTAAGCATTGGTCTATTTCTTAAATATTCACGACACACATTTCTATTTTGCAAATTATATATCATTGTTCTGTTGTTTATATTTCTTCATCTTGAAAAAAGCAAAATTATACATCATTGTTCTGTTGTTTATATTTCTTCATCTTGAAAAAAGCAATTTAACTTGGGAAAAATAAATTTGATCAAATAATTTTGAGCTCTATTACACCCTTTGGGACAATGAGGAGAAGTCAACGTAGTAAACTACATATTAAATAGTTGTTAAATAAGATTAGTTATGTATTACACCCTTGTCGACAACGAGACCAAAATAACGTGGTAAAAAATAATTGAGCTCACCCATATTCCCCTTATTAATTGAATCCGGCATCACCCATGGGCCCAGACAAACATTCAATAAGTATACTGATTTTAAAAAAAATTGAATTTCTCTGCACGGTAGGTAACTGACTTCGGCGTCGCCCATGACATAACATTCAATGCATTCGGCATCGCCCATGACATAACATTCAATGCATGTACAACTTATTCGTGGCATCACGATTCACGATTCACCCATGACGTAATCTGAAAATGAAACATTCGTCGTATACTTACTCCTGCGGTCCATGAGAAATAAGTCGCACTCGGTAGGTCAGACGGTTCTATTTCACTTTCAAGCGTTATGAGATATTGAACCCTTCAATGCTGACATGTAAAAGTAAGTCATTCTTTTTATTTGAAAATGTATTAGCACATCAAAATTTCATTGTTTACTAATGTAGTAAAAAAGTTGAGAGGCTTTATTTTTTGCCTCTTAAACTTTTAACCAGTATAATAATAAGTTAATTTGTTAATCCATTCCAATCCAACACTACTACATAGAGGGGGGTTTTAAGATAATATTTGAGACAATTTTAGAGTAAATTGTCTTAAATTGAGACAAAAAAAATTTGTGTATTGTCTTAAATATTGTCTTTAAGCGAGTGTCTTAAATTATTGTCCTAAAAAATTGTCTCTATAAAAACAATATAAAACACAAGTCACTTATTGTCTTTTAAGAGACAATTTCACTTTTGTCTCTCTAGAGACTATAGATGGAATTAAAGACATATTGTCTATATAGAGACATTAAATATGTAGTCCCGAGTATTGTCTCTCTAGAAACAATATGAAAAAAATTAAACAATTTACTTTAAATCTGTTTATTGCAAGGCATGGTGGAATCAAACCACCATCATCCTCATTTTGAAACACAGGTGCTCTTCCATTGAGCTAATACCCTTTAAAGAATTATGAAAAAAAAAAAAAAAAAATCGAACATATTCACAATATAAGACATAAATTTTGCACATTAAGTAATTGTTAATTGTAAGATTTATATTAAAAATTGTTATGTCAACATAAATGGCATGGACTAGCCCCCATGTAACCTCTTCACTTCCATTGATCGAGCCTTTAATATTATGACCTATCCCAATATGATTGATTGAATTTTAAAGGTAGTGTAACACCCCCATATTAATTGGTGTGACTGGTGCCTTATCCATTGGGCATGGAAAAAGGTGGAAAAGGGAAGAAAATAAACAAAGCAATTATAAATTGAAACTTTCTTACTTACAAAACTTAAATCTTAATGTTCAAGCTAAGAGAGGCATTGCATGAAGGAAGTATGAATGTTCAAAGACTTTCATAAACCAAACACGCCGACTTTCAGTACTAGGGTTGGCATGAATACAAAGTTTTGAAACATTCAGATCAAGACTTGTTCAAATTAGGTAAGGGGATATGACAAGTATCACAACTTAAGAACCGTCTTGACCTTTAAAAGACACACAGTAGCTTATGGAATCATACAAAACTTGAAGAAAAGAGACATAAGATTTGTTGAAGGAGGTTGACTGATTGAACAAATGCCTTTTCTTTCCTTCCTGAAGATGCCTTTATAATGGAAATTTGGTACATATTGGCACAAGTGGAGCACTAAACTTGGCATTGAAGTTAGTGTTAGATCTAGACAAAAGCAGTATTAAATTTGGGAATAAAAAGTACACCCTTCTTATCTTATCCATCCTCTAAATTTAGGACATGCCATCACCCTCTCCTTGAATTTTATTCCTGCTCTAAATGAAGACAAAGGCAGTGTCTTTTTTCAACTATAACAACTATTTACTCTTCAAAAGCAGAGCCAATTAAACCCAAATGAAGTGCATCTATGTGTGTTTACTTGCTGTATTTAGCACAAATGCAATAGGAAATGTTAAATAAAGCACAAAAGACAACCCTATCTTTTCTTTCTCTCACAACACCATTTTTCTATCAACGAGAATATCAAAATCATCCTCCAAAATAGCAGGATTTCTCTCTAAATAGAAGTAGCACACTTTCAAAGACTACGGTAATGATTCTCCTCTAAATATATCATGTTTCATCTAACAAAAAAATTATTATCTTGACGACAACATTTTTCTTCTAAAAACATCATCAATCACTTCTAAATACACTCATAGAAGATTCTCCCAAGATTGTTGGGCTGATCCTGATTTTGGTGCTAACTTTAATGTTATTCTAGGCCTCTGTCACTAGTGTCATTTACCATAAGGGAACCACTGGAAGGGTACAAAAACCATGGTGGAAAATATGTTTTAAACTATCAAATAAGTTCTAAAAATTTATTCAACTTAAATGGACAGTGAAAACAACATTTAACTACTGCAGTTGAAAGTAGAATTTGTCCATCTAAAAGACATACCTTTCAAGATGGATTCCAATCTTTATGTTGTCGCATCCCTAGATTATGTGCAACATTATTGTCCAAAGCTAGAAGACAAGAACTTGAATTGGTGTAAAGTAATTTAAAAATCTGTAGAACTCATCAAAGAAAATTACAATTCTGTGAGTAGGATATTTTATAATGCGAGAGAGCATGAAAATGCCATCAACCAGTTAAACTTTCAATCTACTATATATAAGAATAAAACTTTCCTTTCTTGTTGGTAGTGGATCTTTTAATTTGAGAGACCTACAATGGACTCGATATGTTACCTACGAAATCTTCCAGTCCTTTCTCGTACTTGTACCCTCATATCGAAGCCTCTGGTCCACATCCACCATTGAACTGCTAACAACACCATTATGTGTTTATATGTTGATCATGACAATTACAAATATTAATTAAAATAAATATTACTTAAAGTTTATCTGTTAATAAGAATTATATTACTAGCCAATTAATAAGGTAATGTAAAAATATTGCAAAGAAGCAAACATACTACTAATAGAATTCTTACTGAATTTTTTGGTGCGGAATTTGTTGCACCAATGAAGAGGACCAACTGAATTTGTTGTGCCAATGAGGTTTGTAAGTGGAACCTACATTTCATATATATCATAGTTTAGTTTTGGTCATGATTTTGGAACATACTCTCAGTGAATGCACTTCCCTTGTTACCCTTGGCGCTGGTGTTAGGCTTCTATTTTCTAGCATATGGAGAAGCTTAAATCCATTTGCATTGGCTATGATCTTGATCGCATAATCTCTTGTTGTAAAAGCTAACAAAGAACCTTTTTTTATTGAAATAGAGACAAGGTCTAGCCTACAAAAGGTGAGGACTCAATCAATATAACATCCAATAATAATAATAAAACTTCAACTGATGTAAACTCTATAACACATCTAAATCTAAATTGTTTAATGATAGCTTCCATGGTAAATATCCTTTTACCTATAAGAAACCCTCATTGCCAGTTCTTCATAAGATATTAAGCACTCATCAATCATTTACCAATGTCATTTACTATAGGTGCTATTATAAAAAATTCTTGAAATTAGCGACAGGAATCTAATAAAACTCATACCCAAGTTTAGAATGCAATGCTGGAGCCTACCTAGATCACCAATGAGGTTGTTTGGTACATCCATGGAAATTTATTAAATCCAACTGCTTCTGCTTTGCATGCACCTGCAACGAAACAAATTATTGCATAAATATAAGGTTTGAAATATCAAAAACATCATCAAACTAAATGACAATTTTTCAATGCCACAAAACACGTGACCATCATAACCATGAAAATAATTGATTTGTTGAATGTTCACATTAGTGTTGCAAACCAAACATACAAGCATTAAAATAAAAGAAGAAACATCTGGTTAAAGCAAATTGAGACCTGAAGCATTTCATTTTTGAACCAATAACAGCTGACAATTTGAAAGGAATGTGTTCAAGTTCAAGTCAAGAATCGCATTTACAATGTGCAAGAGTCAATCTGCAGATTGTGATACAATAATTGTTGATGTTATAGCATCGGTAAGACATTCTCCTTGAGATAGGGAGAACATAGGAGCTCTCCTTGAGATGGGAGGATTGCTTACTGCTTTTTGATTGCCCTCCTCATCGTGTAGGACTGAGTTGAGTGGAACCGTGATTGTCCTCCTCATTATGTAGGACTGAGTTGAGTTGATATATGGTTATCTTCCTCCTCGTGTAGGATTGAGTTGAGTGAATCTATGATTGTCCTCCTTGTTGTGTTGGACTAAGTTGAGTTGACATGTGACACTCTCACATTGTTTGAGGTGACCATCACCTAAGCTTGGCTTGATGTGTTTTCCTAAGGCACTAGCTACCCCTTATTGAGTAAGCCACATCCAAGTTGGTATGGGAGCTCACATACCATACATATCTCACTAGGATTGGTTTTCGTGATGACTTTTCCATGGGGATTTATCCCATGTTGACGTGATGCCTTATCCATGGGGATTTAGCCCATGTTGATGTATGGATGGTCCATGAGTAGGGTATCTCATGTGTACGTGATGCCCTTGAGTAGGTGGCTCAAGGAAGACCTTTCCTAAGACCAAGACAAGACATGATGCCCAGAAGAAGTCTACAAGTGTGCCAAGATGGATGTGAAATCTTTCAATTAAAGGTCATTCTAGACAGTGAAGACATAGACGTAGAGGAGTATATATGAGAGGTCACTTACTCTCATTTGATCATTCATTCATTATCACATTCTTTCTTCTTAGGTTCGCTAGTTCCACCGCAGTTCACTATATCTCTTTTATAGGGTTTTCTACACTTCTCTTCTATTTCACTAGGCCTCTCTTGTGCTAGCGAAAGTATCTTGGGTTTGTTATTATTGCAGTTTCTTCTGGATTTGGTGCACCCTTGTGATTAGGGTTTGCACAACAATAAAATCTGGTTTAGGTTTGTTGAGTGTATTATGCAAATTTGATTAACCATATGAAACGATTGCCAAAATTAAATGCCAAAGTACATAAACTAACAACAAACATCTTGGAAATAAAGGAAAATTGATTTAAGAGAGCTTTCAATTACACAAACACAAAATTCCCACTAAACAGAGATTTCATTCAAAAATTGGAAATTGCAGCCACATGAAACCATTACAAATCTGGAAAAATAAATGATCAATGACAATGAAATTTCCAGAATTACCAAGTGATTAGAAGTGATTATTAAACCTATCCTAGGATGAGTTACTTCAGCACTTCAGGTTACTATAAATCTGATTTAAAATGTGGAAATTTTTCACAGATTTGCAGAAAATTTTAAATACAATCTACTCAAGAAAATTGATCATACATTGCAGCACTTCTTTGGCCTAGTTTAAATTTGTTTTAGGACTATTTTGATTGATAAATTCTAGAAATTAAACTAGCTGAAAGAAAGCCTAAAAAT
Source organism: Larix kaempferi (assembly GCA_027924585.1). Taxonomy (NCBI): domain Eukaryota; kingdom Viridiplantae; phylum Streptophyta; class Pinopsida; order Pinales; family Pinaceae; genus Larix; species Larix kaempferi. The sequence continues at coordinate 241,519 of BSBM01001241.1, forward strand.
TGTATGCAAACTGTTATGAAACCCTAGACATAAAACTTGTAATATGGAAAACGATATTGCAGAAATTAGCCTTCAAATTTCAATAGAAAAACAATGAACATAGATGTAAACGAGAAAGATCTAGTTTTATGGGTGGTGGTTGATGGGAGAGACTAGTTCCTGTGATCTTGGGGCATATGGTGTCACAAAGGAGAATCTTAATGGGTTGTATTTCTGGGTTACTAAGGCTAAAAATGCCTGCATACACATGCATAAATACCCTAGCTACTTTGGAATTTAACGTAGAAATCTATCATGAAAGTGCTCCCTAGAGATGCACCTTTGGTTAACAACTTGGCATAGACCCTAGCAATGGGATAATGAACCTGTAATAACTTTTATGGATGCGAACTACAAGTAATATACCAGCACTAAATACTATAAGAAAGAAATGGCTGTACAATTAAGTTTCTTGTTTTTTAATTGTTCACTAACAATTTATAGTGATATTCGCAATGGAATTCTGTTGTAGAAAACATCCCAAAATGTTGGATATGGGGCTATTGGTCGCGTTCCACTTCAATGTATGCAACAAATTCCATTTCTATGAATGAGATGCTTTCTCCTAGATGGATGATAATAAGTCTTTAACCTTTTAATGTTTTAAGAACTCTACAAAACATTGTGGAAAATATACAAATAATCTAGCATGAGTTTTCCCTGAAGGACTTTTTAAGCTACGAAAATATTTTCAAATCCATTCATGAAATTGACTACTGTCATGGAACTGTGTTGTCTTTCAAAGTGCAGAGAATACCACAAATTTGGGTGTTTCTACACTGACTTGACTCATACCATATTTCCACAAGAATATTGGTATTGGTTAAGAATTGCTACTCTATTAGGATTTAGTATTCTTGAATGTCCTTCTTACTTTGTCTCTTGCATATCGAAAATGTGAGTTGTTTCATCGGAACAATATATGCTATTTTATTTATGTTCATCAATCTTTAACAAAATTATTTCAAATATGAATAGTGTGGGATTTGTTTGTGCATGGATCTTGAGAAACCTCAAGTTGTAATTTCTTAGGAAGGTCGTGAAGAAATGTAATTCCAACAGAATTGTACCAAGCAAAGGCATAGTAGAAATCCATTGAGATCAAGAAGAGTGTTGTGATCCACAGGTGAGAATAATACATGTAAAACAACCATTAACCTAGTCTGGTTTAGAGTTTCTTGTCTACTACCATACTGCCATATTTGTAGTAAATTTTTAGGTTATATATATATAACACAAATATTGATACTATGCTTTACATAGGCATTAAACTCTATACTCCAAAATCTCTATGTAGAAATTAGACCCTTGCCTTGGGAAAAATGTCAATGTAGAGAATAGAACAAAAAATAGACCTCCAATTAATTAAATACTTGAATAATTTTGGGACTGGATAACCAACATTGGCAATGTATTAATGGCAATGCAAATTTTTTCAAATTGATGGTAAAGAAATGTAACACACATATTGATACTATGCTTTACATATGCATTAAACTCTATACTCCAAAATCTCTATGTAGAAATTAGACCCTTGCCTTGGGAAAAATGTCAATGTGGAGAATAGAACAAAAAATAGACCTAATTAATTAAATACTTGAATAATTTTGGGAGTGGAGAACCAACATTGGCAATGTATGAATGGCAATGTGAATTTTTTCAAATTGATGGTAAAGAAATGGTTTTCTAATCTTGGCCACACTCACATTCTCCACAAAGACCAAACTCAAAATTCTAGTCTAACTCTTAACCAAAAGTTTAGATTTAGGTTGTAGCTTAAGGGTGACTTGAAATTCTAGTCTAAACTCTTAACCAAAAGTTTAGATTTAGCTTGTAGCTTAACGTTGAAATCATACTAGAGCTTGCTAAGGGCATCTTTAAATGAAAAATAATATTGACAGAAAATGTATCTCACTGATACTAGTTTTCATATCCATGGCATCTAAAAGCAAAGATCAAGCATAGGATACTTGTAAGAAACTGAGCAGAGATAGAAACTCACACTATATTTCCCTTTCAGATTATGCTATACAACTAAATATGAATACTCTACACAAATTTGAAATACATAGAATAGCATAGAAAATATAATCCTCTATTTTAGATTTAGCAGTATGGATCGGGAACAAATTACCATCTAGTAAAATAAAAACAATAATAGAGAAAAGAAAAGGATATTTTTCCCTTTCATACACCCTGGTTTAGAGGCACTCCCAACAAACATATATGCCTTTGAAAACAAGAGAAAAAAATAAACTACACCATTTTGTTTCGCACTCTGTACCATTAACCAAGAAAATAAACATGCAATCAAGTTTCTCCCTAGCAATTGTCACAAATATTTTGATATGCTCCAAAAATTAACATCCCTTCTAGAAGAATTGCAATGCTATTTGTTATTCTAGTGTATGGTGGATCTGCAGGTACATGCCATTAGTATAGTTGAACTGTACTTCTCAGAAATAAAAGAGACACCTTTATCTGGGTAATCAGCCTCAGATGTCTCCTGCAATAGAGGATTGAAAGGCTTACAATTGCGACCGTCTATGTATGCATAGCCAGACACTGCAAAGGATGCTACATTGAATATCTGTATAAGGCTATTACCCTGAAGCACATCAACAACAAATGCCTAAAGTTAGAGAAAGATAATTTCTCAAGTTACTAGTTTTGGATTTCTTGATAATTTCCTTTCCACTCATCATACACTAATAAATAAATCTAAATCTACCAAGCATATTAGCAGTCAATACCCCATTAATTTGGGAATCCAGACTAGTTATTTAGGAAAACAATAAGATTTAAGCAAATTGCTTCAAGAAGAAGATGTTGGTATCATAGTAAAAAGAAAGTAGAAAACAATGATAGCACAAAATTAAATGAAACCCCAGATTAGTTATGTTTATGGGAAAGCCCCACAAAGATGTGTGAAGAAAGAGGATACTTTTTTTCCCAAAACCATCTCTAACAAATCTATCTTGGAAGGGCTATAAAGTGTTATAAAATTACATTCACTTTCCGATGTTAGACATTATGACCTTCCTTGTAGTTATTATAGCCATAGTAATCATAAATGTTCCTCAACAAAAAAAAGACAAGATCAAATTGTATTAAATTCTAAGGTTAATAATAATTTTGTAAAAGGTGGCTAAATATCTATCAAATGGTATTAAATTCTAAGGTTAATAACCTTTTCATGATAACATTAGAAATTTCAATTTATCATTTATGCAAATATATCTCTCTATCTAATGCACAGTTACCCAAACCACTTAATAACATGACATTGCCATTCATCAATGTCAATCCTGGGCCTATCAATATTCAGATTCTATGAATAATATCTAACTACACATGAATAAAATAAATAGCTATGATCTGTTGTAACTATCATTTCCTAGTTTTTGGACAAGTCTTTGAACCTAGCAAGAGTAGCAAGACTGCAATTCTATTAAATCTTGATCATGCCTTGGGGAAGGAGATTAATGAGGACGCTGGGCCTGTGGCAGCGATAAGAGTGCCTTTGTTGAAGGCATCAACTTTCAGGGGTGGATCCCCAGTACTTGTCGAAGCATCGTATACAAGAATGGTGCTAGTCTTACCTTGTGAAAATGAAAGGCAGTGGAGTTCCTAAGAGTTAGTTATTTTAGAAGTTATGGAAGATCAAGTTGTTGTTTCCCTATCTCATGCACCTGCTTTAGATGAATCAAAGAATATGAAGGCCCCACTCATTGATATGAGGGTTCCCCTGCATGTTATTTCTACTCTCTCATTAATTTACAAGGTGATGGCATGAATGTTGAACAAGTGGCTATGGAAAATATGCTAGCTTAGAGTCGATAGTATCCTTCTATCGATTCTCATTAATGACATAATGGACTTTTCATAATTGGAAGATACTTCTTTGGCTCTTCATTTACATCCCTTCCAACTACATGTTATTTTGAAAGATGCAGCACACCTCATAGAGACCATGTCTAGAAGCACATGTCTTCTATTAAATTTTTAAATAGGTGATGGTATGCTTGATCATGTGATAGGAGATGAAGAACCAATTTTACAGATTACTCTACATATGATTGGAAACGCGATCAATTCAATCAAACAAGGAACAATATCAATTTGTGTCTATGTCGAAGACAGAGCTGAAGGTACCTATTATATCCTGTACACGGTTGGGGTAAAAGACAGTGGAGCAGAATAAAACATGGTATAGGGTTGGCTACCTTATTCAGGCGGGATCCTAACAATCAACGATGGATATCTTCATTATGCGGTAGTTTTGCATATTCAAGATTTGGGATGAGTACATCCGACTCACTTTCGGCCACTAAAAAAGACAAACCAAAACACATTGTACACATTAGACCTACTTCTCAGTGGGAAATTACTATTGTTCAATGCAAACACTGTAATATATCAAACTAAATCATACCATGCACACCAAACCTACATGTAAATTGTGTGCAAACCTTAGATTATGTACCAATAACTAGTACCCTGCATTGCGAGCATTAAAATCTATCAAGCAAGCATAAAAAACGAAGCAATTCTTTAAATCAACTAAAGGGGTCTTCAATCAACCGATGTTGAAAAAAATAGCTTTTGGAAGCTTTGATTCCATAGAAAAGGATTTGGAAAACACACAGTATTTGCAAGATTTCATGCGATATTCTAATTCTAGTTCTCATTCATAGCCAACACTATGATTATAACTCAAAGGATTCAAAGATTTTATATTTCTATTTGAAGCATCTAGTGCTATCGATTCAAGGATCTGGAATTTCCAAGTACTAGAGTTCATCCCTAAACACAAAGATATAATGACGTCCTGAAAAAGCCTTGTTATAAATATTTTAATTGCAAATTTTAGGAGAAAAGCAAAGACGTTTTTTCTGGAACCACAATCAACAAACTACTCAACGCACTAACCAAAAGCATATTGCCCAACACAGAAGAGAAATTCTGAGCAATTGTTTTTCTAAAACCTATGAATGATTCGTTTCCCGTCCACAAAAACCTAAAATAGGTTAGGTCAATGCAATATTTTCTGTCCAAACAAGCAACAAATTGTTCAACACAAAAATGAAATGGAAATTTCCCAACACAAAAAACAAATTCTCCACGAATTATTCTCAAAGGGAGAAAAGAAAATGATGAACACTGGAAATTATGCATGAATTATTCTCTAAGAGTAGAAAACAAAACGTCGATACATAAAACAAACATTTTCTAAAAACATTTACTAACGAGGAAGAAAATTGGGGAAAATCACACACATCGCAAAGAATAGGGGAAATCGATGTACACCTCCAAGAAGCACCAATCCCATGTTTTTTTACAACCACAACAAAGAAATTGCCCAAGAGACAAACCACCAAATCCAACTTTTTTTCCAACCACAACAAAGAAATTGCCCAAGAGACAAACCACCAAATCCAACTTTCTCTAGCTAATAATACTGAAGGATTGGTCACACCTGTTACTGTTTTGATATTTGATAAATACAACATATTGAATATTCCCATCTGAATGTTCTATTTTCTTGAATATTTAGTGAAGACGCAATGGATTCCTTGGCAATATTCAATATTGAATCCCTCAAAGAGCAGAACAAAATCCAACAAATCGGATGCTTCAATGCTAGGAGCAAGGTAGAAAAAATGCCTGTTGATAAGGATATCAGGGCACCATGGTGGCTGTGCATAATTCAATGCTACGAAGGCAGAGTTTTTCATTGTTTTGACAATCTTAGTTATTCTTTTTTGAGGAAGACCTGTATATCAACCAAAAAATAACCTATCAGTAAGGAGAAAGGCTCACACTAGCAAAAAATTATTCTCCAAACCCTGGTTACCCTTAATACCAAGTGGGTATATAGATTAATGTTCCAAAGCCCCGAATTTTAAAAACCCAGAAATATACAGGCACTTGAATGATTAACAAACAAAAATTAAGATTAAAGAATGCTTCCTCAAATCGTTTCTCGAGTGTTAAAATTAAAGAGAATATAATATAACAAGAATAAGAAGATACCACGGTAGAATCCTCCACCGTCATTGTTGAAAACCCATGTTATTCAGCAATTGTAGCGCCCTGGTTGAAAACCCTTATTATTCAGCAGTTGTATCCATGGTGTTGAAAACCCCTATTAGCAGCGGTTTTTGCAAGCATACTTCAAACCCTATTACTTTGCACTCTCTTGGACATGGGTTATGATACCATGGCAAAATCCTCCACCGTCGATATTGAAAACACATGTTATTCAGCAGTTGCAGTGCCCTTGTTGAAAACCCTCATTATTCAACAGTTGTAGCCATGGTGTTGAAAACGGTTTTTGCAAGCGTACTTCAAACCCTATTACATTGCGTTCTCTTGAACATGGTTGCTTGCTAGGGGAGAGACGCCAATAGTGGCGCAGGGCCCACTGCGCCACCTCAGAGGACAGCTGGCGGGGCCCTTTTTCGGTATGACAGGAGTCGATTCGATAGAGCCGCGTGTCAGGTACATGGTGCACTTTATTGCCAGGGTTTTTGTGGGGTTTAGGGTGGTGAAAATGCCATTTTGCCGGGGCTTCTCATTCTTCCTGTGCAATCTTGTTTGGGCTCGGTGTGTGGCCGTTTCGGCACCCCAGTAGTGGTCCACCCCTAATCCACAGGTGCAAGGACCATGCTTTGATACCACTGTAATATCCCTTGCTAGGAATTTTATTAAAATGGCAATTTTTCACTTTTTTCCTAGTTAGACCTTTGACTAGTTTTGAGCACTAGGTCCCCAAATTGCTCCAATTGCTCCCAAATCTTCTGAGAAGGTATATGGATGATGTTAGAACATAAATATGTGTTTTAGGGATGATTTTGGACCTTTAAAATACTTTTTCAAATCCTCTTTCAATTCTGGCCAATGTAGGGAATTTTACTAGTAATTCCCTTTGACTAGTATTGGTCTCTAGGTCTCAAATTGACTCCAAATGCCTTCAAATATTCAAGGAATTTGTATGAATGATATTAGGACTTGAATACAATATTCAGGGATGATATATGGCCACCAAAAGACCTCTGTAAACTCTCTTAAGATTCTGGACCAAGTATGCAATTTTACTAGTAATTTGGGGTTTAAATCCCCCTGGGATAAGTACTGAAAATGGCTTCCCAAATGCCTCCAAACCCACTCAAATTTATAAAAAAATGTAGGGAATGTATTAAGGATGTTATTAATGTCTCATTTTCACCATTAATTGATTATTATATCTGTTCCAACCCTCTCCCATTCAGCTGCAAAAATCACCCATTCGACCCTTGGGGAAATGACACTATTTCTTCTCCCAATGCAATTAAAGTGAGTAAAAATACTTCAAATGCTCAAGTACAGTACATGAAACTTGTAAAATACATCCATGGAAGTATATTAATCAAAAATGTATCATATAATCATCCATTCATTTGAAATCATCAACAGTACATTGGTTCACAACAAGGTAGTGGGGAAATGGCATTGTTTTTTCATTAAAAATGAGATTTACACATTTCTACTTGGAATTTCGACCTGAAAATTTTTGGATATGAATAATAGAGTATTTACTTCATATTAAAAAATAAATTGGGCATTATAATCTCCCCCAAAGAGTACAATATCTCACCAAAAACGCCCTCCCTCAAGGATCAAGAATATGCCATCAAAATTGGAAATGGTTGAAGGAGTGAGATACAATAGAAGAAACCATGAGCTGCCCTGTAGCTTACACCTGCAAATAAAGAATCCATTAAAGATCCAAATTAAAGGTCTGAATGGCCTTTCCAATTACCAACTTGGATGGGAATCTTTCACCCTCGAAATTGGCTAAGGCAAGAAACTAGTCATCCACTAGCTCTCCCTCTTCACAAATGCAATTGCAAATTATACAAATGATCAAAAGCTACTTTCCTTCATTGTTATTGACATTTATAAAATTCTAATGTCCTCCATGGGTTGAATTCCTTCCAAAAGACTCATGCCAACTCAAGTTGGGAAGAGATTCCAAAGAACGCCACTTGTACAACAATTCCTAGTCTCCCACTTCCACCAAATCACATGTGGACGCATCTTAGCTGACCTAACACCCTTGAGCACCCTCTTGGAGTCTATGTTTATCCCTGACATGTCATATATGTCATATGTCAGCCTTCAGGTCTTATTTGTGTCATAGGTGTCATAGCATCTTCATCATTGTTGTCATAGCATCTTCATCATTGTTGTCATAGAGCTAGGGAATCTACCCCAAGTGTCTCACTAGCTCCAAATTGCCTCTTCCTCTTCCATGGGAGTTACTCTTCCTCTACAGTTTGACCTCATTGACTCATTCCAAGTATTATTGACCTTATAACTTATCCCAAGAACATTAGTCTTCCCATGGATTCGAAATTGCGAGAAGAGGATGCCATGTGGCACATAAATTCTATCTTGTGTGGGTCCCACTTCCTCCATGTGTCTTCATGATCAAATGCCACTTTGATTTTCACTTGTATATATTTATTTATCTCCTTTATTAAATATTTATGCCATCCCAATGTTCCAACATCATTTATTATCCCCATTATTCCAAATCCCAAAGCTTCCACCCCAAACCTAGGAAACTAGTAATTTTCCTCCTTGGCAATTTTTTGACCTTTAGTATCAATTTGACAAACTCTAATGAATAGGGTCAATTTTCTTAGTCCATTATGACCCAATGCCAAATTTGGGACATGACATATGGTTTCAAAAAAAGGCATCTAGAGCAAGTGCTATGAACTACAGAGGGACTGAATAGAGACAGGGCATTGAATCTACGCCCCACAGTTGTGTCCAAGTTCTATGACACTCTTTCTTCTGCATATGAGAAACACTCTTACGCTCCATACCATATTTGGAACTGCGACGAGACAAGGTTACAGGTAGAAAGGAATTGTGGCATGCAGGTAATTGCAAAGAGAGGGAGCCGGAATGTGCCAAATATTCTTCCCAAGAGCAGGGAGTGGATAACCATTATATGTTGTGTGAATGCAATTGGTATGGAAATCCTGGGATTTTATTTGTTCAAGGGAAAAACTCGGTTGCAAATCTATATCCAAAACTGTGAACCTGGGGCGTGCATGGTTGCACATCCCCATGCATGGATGACTAAAGAAATTTTCCTGAATTGGATTTGTCACTTTGCAACATCTGTATCAGGCGGTGTCTCCCCTGAAAACAGACACCTGTTGGTTTTAGATGGCCATGGCAGCCACATTGTTGTGCAAACCATCGAGGAGGAAAACAGGTTGGGCATTGACTTGTTAACACTTCTTGCTCACACCACTCATAGGTTGTAGCCCCTGGATGTGAGTGTGTTTGGGCCTTTCAAGGATTTTTTTCAGGTCGAAACATGCTGCATGAATGGCGAAGAACCCAGGGGTAGAGGTAAAGAGGTTTGAGATAGCTGAGCTTGCAAGCAAGGCTTTCAAAAGGGCTCTCACATCCTCGAATATCAAGACTGGCTTTAGGAAAACATGTATCTGGCCATTGAATTATGATGCTCTTATGAATGACACTGGGTGTAGCCTAGCATTTGATGTGGATGGCCAAGAAGATGTGGCTAGCGAATATCTTGAGGACGTCAAAGAGCATTTGGATCGGAAATAAGAGGAAGATGTTGTTGACAACATCATGTCCCTTTCTCAAGGAAACTACCAAGGAGTTGGTGTTGCTGATGATAATGAACAGGTCAGCACTACACAATTCGATGACGAAGTAGCGGAAGATAACATGGGGCTAGGTGGTCCAGCCGACACACACGTGGATTCTGTGGCACATAGAAATGTGGTCGATGGTTGTCGCAATGCAGGTAGCAACACTGACACATTGACATTGTGAATCCAGGTATCCCAACCATCATGGAAGGCAAAGGCCATGAAGAACTTGAACAGACACATTGGCGGTTCCACCAACGATGAAAGCATGAACATGCCTTCGCAACCGATAGTCATACAAGATGATATTTTCCATTTTTATGTTGATGGTGGGTTGACATAAGAGCCTAACATAGACAACGAGGATGCAGTCGAAGAATATATTGCAACAGAAGAACCACTGCCAGGGAACACACCAAGGCTTGGCCAATTCCCAAAGTTGCCAGTGGAGAGAGTGTCAACGCAAGGAAGGCTAATCGACAAGAAAAAGAGCACCAGAAGCAGTTGACAAGGCAAGCAAAGGATGCAAGGAAGGTGCAACAGATGAACCACAATTATGCAAGAGAAATAGCGGAAAGGAATGTGATGGCTGATACTACAAGAACAACCGATGAAAGGAACATGATGGAAGGATCATTAGAAGCATTTGCAATTAGTGCACAATGCTACTAGGATCTTATTAACATTCATATACCCCACTATAATCAGGCAGGTTTACACCCCCCCTCTATTCCTACTAGTGCAAGGGCCCATTCTATGTTATCTTATCCAACACCTATAATTATTCCAGGGGTCTCAAGCACAAGTCAAGACTATGGCTATTCAATTCCTCCTTGGTTGCAAGGAGTAAATTAGCCTCAATATGTTTCCACCAACCCCACCCATACTAATTAAACATCCTTAATAAGGTCACCCTACTTGGCTCAAACTGGAAACCTGACAAGAAATGATGGGGAAGGTGATGAACCTTGTGAAGAATAGGATATCTGGTGTATAGGCTAACCAAATGCTATTTTTTTCTCAAGGAATTTTCTTTTTTTGTAGCCTCAATCAAGCATGATGAGGATTTGACATAACCTAAAACCTATGTGATAGTTTTCATACGACTACAAATCCTAGGCATTGACATCTACTACAAATAGAGGCATTGTATTGACATCTACTACAAATAGAGGCATTGTATTGACATCTACTACAAATAGAGGCATTGTATTTGTATTTCAGTACTATTAATACAAAGTGCAGTTGTTTTATTATAAATGAGCAGGTTTTATTTATTTTTGTTTATTTCCATTCTATGAATGTTGACCATTCCTTCATGCCTACAAAACACAACAGCTACAAAATCCATCTATTATTTTTTTTTCCAAACTCCTAGCAACACTCCTTTCACAAGCTCATTCAAGGAGGCTGATAAGGTAAAAGGAAAACCAAAAAAATTGAACCTATGTCAAAGTTGCAATTAAGTTGATTATTGCATTAATAGAAAATCCATCATATCCCTCTAACTCTATGGATAGCAATACGTATCTGGCCATTTGCAACTTTGATCTTACAGTTGCTTTGTTGAACTGCTTTGTTGAGATTGTGATATAATGTTTTAAACAAATGAACATGCACACACTATGCAAACAACACTCTTAAGTACCATCTCTAATTTCCACTTAAACTCAAATCCATAAACAAATGAACATGCGCAAACTAGGCAAACAACACTCTTAAGTACCATCTCTAATTTCTGTTTAAACTCAAATCCATAAACAAATGAACATGCACAAACTAGCCAAACAACACTCTTAAGTACCATCTCTAATTTCCAAACTCAAATCCATATTTAATATTGAGAAAAAATCACTCCATTAAATGTATCTGAATTTTTGACCATTAACTTATTCACAATAAATCTTCTTACCAGCTTATTTACTATTTTACTGATGCTATGAATAAGAAAAGATAGAATAACTAGTTTGGTCACATTTCCTTTAGAAGGACTTTGGGTTTTGTGAGGGAACATTGATGTGGGAGATTTCCACTCCACGCAACTAGAACTCCTATCTCTTGTTCACATAGATTCTCAAAGAAGTGCTTTGAAGCTTACATGGGCTTGAGAGAAAGGAAAAGATAAAGTCGACACATCCTGAAATTGTAGAAGGGTGTTGTAGATACCATAATTCCCTTACGAAATATAGAAAAATATGCTTCACATAGAGACAATATGGAAAATATTTGTGCAAGGTTAGACATAACAGAAGTAATAGAACATGAGGAATGTAGAGGAACGTACAAGAGTCTTTCTCTGTACAATGGCGCCATTCAGTAGCAGCAATAGACCCAAAAACAATTAGATTTAACCCAGACAGCAAGTCTTCCTCTTGTAATTAAAACCACATATGAAGGCCTTCAGAGACTAGGTTTTGGTAAAGTCCATTCTTCTGTTCACTTGATAAAAAACATAATTCCCTTTCAAATTATGGAAAAATAAGCTTCGAATGGAGCCAACAGGGCCAATATTGGTGCAATTTTTAGATCGATATGGCTAATCAATGTGTGATCTTACACATAACATGTGTCATAGAACAAGAGAAAAAAGAGAAGCCTCAATTAATGCAGTGGCTAACCACACTGCACCAAAAAGAACATAGATTTTACTTCAGGCAGAAAGTCTTCCTCTTGCAATTCAAATTGCATATGAAGCCCTTGAAAGAGCAGATTTTTATCCTGGAAAAACTATTCTTGCATTTGGAGGTGCCAAGAAATTAGGCAGTCTAGGCATACAATTTGAAAGAAAAAAATTAAGTGCATCCAACCATAGTTGCAACTTCAATCAGTGGGAAATTGAAATTCTTTAAGAACTTGAGAATTGATATTCCCATTGATTACACTACACTAATCATAATTTTGAAGAACTGCCAGAGTAGTATGATGTCACTAGCTGGATATTCTAAGTGATTGCTGCTAAAATGACGTTTTGGAATCCACTTTATAGAATAATTCAATAGGTAAATGGAAAAAATTGGGATTTCACTTATTTTCAATAAAGCTTGATTGATCTTCCTTATTCTCACCTTCTTTACCCAGTTGGAAATCTCTTGCAAGTTTCCATCATAATGCATACAGTCCACTATCACTACAACTTTCCTACCCAATGATAGGACACTCATGTTCCTCTGGTGACTTTGCTAGAAACATGGTTTGACATTGGCAGATTGTTCTCGTTATTTGATAACATGCTTACATCGCATCACTATTAATGTAGCTTCATTCTTAGATTCTTATATGGTAATGTTGGTTTGAACAAGAGTTTGTAAGGTACTGATCCTTGGGTTTTAACATTATGGAGAAAATTGTTGTCTTTAGAAACCCCTAAAATTGATTATAAACACACTTAATGAAAGATGCGTTCAAAACAATTTATAATGGCACCCACTAGTATGCCACTACTTATTTGACCTTGTTCTTTGAGGGGAATCCACATCTTTTATTACAAAAATCAATGAACATAACAAATTGATCTCCATGATATAACTAGAAAACACTTATTTTCCTACTGTGTTCTACCTCTACCTTTGCCTTAAACAACATAATAGCATTTATTGCATCTATCTCTTCTTAATAAAGAAGACCCATGATTTTTGTGAAAAAAAATCAATAAGAAGCATAACATACCATGCACTTGATAATGATGGCGTTCTTGTTGAACCAAAAATTTCAACGTGTACAAGCTTCAATGCTTTTCCTACTCCCATGTCGTTAATTTCTTTGTATTTCTTTCCATATGAGCATGTATTACAACCCCCTTTCATATTCTCTGTCAAGTAGGCCATCAACCATACTGAACCTACTTCGAAGGGGAAGATTTAGAATTCCATTTTCTTTACAATTGTACCTAGTAAATATCCTTGTTGGAACTACATTTTTTTCATGGAACAATAGGCTACCCAACACTTTCTCTTGCTGGAATTGTTCTCTTTCCACGAGATAAACCCACATTGATACTGAACTTGGTGGAACCCTGTAGGAATTTCAATTTAAAACAAAAGGATGCAAACTCAAAGTACACATAAACATTAAAACATGCTAAAAATCTCTCATGCATAGGAAACAATAAAACTACCCCACAATCAAATTTATATTATTTTTCATAAAATTGGCAATTACAATATTCAGGCATCAAAGGACTTGGTCACCAACGAAGATTAACAACAACCCCCTTATCTTACTCTTGGATGGGCTTTACAATTTCTTAGGATTACAAAAAATATAAAAAAAAATTACTTGGGACTACTCTTTATCGTTGTTTCCTTTTTTCTTTCTTGGTCTCTTTCTTTACATGCAACACTATAACCCCACTTTGTTCTACACATTTCACCATTTCCTTAGGTGAGTGGTTCCCTTTTGGTTATCGACATCATCATCTTTTAACTCAACACCTCCTTCTTCACGTAGGTTCAAAAAATCCCCAAAATGTGACGACTCTTCCCCTCAATAAAAAAAATGACCCCGAATAATTCTCCCTCAAAAAATAATAATGGTTTCTTTAAAATATAACTACTAATTATTATTGTTATCTACATGCATTAAATAAAACTAAAGAATTTCACTATCCGCTAAAAACATTCATGAATATGCTAGGAAAGACCATGTGAATACATACAAAATCAATCTCATCAAAATTGAATGCGCCTTACAAGAATTATGAGGGATTACACTTTGGCCATCCAATCATGAGGAATACATCAACAATTGACAAGGATTTCAGAGGTATATTTTTTTGACATCATACATTCTCCCACTACCTTTGAATGACAACCATCAATTTAAATAAATTTCAAACAACTGTTTTGAGAAACCTCAAGTTGTAATTTCATAGGAAGGTCGTGAAGAAATGCAATTCCAATAGAATTGTACCAAGCAAAGGTATAATAGAAATCCATTGAGATCAAGAAGAGTGTCATAATCCACAGGTGAGAATAATACATGTAAAACAACCATTAACCTAGACTGGTTTAGAGTTTCTTGTCCACTACCATACTGCCATATTTGTAGTAAATTTTTAGGTTATATATATATAACACAAATATTGATACTATGCTTTACATATGCATTAAACTCTATACTCCAAAATCTCTATGTAGAAATTAGACCCTTGCCTTGGGAAAAATGTCAATGTGGAGAATAGAACAAAAATTAGACCTCTAATTAATTAAATACTTGAATAATTTTGGGAATGGATAACCAACATTGGCAATGTATTAATGGCAATGCGAATTTTTTCAAATTGATGGTAAAGAAATGTAACACACATATTGATACTATGCTTTACATATGCATTAAACTCTATACTCCAAAATCTCTATGTAGAAATTAGACCCTTGCCTTGGGAAAAATGTCAATGTGGAGAATAGAACAAAAAATAGACCTAATTAATTAAATACTTGAATAATTTTGGGAGTGGAGAACCAACATGGCAATGTATGAATGGTAATGCGAAATTTTTTCAAATTGATGGTAAAGAAATGGTTTTCTAATCTTGGCCACACTCACATTCTCCACAAAGACCAAACTCAAAATTCTAGTCTAACTCTTAACCAAAAGTTTAGATTTAGGTTGTAGCTTAAGGCTGACTCAAAATTCTAGTCTAAACTCTTAACCAAAAGTTTAGATTTAGCTTGTAGCTTAGCGTTGAAATCATACTAGAGCTTGCTAAGGGCATGTTTAAATGAAAAATAATATTGACAAAAAATGTATCTCACTTATACAAGTTTTCATATCCATGGCATCTAAAAGCAAAGATCAAGCATAGGATACTTGTAAGAAACTGAGCATAGATAGAAACTCACACTATATTTCCCTTTCGGATTATGCTATACAACTAAATATGAATACCCTACTCAAATTTGAAATGCATAGAATAGCATAGAAAATATAATGCTCTTTTTTAGATTATCAGTATGGATCAGGAACAAATTACCATCTAGTAAAATAAAAACAATAATCGAGAAAAGAAAAGGGTATTTTTCCCTTCCATACACCCTGGTTTAGAGGCACTCCCAACAAACATATATTCCTTTGAAAACAAGAGAAAAAAATAAAATACACCATTTTGTTTCGCACTCTGTACCATTAACCAAGAAAATAAACATGCAATCAAGTTTCTCCCTAGCAATTGTCACAAATATTTTGATATGCTCCAAAAATTAACATCCCTTATAGAAGAATTGCAATGCTATTTGTTATTCTAGTGTATGGTGGATCTACAGGTACATGCCATTAGTATAGTTGAACTGTACTTCTCAGAAATAAAAGAGACACCTTTATCTGGGTAATCAGCCTCAGATGTCTCCTGCAATAGAGGATTGAAAGGCTTACAATTGCAACCGTCTATGTATGCATAGCCAGACACTGCAAAGGCTGCTACATTGAATATCTGTATAAGGCTATTTCCCTGAAGCACATCAACAACAAATGCCTAGAGTTAGAAAAGGATAATTTCTCAAGTTACTAGTTTTGGATTTCTTGATAATTTCCTTTCCACTCATCATACACTAATAAATAAATCTAAATCTACCAAGCATATTAGCAGTCAATACCCCATTAATTTGGGAATCCAGACTAGTTATTTAGGAAAACAATAAGATTTAAGCAAATTGCTTCAAGAAGAAGATGTTGGTATCATAGCAAAAAGAAAGTAGAAAACAATGATAGCACAAAATTAAATGAAACCCCAGATTAGTCATGTTTATCAGTGATGTTTATGGGAAAACCTCACAAAGATGTGTGAAGAAAGAGGATAATTTTTTTCCCAAAACTATCTCTAACAAATCTATCTTGGAAGGGCCATAAAGTGTTATAAAATTACATTCACTTTCCGATGTTAGACATTATGACCTTCCTTGTAGTTATTATAGCCATAGTAATCATAAATGTTCCTCAACAAAAAAAAAGACAAGATCAAATGGTATTAAATTCTAAGGTTAATAATAATTTTGTAAAAGGTGGCTAAATATCTATCAAATGGTATTAAATTCTAAGGTTAATAAGCTTTTCATGATAACATTAGAAATTTCAATTTATCATTTATGCAAATATATCTCTCTATCTAATGCACAGTTACCCAAACCACTTAATAACATGACATTGCCATTCATCAATGTCAATCCTGGGCCTATCAATATTCAGATTCTATGAATAATATCTAACTAAACATGAATAAAATAAATAGCTATGATCTGTTGTAACTGTCATTTCCTAGTTTTTGGACAAGTCTTTGAACCCAGCAAAGGAACCAATGCATCACTTGTAGTTTGTTGCTCTATTAGGTGGAAAATATTACAATCATTTCCAACTGCGCTATACTAGGTATGAATTGATGCATCAATGAACTAAACAATAAAAAAATATTGATGTGCTTGTAAGAGAGAGCAACAAGAAACACAATGTTATTGGATGGGCTTGCAATCTATATCTAGCTAATCAGCAAGAACTTAGAATGGTAAATGACACTATGATTATGTGATATGTTAGTGTTTGTTGCATTGTTGATAAGTAATTTAGCGATGCTTTATAATCCTAGCATTATCTAAGGGTATTCTTTAGTATAGATACTAATGAATTTTGTAAAGAGGGGAAAGACTATTAATTATTAGGAAGGAAGTATTAAGTTTATAGGCCATTTGAGCGATTATAATTGACTTGTTGGCTTTCTCTTACTAGAATACTAAGAAGGACTAGAAAATCCTTTCAATAGAAATTGTTTTCTTGGTATGAGTTTAGAGTTTCTTTATATGAGTTTACAATGCTTGTTTAAAGTTATTTTTCTTTGTTGGTAAATTCTATGTTCAGTTGTCTTTTTCCTACTAGCACTTAATTGTTTATGTTAAGTTTATGTTTCTTTGTTGTTTTCACACAAAGACTATTGCAATGATCAATTTGGGGTGATTGTCATTGTTTCGCTCCTCCTTCATAACATTGCAATGGCATCAAATGATGAGAGTTATGATTTATCCATATGCAACTATGAAGGGGAAGGATTTCTTATTGCCTTAGCTTCCTTTTCCATCCCTCTTGAGCTTCTGTACTTTTTGAGCTGCTCTAATGTCTTCCCATTCAGATGGGTGATAGTTTAGTTTGGAGCATTTATTGTGATTTGTTGGTTAACTCACTTTATCAACATTTGAACATATGGTTCTCACTCTTTCCATGTAATGTTGGCCCTGATTGTCTTTAAGCTCTTAACTGCACTTGTGTCTTGTGCCACAGCCATAACTCTTGTAACTCTTATTCCTGAATTGCTATGGGTGAATGTATGAGAATTTTTCTTAAAAATGAGGAAAGGGAACTTGATAGGGAGGTGTACATTGTGAAAAGGAAAGAGGAAATGAGCTCGCATGTCCACATGCTAACTCAAGAAAATATGCACTTCTCTAGATCGACAGACTATCCTAAATACTACTTTGATTCAGTTGACAAATACTTTGAATTTGGAGAAATGCAATATATGTATTCCATTGGCAGATGATATTGCCATGGAGGTAACCCATGAGCTGAAGCGACACCATTTGCAAGTACCATTAAATGTTCCCACTACTAACCCAGATGTGGGGAAGATTAAGAGTAGCAAGACTACAACTCTATCAAATCTTGATCATGCCTTGGGGAAGGAGATTAATGAGCACACTGGGCCTGTGGCAGTGATAAGGGTGCCTTTGCTGAAGGCATCAAATTTCAAGGGTGGATCCCCAGTACTTGTAGAAGCATCATATGCAATAATGGTGCTAGTCTTACCTTGTGAAAATGAAAGGCAGTGGAGTTCCCAAGAGTTAGTTATTTTAGAAGTTATGGAAGATCAAGTTGTTGTTTCCCTATCTCATGCACCTACTTTAGGAGAATCAAAGAATATGAAGGCCCCAATCATTGATAAAAACAAAGCATTACAACAGGAAAAACATGGTGTATTGAGAGCAAGTGAGGCACGCCATTCCTTTCAATTGGAAATGAACCTGAAATGAGGGTTCCCATGCATGTTATTTTTGCTCTCTCATTAATTTACAAGGTGTTGGCCTGAATGTTGAACAAGTGGCTATGGCAAATATGCTAGCTTAGAGTCGATAGTATCCTTCTACTGACTCTCATTAATGACATAATGGACTTTTCATAATTGGAGGATACTTCTTTGGCTCTTCATTTACATCCCTTCCAGCTACATGCTATGTTGAAAGATGCAGCACACCTCATAGAGACCATGTCTAGAAGCACATGTCTTCTATTAAATTTTGAAATAGGTGATGGTATGCTTGATCATGTGATAGGAGATGAAAAACCAATTTTACAGATTATTCTTCATATGATTGGAAATGCGATCAATTCAATCAAACAAGGAACAATATCAATTCGCGTCTATGTCGAAGACAGAGCCGAAGGTACCTATTATATCCTGTACACGGTTGGGGTAAAAGACAATGGAGTAGAATAAAACATGGTATAGGGTTGGCTACCTTTTTCAGGCGGGATCCTAACAATCAACGATGGATATCTTCATTATGCGGTCATTTTGCATATTCAAGATTTGGGATGAGTACATCCGACTCACTTTAGGCCACCGAAAAAGACAAACCAAAACACATTGTACACATTAGACCTACATCTCAGTGGGCAATTACTATTGTTCAATGAAAACGCTGTAATATATCAAACTAAAGCATAGCATGCACACCACACCTACATGTAAATTATGTGCAAACCTTAGATTATGTATCAATAACTAGTACGCTACACTGCGAGCATTAAAACCTATCAAGCAAGCATAAAAAACGAAGCAATTCTTTAAATCAACTAAAAGGGTCTTCAATCAACCGATGTTGCAAAACATAGCTTTTGGAAGCTTTGATTCCATAGAAAAGGATTTGGAAAGCACCTAGTATTTGCAAGATTTCATGCCATATTCTAATTCTAGTTCTCATTCATAGCCAACACTATGATTATAACTCAAAGGATTCAAACACAAAGATATAATGACGTCCTGAAAAAGCCCTGTTATAAATATTTTAATTGCAAATTTTGGGAGAAAAGCAAAGACTTTTTTTTC
The DNA here is from genome assembly GCA_027924585.1 of Larix kaempferi. Taxonomy (NCBI): domain Eukaryota; kingdom Viridiplantae; phylum Streptophyta; class Pinopsida; order Pinales; family Pinaceae; genus Larix; species Larix kaempferi. The sequence goes on from BSBM01001241.1 coordinate 261,328, forward strand.
TGGAACCACAATCAACAAACTACTCAATGCACTAACCAAAAGCATATTGCCCAACACAAAATAGAAATTCTGAGCAATTTTTTTTTCTAAAACCTATGAATGATTCATTTCCCATCCATAAAAACCTAAAATAGGTTAGGTCAATGCAATATTTTCTATCCAAACAAGCAACAAATTGTCCAACACAAAAATGAAATGGAAATTTCCCAACAAAAAAAAAATTCTCCATGAATTATTTTCAAAGGGAGAAAAGAAAATGACGAACACTGGAAATTCTGCATGAATTATTCTCTAAGAGTAGAAAACAAAACGTCGATACATAAAACAAACATTTTCTGAAAACATTTACTAACGAGGAAGAAAATTAAAATTAAAGAGAATATAATATAACAAGAATAAGAAGATACCACGGTAGAATGCTCCACCGTCATTGTTGAAAACCCATGTTATTCAGCAGTTGCAGCGCCTTGGTTGAAAACCCTTATTATTCAGCAGTTGTATCCATGGTGTTGAAAACCCCTGTTAGCAGCGGTTTTTGCAAGCATACTTCAAACCCTATTACTTTGCGCTCTCTTGGACATGGGTTATGATACCATGGCAGAATCCTCCACCGTCGATATTGAAAACACATGTTATTCAACAGTTGCAGGGACCTTGTTGAAAACCCTCGTTATTCAGCAGTTGCAGCCATGGTGTTGAAAACGGTTTTTGCAAGCGTACTTCAAACCCTATTACATTGCGCTCTCTTGGACATGGTTGCTTGCTAGGTTAGAGAGGCCAATAGTGGCACGGGGCCCACTGTGCCACCTCGGAGGATAGCTGGCGGGGCCCTTTTTCGGTACAACAGGAGTCGAGTCGATAAAGCCGCGTGTCAAGTACGTGGCACACTTTATTGCTAGGGTTTTTGTGGGGTTTAGGGTGGTGAAAATGCCATTTTTCCGGGGCTTCTCGTTCTCCCTATGCAATCTTGTTTGGTCGCAGTGTGTGGCCGTTTCGACACCTCGGTAGTGGTCCACCCCTGCTCCATTGTTCGCTCCTGCCTGCGCGCTTGGTGGTAGGCTGCATACCCATTGATGGAGCACTGGGAAACCTCATACTGCGCGCATTTGGTCATTGTTCTGTGTGGCATTCCTAGCATGATAGCTCGTTCCGGTCGGACCTTTGCTCGGATCTGCATTTCGTCGGTGTTGGGGTATCCCTATTGGCGTTCGTTGGTGGCTCGGTTCGGTGCTGGTGTCTCCCTGTTGGTGTTCATTGGTGGCTCGATTCATCGCGGTGCACTCCCCGTTGGTGGTCTTTGGGGGCTTGGTCGTTGGTGGCCTCATCTCTGCAATCTGCAATCGGTAGGGTTTCCTACCAACATTTGCAAAGTGTTTTTTAACACTCCACTCCTCCTCGTGGATGATTTTGTTAAGCCTTTGCTCGGTTTCTATTTGGTTGCTTGTGTTTTTCTTGCTGTATTGTAAATGTATTTGTGTTTTTCTCCTTGTTGGCGGTCGTTAGCGGCTCTGTCCCTGCTCAGTCGTTGGTGGCTCGGTCATTGGTGGCCTCAGCTCTGCATTCTACAATGGGAGGGGTTTCTTACCAACATCTCCCCAGCATTTTTTAACGCTTTACATATCTGGCTCGGTCATTGGTGGCCTCGGCTCTACATCCTACAATATTTGGTGGGGATTTCCATTCAGCAACTTCACGGCGTTTTTTAACGCTTTACATATCCCCATGGATAATTTTGTTAACTCTTTGGCTCGGTAAGGGTTGTCTCGGCTTCTCTGTGATAATTTCGTTTTGATTGGTTTTTCGGACCCTGTCTGGTTACTGGTTTTCAACGGCGGTGTATCAATTGTATAATGTGGACAGTTGGCTTGTTAACACACCTTGGGTGTCTCTAGTTTTAAGGCCTGTGTCTATGCCTTACTTTGTGACAGTTCTGGCTCTGCGTGCGTGATTGTAACTTAGGACAGGGTCCGACAAACCTGAATCAAAGATGAATTTACTGTTATGGATTCCGTTGTTTTGTCTTTGCGTTGGCTTCCACCAGTTTGTATGAATTATACAATTTTTAACTCATTTGTTGTTTAGGGTTTCCAGTTGAGGGTTTCGTATGGGATTGTATGTTGTTTTGTAGCTTACATTTGTTTTTTTTTGGCATGTGCGGTCATTAGTTTGTAAATGTGGTGATAATGGGGTTTATGATTTTGGCATTAATCTGATATTGGGTCGATGAATGAATGTTGTTTGCTTTCAGTGGTTGAATGCTGGTTGCTTCCAGTGTAAATGTAATTCATTTTGGTGATTTCGGTCATTTGCAGCAGTAGGGTTTAAAACTTGATATTCATCTTTGCAGCAGTATATGAAATTGATTTTCGATTTCGGGCATTTGCAGTAGTGGTTTTTGAATGATGTGGATATGAAATTTGCAAATGAAAATGGATATGAAATTTATTGTGAATGTTGGAGCAATATTGGTAAACCTAGCCTAGATTATTGCAGCATGGGTAATTGGGAGCAATATTGGTATTTTTTAGCAGCAGTAGGTTTTAGAATTTTGATATTCATCTTTATATTAGTTTTCGAAGCTACAAAAGAAGAAAAAGATGTGGAAATGAAAATGTTGTGGATATGAAATTTAGTGTGAATATTTGTTGGTTGAATGCTGGTTGAATTCTGGATATGCTTACTGTAGATTACTCTGGATATGCAATACTGTAATAAGAATTTGGTTATGATTTTGGTAATTTTGTAGCAGTAGGTGTTAGAACTTGATATTCATATTTATATTAGTGTTTGAAGCTGCAACAGAAGAAAAGGATGTGGATATGAACTTATGTAGTGAACTTTGTGTAGCAAGCAAATTGTGACTTAAAACATAAATCTTAGGTGATGGCAAGACTAACACAATGCAACAAACTAAAATTGCAAGTGATTAGGTACAATAATCAACTTAATTGCACCTTTAACCTAGGTTCAAATTGTATGGTTTTCCCTTCATCTTGTAAGCCTCCTTGAATGAGCTTCTGAAAGGAGTGTTGCCATGAGTGTGGAAAAAACAATTAGATGGATTTCAAAGTGGTTGTGTTAAGTAGGCATGAAGGAATGGTTTTCATAGAATGGAACCAAAACCTGCATGGTTATGTAGGCAACATTCATAGAATGGAAAAAAAACATAAATGAATAAAACCTGCAACTTTAACATAGGTTCAAATTTTATGGTTTTCCCTTCACCTTATAAGCCTCCTTGAATGAGCTTGTGAAAGGAGTGTTTCTATGAGTTTGGGAAAAAAAATAATAGTTGGAATTTGTAGCTATTGGCAACATTCATAGAATGGAAAAAAAACATAAATGAACCAAAACCTGCAACTTTAACATAGGTTCAAGTTTTATGGTTTTCCCTTCACCTTATAAGCCTCCTTGAATGAGCTTCTGAAAGGAGTGTTGCTATGAGTTTGGGAAGAAAAAAAATAGTTGGAATTTGTAGCTATTGGCAGCATTCAGCTGAATGGAAAACAAACATAAATGAATAAAAACCTGCTCATTAATAATAAAACAACTGCACTTTATATTAATAGAATTGAAATACAAATACAATGCCTCTATTTGTAGTAGATGTCGATGCCTAGGATTTGCAGTCTGTATGAAAACTATCACATTTGTTTTAGGTTATATCAAGCCCTCATCATGATTGATTGGGGCTGCACAAAAAGAAAATGCCTTCAAAACAAAATAACATTTGGTTGGCCTATACACTGGATATCCTATTCTTGAAGAGGTTTGTCACCTCCCCCATCATTTCTTATAGGGTTTCCAGTTTGACGCAAGTAGGGTGACCTTACTGAGCATGTTTGATTAGGATGGGTGGGGTTGGTGGAAATAGATTGAGGCCAATTTACTCCTTGCAACCAAGGAGGAATTGAATAGCCATAGGCTTGACTTGTGCTTGGGACCCTTGCAATAATTTCTAGTGTTGGATAAGATAACATAGAATGGGCCCCTGTACTAGTAGGAATAGAGGTGGGGTGTAGACCTGCCTGATTATAATGGGGTATCTGAATGTTAATGAGATCCTGATAGAATCGTGCACTGCTTGCAAACGCTTCTAATGATCCTTCCATCATGTTCCTTTCATCGATTGTTCTTGTACTAGTATCAGCCATCACATTATTTTGGTTCATCTGTTGCAACTTCCTTGCTTCCTTTGGTTGCCTTTCCAACTGCTTTTGGTGTTCTTTTTCTTATCGATTAGCCTCTCTTGCAATCCTTTCATGTGCCCGCTGTCCAGCTGCAATCATCCTTGCTTCCTTCTTTTCCTTTGCAAGATCTTTCTTCCTTTGTTTTGATTCCTGCAAAGCATGTTTCTTTTGTTCAGATTCAACCAAGAGGCTTATGTGCTCTTTTGAAGTGAGTAGTTGTGAACTCCAGCCCAATCGGAGAATGTCTATCTTTCCTTGCCTTCCTTGTTCTCTCCATTAGCAACTTTAGGAATTGGCCAAGCCTTGGTGTGTTCCCTGCTAGTGGTTCTTCTGCTGCAGTATATTCTTCAACTGCATCCTCGTTGTCCATGTTAGGTTCTTCTATCAACCCACCATCAACATAAAAATGTACAATCTCAGTTGGCTGCGAAGGCATGTTCATGCTTTCATCGTTGGTGGAACCACCAATGTGTCTGTTCAAGTTCATCGTGGTCTTTGCAATCCATGATGGTTGGGATACTTGGGTTGGCAATGTCAATGTGTTGTTGTTGCTTCCTGGACTGCGACAACCATCGAACACATTTATATGTGCGACAGAATCCACCTGTGCGTCGGCTGGACCACCTAGCCCCATGCTATTTCCCACTGCTTCGTCATCGAATTGTGTAGCCCAAACTTGTTCATCATCATTAGAAGCAGCAGCTCCTTAGCAGTTGCCTTGAGAAAGGGACATGATGTTTTCCACAACACCTTCCTCTTGCTGCCCATCCAATTGCTCTTCGACATCCTCACCATCTTCGCCAGCTACAGCTTCTTGGTCATCCACATGAAATGCTTGGCTACACCCTGTGTCATGCATAAGAGCATCATAATTCAATGGCCAGATACCTGTTTGCCTAAATCCAGCCTTGATATTGGAGGATGTGAGAGCCCTTTTGAAAGCCTTGCTTGCAAACTCAGCTAACTCAAACCTCTTTACCTCTACCCCTGGGTTCTTCGCCATCCATGCAGCACGTTTTGACCTAAAATAATCCTTGAAAGGCCCAAACAAACTCACATCCAGGGGCTGCAACCTGTGAGTGGTGTGAGCAGGAAATGTTAACAAGTCAATGCCCAACCTATTTTCCTCCTCGATGGTTTGCACAGCAATGTGGCTTCCATGGCCATCTAAAACCAGCAGGTGTTTGTTCTCAGGGGAGACACCACCTGGTATGGATGCTGCAAAGTGGCAAACCCAATTCAGGAAATTTTATTTAGTCATCCATGCATGGGGATGTGCAGCCATGCATGCCCCAAGTTCACAGTTTTGGATATAGTTTTGCAGCCGAGTTTTTCCCTTGAACAAATAAAACCCCGGGATTGCCATGCCAATTGCATTCACACATGATAGAATGGTAATCCACTCCCTTCTCTTGGGCAGAATCTTTGGCACATTCCTACTCCCTCTCTTTGCAATGACACGCATGCCAGAATTCCTTCCTGCCTGTAACCCTGTCTCGTTGCAGTTCCAAATATGGTATGGAGCATAAGAGTGCTTCTCATATGCAGAAGAAAGAGTGTCATAGAACTTGGACACAACTGTGGGGCATAGATTCAATGCCCTGTCTCTATCCAGGCCCTCTGCAGTTCGTAGCACTAGCTCTGGATGCCTTTTCTTGAAACCATCCCACCATGACTTACCTGGGAACCCACATTTGAATGGGTTTGGCGTCCCCTGAAAGATTTGAGCAACAGTTGATTTCAATTGTATCAACTCTAGCACATGTCCCAATTTAGCCATCTCCTTACACCACACCACCACCTCCTCCTCCTCCTGTTCAGTCATGACTGTAAGAGGACCTCTCCTCTTGGTATGGGTCAGGCCATTTATCCAGTAATGGATTGACGTGGGTGCAATCCCATATTTTTTGGCCGCTGCTCTAACTGAAAACCCCTTTAATTTGACATCATCAATTGCAGCCAACATGTCTTCTTTTGTCCATCCTCTAATTGCACTGATTTTCTTCGTTGAAATGGCACCTTGCACTGTGGAAGATGGTGGCAATATGGGCGATGCTGGCACTGTGGGTGGTGATGGCTTTGTCGTTGATGGTGGAACCACACCATCTACCTCTTCCACAGGACCATTCTCAGAATTTGTTGTAGCAATGTTGTCATTTGAAACATGGGCCATTTCCGCATCCGATGATGTGCATTGTAGCTGGGTACCCCGCTTCCTTGTATTGCTTGTGCGACGTGCAATATTGACTCTTGGCATGGCTACGAGAAGCTGCACAATCCATACATGTAACATTTAATAGGGTATTATATAGAATGGACTGGACTGTCAATACCTCACACACTAGTTAATAGAATGGATTGTCAATACTTCACACACTATGCATAAACTTGGGGGCTGTTGATGAATGGTTGAGTCCTGGTTGATCAGGAATAGTTTTTTGATACAAATGATAAGTGTGTGCACATTGTTTCACCCCATCAGTGTGTGCACATTATTTCTAACATTATTACTAGTAATCTGAAGATGGTAATCTGAAATGACATCAAAATTTTTAATGTGATTGTAAAGGAAATATGATAAAAAAAATTAATGTGATTGTAAAGGAAATCTGATCTGCTATGCAAGGTTAATGGTTACTGGATACATGTAAATGGTTAATGGTTTAATCTGATAGTTAATGGATATATGTTAATGGTTACAGATGCAACCAACTTTAACTTGAAGTTTGGAGAACCAGTTTGAACATTTAGGGTTCAAATAAAAATATGAAGATGGTTCATGCAAATACCATTATTATTTGAAATACCATATTATTATAGATTTTCATGACCATCTTGAAATACCATTAAAACCTTACGCTTGAACCATAATGGTATTTCAATTTTCACCTTAATACATGTTAATGGTTACTAGAAAACTTAGATGGTTAATTAAATGGATATAGGAAATAGGTGTCTGTAAATACCTGGAACACTGTGCACACACCGTTGGGCTGTTGATGAATGGTTGACATTGTGCACACACTGTTGGGATGTTGATGAATGGTTGACACTATGCACACATTGTTGGGCTGTTGATGAATGGTGGAGTCCTGGATGATAAACACATTGCTTGCTTGAATGATAGATGAATCCAAGGAATGCAAATGGGTTCAATTGTGTGCAAATATGTTTCTTTATAGTTTTTTTATGTTGAAAATGAGTGCTTAGGGGAATTGACATGGATTGCAAGGTTAATTCTGGGAATGGGAGGCTGGGATTGATTTGGCACCGATCCAATGGCTGGAGAATTCTTTATTGCATGATCCATGTGCTCTTAGTGTGTTTAATGGATGATTCGTTGTTGGATAGGTGCTTTGGTTGAGTTTAATGCTTGATTTGATCTTGGGCAGCGAATTTTGTTTACTGAGTAAAGGGTTTAATGGGTGATTTGATTTTGTGATTTAAGAGTTGCTTTGGTTGAGTTTAGGTACTTGATTTGATCTTGGGCAAGGAATTCTATTTGTTGAGTTAAGGGTGTAATGGATGATTTGATTTTTTTATTTAAGATTTTAATGGATTATTGATTTTGGGCATTCGTAGAGTTTTGCTGCTCCTTTTGATTTCATAAATTTTAATGGGTGATTTGATTTTTTCAGTGGGTGGGTGTCATTTATTGAGGTTGCATGTGTGAGTTGTTGAATCATACTGGACTAGATGCTGACCCCCATATCACTTGCAGTGTGCAAGTGGTTATGGATGATGGATAACTGCTTCTCCAGTTATGGTTCATGATGGCTTATGTGTTTCCCAGGGTGTACTCAGTAGATTGAGTATTATAGGATTTTTTGTTGTTAGATTTGTCATTAATGGCAAGACAGAGTGGAGTCTCAATTTGGACTTGATGGTTTCTAAACTTTGCATTAAATGGACCAAATACTGTCAGCTAGGGTTCTAATCAGTTATTAAATGTATTTTGTACTTAATATAAACTCTATTTATGCATAAATATGTTGTTTAATGATTTTTAATTAATCTGTAAATGTGCAAGAATAGGGTGTTTGATGTGATGCAAACCATGACCACTACTGGTTCCCGCACAACAATAGGAGCCTCTCCCCTAGTCTAGATGGTCTTATTACTGCCCATTGTTTCCTCCAGCTGTAAATATAAATAATAATAATAAATGTAAATAATAATAAGCATGAGTCTTTCAATAGAAAAGTCAAACACATGGGGAATGTTTGAGACGAAAGTATAATTTCGTCTTAAACTTTTGTCTCAAAACACCCCCTTGTGTAGTAGTGCAACTTTCATCCTTACAGTCAAAATTAATACTATTATACTCTTTCATGATCTGCATGAACATGAGGAATTTATTAGTGAAACATAACTTAGGAGACACACAGAAAATCCACTTTCCAGATGTTCAGTGTGATAATTTTATAGATCTTTTTTTCTGCATCAGTGAAGCTATAGATAGCTTGCTAGCCCAATTCCAATCCAACTTTTAACCAGTTTAATAATATTTAATACCTCGTAAAATGGGTTCCTAGGCTGCTTTGAACAATACAAGCTCGATGCAGAATTGGGTTCTTCAACTCTTCTAAAAGCAACGTGATGCTTATTCTTGGAAAAGTTCAATCTTTGTAAATCACTAGCGTTCTTCAAACTAATATAAATTCACATAAAATCTAGCCTACTTAACAATGGAAAAAAATGATAATGTAAGCCAAAAAAGGAAGAAATTGTTTCAGAAGCCAAAAACATTGGACGTTGAGTCTAGTCTGTATCTGTTGCTAAATTAGTGAACAATAGAGATGTATGCAAAAAGGCAATAAAAAAGGTGAAGGGAAAGAATCTGAATGGTAAATTTTTTTTACTTCGTTGAATTGAGGACCATAATTCACTTTCATGCACCTCTATCAAACAACTGTGTTTCCTATGCCATTTATAATCCTCCTTCACGAAATCTATCAGAGAGAACAATTCAACAAAGAAGTTGGATTGGATTAAAAACCAATAGCAAGTTTCTTTGTTACTCTAATTGTGTACCCTACAATAGAATTGAATGCCAATGACAACGCTATATGTTCTAATTTTTCATTCAACACTATGAATGCCACACATACTTGGGATAGAATAAGCGCTCCTTACATGTTACATGCTATGTTATGGTTTGAACAAAGAGAACTATATGAATCCATGCAACTTTTGTTCTCAATAGATGATTAAGGACCCTGGCTATTTCTTCCTTATAGCCCTCCCCCTAGATCTCGTTATACATACTAACTCTGTGGTATGACGAATTAGAGGATGGGTTGTGAAGCATAAGTAAAATGTAGGCAGACCAAGTAGAGAGGAGATGCATAGATGGTTGAAGTTCTTGTTATATGGTTGAAGTTCATGTTCTATTCAAGACCAACTGAAAAGGGAAACAAAATCAAAAGGTAAAGTAGCACTGTCGTTCTAAAAATCAAGATTAAAAAAACATTTGTGTCCCAGTTCGTATAGTTGAACACAGGAGTGGGCACTTAGCATTCTAAGAAAATTGTCGGCTTTCAACATTGTCCTTCACTAGATGTTGTTGCATATTCTCAATCATATTGAAATTCGATAGCTAGTTGGGATTACAAGTGTAGTAGCATCAATGGTATTCATATTAATAAATCCCAGGAATCTTAAACCGTGTACTAGAGGAAGGTGTCGAATCGACGACTGAGCAATTGGGGAAAATGGCTCATGCAATACAATTTTAGATACAAAGTTTGGATTCTTGATCTGACTCATTAACTAGATGCATGGAGGCCGACAAAGTGGGAAATTCCCCAAATCCCTAGGCTTTTTGGTAAAGATGGGGGGTGCAATGCACACACCTGTTTCCCGTAGGGCTGCAACCATGGCCAGTGGCAGTTTCCCGGGGAAGCGCTTGGTTTCAGAGTGAAAACAATGGTCTTCCTTGTCCCCTCCATTTCAGGAAATTTAAAGGGAGGCTAAATTCTCAAGAGTTTCAATCGGGTGACAATGGAAAATAGGGCAAGGTAAGGTGCACATGGAATCATATGCGTGTACACAGAACATATGAAGAAAGAAGCAATTGTTGTTGTTGTTGCTATGGTTGGGAATCGACAAATTCCGTTTTGAACAACATCTAATGGAGATTTGTGACAAACCCACTCTTGGGTCAAGGCTTCAAATTTGAATCCTTCAAGGACCATTTGAAGTTACAAATTTTCAATCAAATAATAATATTGTGTTTGAACTTTGAAGTTACAAATTTTTAATCAAATAATTTTTTTTTAAATAATTGATGGGATCATGAATGGATAAAATGATGTACATACTTGTAAATTCCTAGGATGTCAGCAATCCAGTTAGCCTTGAAGTTGAGCTCCTCAAAGAAAACAAATTTCTTTATATACGTTTATGGCAGGCCAGCATTGGCGGCTTCACATTGCAAACTTTCCTGGAGGACTAGAGGAGATAGGGTAGGTGGAACTTGGAAGTAGCTCGACCACGGTGAAGTAGGGGTATAAGCAAAAGCTTGTTTGTATTCCTGTAATATTATATATTGATGGTCAGATCCATGGAAGCATGGAATTCGAGCATTGACTTGATACAACAAAGAAAACACAAGGTGGGACTCAGGATTCGTAGGATTGACTTGATACAACAAAGAAAACACAGTGTGTGAGGTTGGGAGCTATAGACGGTAGGATTAACTTGATACAACAAAGAAAAAAAAGGGTTGTGGGCAAGGGCCACGGATGGGAACGACAACCTGCAACATTACAAGAAGTTTCTGGATTGTGGAGTTTGTCCGAAATGCCAAATTCGGGGTACATTAACATAATGTATTATACATTGAATACTAAATGAAGTCAGAAGTCACGAAGTGGTATGTGATAACTGGTAACTTGGTAAGCCCGCTTCCAGCAACACGTATGAGCCACCAACCATATTTAATAAATTTGTTGTTGCCATTAAATGTGTTAAACACGTAAGCGCTCACCGCTAACACGTGAACTTAGAAGCGTTCAAGACATGGGCTGCACAGTGTAATCCCATCCCTGTAAACTGGTCAATGATATTATTAGAGGCTCAATGGCCCATGATCCATCGATGCCTAGACATGTGGATATTGGAGAGTAATGAGTACCAAGTCCCACTCCCAAGTCACCTATCTAGTAGCCGCATTCCCGATTTCCCACTGAAAACTATTGAGGGGTGAAATTTGAAGCTACCCTTCTGTTGAAATTTTAAACAATAGTGGTTAATTTAATTATTGAAGGGCTTACCATGAAATTAATTTTTTTTGCATGGTAAAATTTGAGGTGGTCTTCTATGACGTGTAAAATGGCCTTTGAAGGGCCCTAAAGGCTTCAAATTTGAAGACTGGGACTCCCCACTTTTCAGAGTGAGCTTGCTTTCTTGATTTGGTCTGACGATAAGTTGGGTGCAATTGACGATGTCGAATTCAAGGGGTTTTTCAGTTAGATCAGCGGCCAAAAAATATGGGATTGCACCCAAATCAATCCATTACTGGATAAATGGCTTGACTGATACCAAGAGGAGAGGTCCTCTTACAGTCATGACTAGACAAGAGGAGGAGGATGTGGTGGTGTGGTGTAAGGAGATGGCCCAATTGGGACATGGGCTAGAGTTGACACAACTGAAATCAACTATTGCTCAAATTTGTCAAGGGAGGCCAACCCCATTCAAAGATGGGTTTCCAGGTAAGTCATGGTGGGATGGTTTAAAAAAAAGGCATCCAGAGCTAGTGCTATGAACTGCAGAGGGCATGGATAGAGACATGGCATTGAATCTACGCCCCACAGTTGTGCCCAAGTTCTATGACACTCTTTCTTCTGGATATGAGAAACACTCTTACGCTCCAGAACATATTTGAAACTGCGACGAGACAAGGTTACAGGTAGGAAGGAATTGTGGCATGCGGGTAATTGCAAAGAGAGGGAGCCAGAATGTGCCAAATATTCTTCCCAAGAGCAGGGAGTGGATAACCATTATATGTTTTGTGAATGCAATTGGTATGGAAATCCTAGGATTTTATTTGTTCAAGGGGAAAAATCGGTTGCAAAACTATATCCAAAACTGTGAACTTGGGGCGTGCATGGTTGCACATCCCCATGCATGGATGACTAAATAAATTTTCCTGAATTGGCTTTGTCACTTTGCAACATCTGTACCAGGCAGTGTCTCCCCTGAAAAAAGACACATGTTGGTTTAAGATGGCCATGGCAGCCACATTGTTGTGCAAACCATCGAGGAGGCAAACAGGTTGGGCATTGACTTGTTAACACTTCTTGCTCACACCACTCACAGGTTGCAGCCCCTGGATGTGAGTGTGTTTGGGCCTTTCAAGGCTTTTTTTCAGGTCGGAACATGCTACATGGATGGCGAAGAACCCAGGGCAGAGTTAAAGAGGTTTGAGATAGCTGAGCTTGCAAGCAAGGCTTTCAAAAGGGCTCTCACATCCTCGAATATCAAGACTGGATTTAGGAAAACATGTATCTAGCCATTGAATTATGATGCTCTTATGAATGACACTAGTTGTAGCCGAGCATTTGATGTGGACAGCCAAGAAGATGTGGCTGGTGAATATCTTAAGGACGTCGAAGAGCATTTGGATGGGCAGTAAGAGGAAGATGTTGTGGACAACATCATGTCCCTTTCTCAAGGATACTGCCAAGGAGTTGGTGTTGTGGATGATAATGAATAGGTTAGCACTACACAATTCGATGACGAAGAAACGGAAGATAACATGGGGCTAGGTGGTCCAACCGGCACACACGTGGATTCTGTGGCACATAGAAATGTGGTCAATGGTTGTCGCAATCCAGGTAGCAACACTGACACATTGACATTGCCAACCCAAGTATCCCAACCATCATGGATGGTAGAGGCCATGATGAACTTCAACAGACACATTGGCGGTTCCACCAACGATGAAAGCATGAACATGCCTTCGCAACTGATAGTCATACAAGATGATATTTTCCATTTTTATGCTGATGGTGGGTTGATAGAAGAACCTAACATAGACAACGAGGATGCAGCCAAAGAATATATTGCAATAGAATAACCTCTCATAGGAGAAGAACCACTGCCAGGGAACACACCAAGGCTTGGCCAATTCCTAAAGTTTCCAGTGGAGAGAGTGTCAACGCAAGGAAGGAAAGGAAAGACAGACATTCCCCGATTGGACCGGAGTTCACAACTACTCACTTCAGAAGATTACATAATCCTTTTGGTTCAATCTAAACAAAAGAAACATGCTTTGCAGGAATTAAAACAAAGGAATAAAGATCTTGCAAAGGAAAAGAAGGAAGCAAGGATGATTGCAGCTGAACATTGGGCACATGAAAGGATTGCAAGAGAGGCTAATCGACAAGAAAAAGAGCACCAGAAGCAGTTGGCAAGGCAAGCAAAGGATGCAAGGAAGGTGCAACAGATGAACCACAATTATGCAAGAGAAATGGAGGAAAGGAATGTGATGGCTAATACTACAAGAACAACCGATGAAAGGAACATGATGGAAGGATCATTAGAGGCATTTGAAAATAGTGCACGATTCTACCGGGATCTTATTAACATTCATATACCCCACTATAATCAGGCAGGTTTACACCCCCCCTCTATTCCTACTACACCCCCCCTCTATTCCTACTAGTGCAGGGGCCCATTCTATGTTATTTTATCCAACACCTGTAATTATTCCAGGGGTCTCAAGCATAAGTCAGGACTATGGCTATTCAATTCCTCCTTGGTTGCAAGGAGTAAATTGGCCTCAATATGTTTCCACCAACCCGACCCATACTAATTAAACATCCTCAGTAAGGTCACCCTACTTCGCTCAAACTGGAAACCTGACAAGAAATGATGGGGAAGGTGATGAACCTTGTGAAGAATAGGATATATGGTGTATAGGCTAACCAAATGCTATTTTGTTCTCAAGGAATTTTCTTTTTTTGTAGCCTCAATCAAGCATGATGAGGATTTGACATAACCTAAAACCTAGGTGATAGTTTTCATACGACTACAAATCCTAGGCATTGACATCTACTACAAATAGAGGCATTGTATTGAAATCTACTACAAATAGAGGCATTGTATTTGTAATTTAGTACTATTAATACAAAGTGCAGTTGTTTTATTATAAATGAGCAAGTTTTTTTATGTTTGTTTATTTCCATTCTATGAATGTTGACCATTCCTTCGTGCCTACAAAACACAACAGCTACAAAATCCATCTATTATTTTTTTTTTTCCAAACTCCTAGCAACACTCCTTTCACAAGCTCATTCAAGGAGGCTGATAAGGTAAAAGGAAAACCAAAAAAATTGAACCTATGTCAAAGTTTCAATTAAGTTGATTATTGCATTAATATAAAATCCATCATATCCCTCTAACTTTATGGATAGCAATAGGTATCTGGCTATTTGCAACTTTGATCTTACATCTACTTTGTTGAGATTGTGATACAATATTTTAAACAAATGAACATGCACACACTAGCCAAACAACACTCTTAAGTACCATCTCTAATTTGCACTTAAACTCAAATCCATAAACAAATGAACATGCACAAACTAGCGAAACAACACTCTTAAGTACCATCTCTAATTTCCATTTAAACTCAAATCCATAAACAAATGAACATGCACAAACTAGCTAAACAACACTCTTAAGTACCATCTCTAATTTCGAAACTCAAATCCATAATTAATATTGAGAAAAAATCACTCCATTAAATGTATCTGAATTTTTGACCATTAACTTATTCACAATAAATCTTCTTACCAGCTTACTTACTATTTTACTGATGCTATGAATAAGAAAAGATACCCTATGAATAAGAAAAGGCATTTAGTATACCAACAAGAAAACACATTCAGTATACCATCAAATGCTTAAACTGTGTCAAAGTTTTTGTATCAGTTCACTACATAAGATTGCAAAGCCATCAGGAAAAGAAAGATAGACATTCACACTATATGAGGGGCCATGCCAAATTTCAGAATTGTCATCAAACACCATGACAATGTATCCACGACATTTTCTTCTTTTGCAGCTTCAAACAAGAACGACGAGGGCTTGACAGAATCTAAAACCAAGTTCAAAGTTTTGAAACTCGATGGAAATAACAGGGCTTTATATCTACTACAATATGAATATGAAGATGGATATAAAGTTCAAACACCTACTGCTGCAAATTTTGCGGCAATATGAATATAAACTGCAATAATCATAACCAAAATGTATAACAATATTGCTCCCAATAATCCATGCTACAATAATCATAGCCATAATGCATAACAATATTTCTTCCAACACTGAAAGCAACCATCATTCATCCACACAATAAGACATACCATGCCAAATTCCAAAAACTGTCAACAACCACATTTACAATCTATTGAATGCATATGCCTAAAAAATATTCACGAACAGAAGCCAAAAGCCAAATCTATGTTGCAATAAAAACAGAGAATCTCCTACGAAACCCTCCACCACCAACCCTAAACAAAAAATATTTTAACAACTATATAATTAGCCAAAAACAAACAGTAGGAAGCATCACCAAATTAGCCAAGTCCCAAATTACAATCACGCATATCAACCAGAGCCATAACAGAATGCAATAACCACACTGGGTTTGAAATATATTTAAGAGACACCCATATCCATCCACAGTCCGCCAAAACCCTTGTTTATCCAAATGTTTAGACTGTGTTTAACACCAGAACCACATTATAAAATTGTAGACCATGTTCAACATGCCATTTTGCCGGGGCTACTCCACCATAAACAATCAGAAACCAGATAGGGTCGAAAAAACATAACAAAACTCACCCATAATCGCAGTTGCAGATATCAAGAAAAAAGACAAATCGCAGTAGCTGAGAAATCCACCATAATTTTGTGCAAACATACCCTGCAAACCTCCTCACAACCAGAGAAACCCTAAAAACGAAACAACTAGACAAACTCGTGCCCAAAACAGCCAGACAAACCCACTTACGAGATACAATTACAATACAGCCAGACAAACCCACTGAGGAGATACCTAAACAAGCCCACTGCTAGAGACACACAAGCAACCACAACAAAATTGTTCCAAAGGTTTAACAAAATCATCAATGAGGAGGTGTGGAGTTTTGAAAAGCACTGTCAAGTTGCTGGTAAGGATTAAACCCTACCAATTGCAGGATGGCCAAATCCGAGGCCCGTTGAACGCACGAACCCGCCATCGTCAACCTCCTCGAACCCATAGTTAGCACTGGAGGTTATAGGGACTGAGCCAGTCAGGACCGCCAGCAGGGAGAGCAATGCACATTCAAAATCCGTTTCCAAGCAAAGCCACTAGAAGAACAACGCCACAAATTGTATCCCACCGAACCGAAAGACAAGGAAGGCCACCCAAAACGCATAGCAGGGCACGCAACCAAGTGTTCTGCAGGTCTCCATGTAGCATCCCACCATGTACCACCATTCAAACCGGGTTGCGCGGGAAATGGAACCCCAACGAACCAATACCAGGGTGGCGGAATGGCTACACGCCGACCCCAAACAAGAATGCATAGGGTAGTGGAGTAGCCCTGGAAAAATGGTGAATTGAACCCTCAAAACCCTAGCATTGAATGAGGCCACCTGCCTGACACGCAGCGCTGGGTTGTCGACACTTGTCATACATAAAACGGTCACTGCCAGTTGTCCTCCGACGTGGCGCAATGGACCCCACACAACTATTGGCGTCCCTCTCCTAATAAGAGTTCTTCCAAAATTTCATAGAGGTTATATTCTCTAAAACCCGTAAAACACTCTGATGAACAATAATAAAGTAATCCAGTCGGTCCACCATGGATCCTCTCTTCTCAAGAATCCATACATCCCTAATCAGTGTATGGATGGCTATCTCTTGGAGGATCAAGAATTTACTGTGGATGGATGGGAGGATGCAGCAATTCGAAGAAGAAAGGATTTTTTGGTTGGATGCATGAAATTGGCTAAACATTTTCTCCGAACAAATATAGAACCAAAATGGATGGTCTTATGCCTATTACCAGTTCATCCTCCCGAATTGAGGCCACTCATTCAATTAGGTGAAGGTGGACTTATTACCTCATCAAATCTAAATGAACTTTATCGAAGAGTTATCAATCAGAATAATACTCTTACCAATTTATTAGCAAGAAGTGGATCTTAGTCATTTGTTATTTGTCAAAAAAAATTGATCCAGGAAGCCGTAGATGCACTTCTCGATAATGGCATCTTTCGTCAACCAATGAGAGACAGTCATGATAGGACTTATAAATCGTTCTCAGATGTGATCGAAGGCAAAGAAGGAAGATCTCGTAAAAATTTACTAGGGAAACAAGTTGATTATTCAGGTCATTCCGTTATTGTGGTAGGTCCCTTTCTATCATTGTATCAATGTGGGTTACCCTCAGAACTAGCAATAGAGCTTTTTCAAGCATTTGTAATTCGTAGTCTCATTGGACGACATATTACTCCCAACCTAAGAGATGCTAAAAGTATGATTCGAGATAAGGGATCCATTGTATGGGAAGTACTAGCCAATCCATGAGTATACCATGAAGTCACAAAGGTTGTACCTGTGAACCATCCACCTAAGGAAAAATAGGCATTGATCTTGCATCTATATGGTGTGTTTAATGCAAACATAAAAGTGGGATGTAAAAGTACTAGTTATAAGTGGTTATGAGGATCTGGAGCAAGTGCTATAGCTTGTTCCCAATACTCAGCATCCTGATCAAACCAAGCCTCTGCAGTTTCAGGATCTCTCCAACACAAGCTTATTCACCAACTACTTCAGAGTTTAGTGGTATGTAGAGGATTTCAAGCGCCCCAACAACAATTAATGATTAAATTTATAGAGAGAATATTTCCACCATAAAATCTTTCCCTCTGAGTTTTCGATCCTACTTTTTTATATGTAAGGAGTATCGGGATTCAATTGAGGGTGTTGCCATATCTGACCCATCGGGTATTCCATATTCTACATTATAATATCCAAAAATGGAATTTCTCTGTAGAATACCACTTTTTGGTATTCTAAGAATCGCATCAAGACAAGGTATTATTCCTTTTCCCCATTCTTTATCACATTGCAATGGGATAATGAATCGATTCATTTGATTTTCCCCCTTAATATTGTAATTCCTAGTGGAAAATGTGACATAAATAGAGTCTCGATGCTCGTTGGATATGGCCCGATAAGTTTTTGAATAATTGAAGATTTGTTCTTCCTTCCCATAGCAGTTTGAATCACTCGATCTATGTTCCACTTGATCCACGTAAGAATCAGAAAGTGATTGATGTTTGGCAACAAAAGGTTGAACATCTACTTGATCCTGATGCTTATGAAATGGAAAGGGTACTACACTGGATCCGTATATACCTCCCGATAATATCCATATATAACCTGTCCTGAGTATAGGATGAACATTACTGTGTACATATTCAGGCGCATGACACACATTGGCACTCCAGTGCATTTCTCCTTCTAGGTCAGAATATATATTTTTACAAACTTTTTCCTTGAAGGAAGATGTTCTAGCACGAACTTCGACAATAATTTGTTCCGATTCCACATATTGATCATTTTGAACCAAAAGCAAACTTTGTGGTCGAATGGTTAAGTTCTGTACTTGATCCTGACCATCAATAGTGATGGATAAGTTATTATGACATAGATAAGCAGGATGTCCATTACATGTACGTGTAGGATAAACCAAATTCTCATTGAATTCAATCTTTCCATTCAAAGGGGCTCGTACATGTTCTGGAATATCACCAGTAAATACCCCCTGGTATGAAAAGTCCTTAGTGTTAGTTGAGTTCCCGTTTCCCCAATGGATTGGCTTGCAATAATACCTACTGCTTCTCCCAATTCGATCAAGCTTATTGGATTGGGACTGACGAGGCTCGAACCCACAACTTCCATCTTGGCAGGGCGGTACTCTAACCAATTGAACTACAATCCCAATACAGTACAGTTCATCTACTATTGGATCATATTTATTCTATGGTAGGTGCTAGATAGATCGTATAGATTACGTGAGAGCTAGGTCGATTAAATATCTTATCCTTCTCTTTCATGTTTTAAAGTATCAATTCATATGGAATTGGGCACATATCTATATGATATGAATAGATATAGATATCGGGGTTCAATAACCAATTATCTTTTCATCCATGATTGGCATGAATATAACCATACCGATAGATTGGTATTGATGGTATTGGTTGGGTTGAGCTAGATTTGAACCAACGCGTTAATGCAAACTCAGATTGAACAACTCTGTCTGTGAAACTTACAGATACTTCCTTCTTTCTTGGGTCAGTTTTGATACGTCCGTCTGTTGTACCGCCCACCCCCCAACGATGTTCATCAATCTCATCAATCACTCGTAATCAGTCCACTAACATCTTCTACGCGTATGGTCCTCGTGCTATGGGATGTTCCAATGTGATGGGGCTCTACTAGGAGTAAAGGTGCAATATGTGAATCAGTGTGCTATGGACCTCAATCTCAGTTCCTTCCTTGTGGTATGTTCTTTGTGCTCTACTAGGAATCATGCTATGTGAATGGATTGAAGACAACTCCTTCCTATCGGCATGGATGGCGAGCTTTCTTCCTCTGGCTCAGGTAAAGCAGGAATGGGTTCATAGCAAGAAAACAAGAAAAGCATGAGTGAAAGTGGTAAAACAAATTGATTGTTTCATGTGCACTGTAGGTGTTGAGGTGTCTTGTTGTAAGTGAGAGATTATTAATAATTATTTTAACATCAACTAACCATTAAATATATGATATTTTCTTTTACACACAAAGTTCATACACATATATAAACAAATTATTATAATAATTTAACATATATAATTTTATATTCATATATTTACTATATTACACAACCAAATATAATTATTAAAAAATCATTAATTAATATTTATGATTATTATAATATATATATATATAAACCAATCTGCAAAAGAATTATGAAAGGATCGAGCACTAAGTCCATCCCAGCATAGCATATAATATTAATACAAAGGATTGGGCCCATGCCCAACCGCTAGCAATGAACCAATCCTGATTCCTCATGTTACGTCCTCATCCAAGCCCTGGATATTCAGCCTTTCTCCCATAACCACAGAGGAGAACAAAGTAAAAGCGAGAGTTAAGGAGGACGTGCTTTGTGCTTTTATGGTTGTCAGACTTAAAAGGGTAACATTAAAATGAGTTAAGGAAGGATGTGCTTTATGCTTTTATGGCGGTGAGACTTATAAGGAAAACATTAAAATGGATGGGCTGCTGTTTTTTATTTTATTTTTATGCATGATTTTTATGAAACATTAAGAATATGAAATTGAATTGGATTTATGTTTTAGAATATTAAAATAAGTAAAATTTGTTTTTTTTAAATTATTTAAATCAAAATTTAATTGTTTATTAATAAGAAGATGTATCTGTATTACAGATATACTAAATATTCGACAAATTTAAAGAATTTTTGTTTACGAAAGATTAATATGATCAAATTATGTTACTATGCTTCCAACAATACGACCAAATTATGCTACTATGTTTCCAACAAAAGTGAAAGATGCTTCCAACAAACACAAGAAGATTTTTTCTATTTACCACTTAAATTTTTTCAATGTAAATAAATTGTATTTAATTTTTTATTTAATTATAATATAAATATATTATAATTTTATTTTATTAATATGTTAATACTTGAAATCTATTTATACATTTATAAATATAATTAATACATCATAAAGTTAATTTTACATAACCAAGCCATTTACATAACCGGACTTACCCAAACCATTTATAAGATAACTACTAACTAGTTAATCAAAATAACATTTAACCAACATAAAATCAAATATCATTAAAGAAGTGTGAATTTTAATTTCACCAATCATTTTGAAGTGCATTATTACACACACACAGATATATTACTATTGTTCTAGCCTTTGATGTGATTGGTTTACATGGAAAGTTGGTAATGGCACTTGTGTGAATCTCACTAAATATCCTTGGGTAGAGAGTGTTTCTAGATCCTTAGGGAGGGAGTGTTTCCAGATATTCCCATATGGAACATATAGATATCAAACTTGTTAACCAATAACAATAAGATTACCCATAGCCAAGATTCTTTAGTTTGGAAGCTTTCTCCTACAAGTGCATATAACCTAAAGGATGGTCTAGTTGTCTCTCCTTGTTAGGTAAACTTGAGTGGCTCATTGTATTGCTTGTGAAGAAGCCTACTTAAAGGTTTCTAGGATAAACCTTCTTTGTCATTATGTACGTGATTGGTTTAATCATCATGTTTATTATGTTTTTTTTGTTTATTATATTTTTGTATTATATGAGGCTAGATATGAGAATTCAATATTTTATATAGATATATCAATGTTATTTAAAAAAAAAATATTATTGTGATGGGTAAAATTAAGATTTAAAAGTCAATGTTAAAATTAAAACATCATATAAAAATTTCTTGACATACAAAATATTATATGTAACCATCATGACAGCCTAAATAAAATTCACACGAAATTTTCAAATTTTTAACATATAAAATATAGCTAAAGCCAATTCAAATAAAAACAATGTTAAAATCAAAACATCACATCAAAATTTATTGACATACAAAATTACAGATCATATATAACCACCCTGAAAAACCCAAATAAATTTTCATTTTTTCAATTTTCAATTTTTTACATTTTTAATTTTTTACATATAAAATACAGCTAAAGCCAATTCAAATACCTTTTTTTTCCATGGAAAAAGCATATTCTTTGTATTCAAAAAGTGAAAACAGAATACATTCCTCAGGGAGTTCGTTAGTTTTTAGACATGTTTCAAAAATAACTTCCTCATTAACAAGAGGATACATTACAAAAATGCATCAGAAATAAGCATAAAAAGACTTTAATTCTTTGAAAATTTGTCTTTTTTACTCTTTCGCCCAAAAGTTGAGGATCTTCCTTGATTGTTCTAGGATTCCGTCACACTTTGCTGTCACTATACAGACCCCAGCTTCCATGAGCAACCCCTCTTTAGATAGAGCATCTGCTTCCTCATTTTCTTCCCTATAAACATGGTTGTAATCGTTTGTGTTGAAAGTCGAACCCATCAGAAGCAGATTTTGTGCAAGGTTGTGTAATGGAAGGCTTTGGATTTTCTGTTCTTTCCTCATATGGTTGATCCATAGCTTTGAATCTCCAAAGATCTTCATCTTGGACACCTTTTCCTCAATGGCTATCTGCAAAATTGTTGTCAGAGCTAGCCCCTCTGCGCGGTTGTTTGTTCATGTTCCCCCATTTGCTCTGAAACGTATTTCAACCTGTTTGGAAAGTACCAAGATGCTTCCCAGTCCACACTGCTCCTCCTCACATGCTCCATCGAAGAAACCATAAATGTCCTCCTCTCTGATATCGACCTCTTTCATTATCCTGGGTTGTTTGATGCTCTTTTGGTCGATGAATAACCTGTTGGAGGAAAAAACCTGAGATATGACATAATAAGCAAGGAGTTGGTTGTCCTAAAAAATAGACTCGTTATGAGCTAGCCAGAGGAACCAAACCACCATGAAAGAAATGCATCTCAGCGGTTGGAGTGCAGGGTTGACAAACTAGATATGTAAATTTGCCTCAATAGAATCATCTTCCCATGGTTGTGTTAAACCTGTTTTGAGAAAGGGCATAGTCAAAAAATGTGCTATGAGGATTCCTCCTCAATTTTGCACAGTGTGTGTTGGTACCAGATCTGCCTCTTCAAAAATGCTCAGATTCCAACAGCACACATGTAAAAAAAAACTTCAAACAACCAATGTTTTGCCAAGCCCCGAGTTCTTATATCAATCTTCGATAAACTTTTTCATTGCCACAAATCTTCAATCCATTAAATCTCACCATTTATTTTTCATCATTTGCCATTGAAATTTACATTAAACCAAAATCTCTCCTAATAACTAAGTCTCCTATTCTACAAGTCTTCTCCTAATGTACAAAGGCCATTATTAGATCAAGTCAAAAGATATGAAATAAACTTTTTATTAATTTAAAATTTTTAAATTTAAAATTATATGTTAAAAAAGTCAAATGGATTTACCTTTTTAATATAAATTTTAAAATGACATACCTTCTAAACTACAGGTTAAAATGTTTTTTTTATGATTTGGAGAGTTTTAGCAAATTCAAAAAAGGCTTCAAATCCAAGGCCACGCCATTTTCTAAGCAAGATGAAAGGCTTGATGTATAAATACACGTAATATATATTAATATTTGTGCATATGGGATATTACCCACCGCATGAAAAGGTAAAGCCCGAGACAAAATTAAAAACCAAATACACAGGCTCGCGGCTTCATGGAGATCTTCGTGACTGCATCCAAGTGTCAGCGGTGAAATCAAGTGTTGATATAGTATGTAGAAGGTCGCCAAACATTGCCAGCAGAACGTCAAGTTTGAACTTAATGTTTTGTATTAGGGACAGAGTGTCCGGAGGTTTTAGCGCACCAACATCCAGAGCATTAACTGAGTGACAATGAATAGCAATGTCCACAATGTATCTGTCTTTGAAGGTGCAGACTTCACAGAGCAAGCTCATACCATCAATGATCTGTTCAAGTGCCTTGAATGCGCTATGGACAACTCAGATCATCACCAGCTGCAGTAATAGAATCAAGTGTTAAAGTGGAAGGAACTAATATCATGATTATTCAGGAGAAGTCTGGATTCTAAAATTGGATGGAGGAATATTAGCATTTGAATTATATTAATGCCACGAGGAGAGCTCACCGGTGTGTATCATGCACTATTAACTGCTGTCAATTAACGCTCAGAAAGTTCATGTGCTGGGACTTGGGAGTAAGCTTCGTTATACCCACATGTTAAATATATTTTAAATGTTAAAAGCATCCAAAAGGAGAAAGTTGAAATGTCAAAAGCATAAAGTGAAACGCCAGTTTATAATTCAGTCTTAACAGGATTCACACTAGGTGTAAAAAATGGGCCCATTTTAATCCAGATTCATGAATTTGAACTACTAGGCAGTTCTAGAAGTTCCAAGATGGTTCCTAAAATCTCTCAGACACTTGTTCATCAGATTCTATGACAGTAAATGGACAAGAGGATCACAATCACTTCCAGATTTTAAGCTATCAGTTAAAGCAATCGATTCACACTTCCGGGACAGTTCCTGATTTGAAGGGGATATATTCGGCATTTCAAGGAAGCAAGGAAACTAGCCTTACAAGTTGACATACTTCATTAAAGAGGTAGAGAAATAGTAGCAGAGTATTGGGATACAAAGATTTAGATCAACTTCTTCAGGCATCCTGTTCCAGATGCTTGGACTTGACAAATGCCAAAGGTTTTATTCCACAGGCACAGCAATCAACAGCGTTTCAAGGAGAAGAATCAGCAGGTCAAGGATCGGTAGCAGATTTCAAGGGAAACTAACCTAATTTCTGGCCATGATTCGAGAATTTGTTCCACAAGATTGTTTCTTTTTAAATTTGAAAATCTTGAATGTAATGGGAGGAGGTTCCAGCCGAGAGGCTGAGTATGTTGTAAAATTGGCCGAGAGTCTTATTATAGAAAGTTGGGAAGACTATGCTTTGTAATTTCTATGGAGAGTCATGTCAAGCTGAATGTGAGATCTTGTTTTTATGAACCGGGTTTAGCCATCATTGAGTTTGAACATTATGAAATCTGTCACAGTAACGAATTCCTTCATATTGATGTTTTCTCTATGCATGCTCAATATTGTGATGTAATGTTCTTCATTTTCTGTGTTTGGAATGTTTTTCTAAACATAGTTCTTCATTTTAACACATGTTTGAACTGTTTGTTCCTTGTGTTATTAATCAACTTTGAACCTGAGTCATCCCTGATATCATTCTTGCTTCTGTTCAGTAATCTATGTTATTTTCAGAGTCTGAAGTTTTTAGTTGTCTTCTGCTTTCTCTGTTTGCATTAATCTTTTGGCTCATTACACAACCATATACCCACTCAATTCAATCAATCTTTACCTTGAACACTAAGATGTGCTAGCCATGCTCTCTCTACAGTCGGAGTGCATCTTTTAGCACTAACAGTGTGCATCTCTCCGGTCCTTGTAAGAAACATTCCTTTACCTTATCCCATGTCAAGACTTTGTTGTTTAAAAGTAACCACATCATTATTTTAGCTTTGTGCGGGGCGTGAACCTGCCATAAAGATCTCCACCACCATTGGCTGGGGATATGGAGATTCTGCCAAAACAATTTATATGCTTTGTTGACAATAAAGGTTCCACCATCCTCATTGCTATTCCATTTCAGTTGGTCAGGTTCGTTTTTCATCCGGATGAAACCTTTTTTTAGGGAGCAAATCCATGTATTTCACTGATCGGTCCACCTTCCAGGGAGAGCTAGAGCATTTGCAGTATACCATTGTTGTGTATGACTTGTACCCCTTCCTTTGTCTGCAATGCTAGGGAAGGAATGTAAAGATGCCCTGCATAGACAGGTGATCTGTGAGAGCTATGGGAAGAGTTAGCATATTAACTCCCACTATGCAGTCCTTCCCTGGCATTACATGTCGGCCATCTCCTACTTCCCAAGCTAGCCAATCTCCTATGACAGGAAAAGCGTTCACTATCGATTTCCAGAACAATGAGCCTCCCCTGTTGGATTTGCGTGGCTCCCTGACCCACTCTAAGATAGACATAGTTCCCAAGTATTTCATTTTTAAATTTGTTTGCCATTTTCCTTCTTTAGATATAAAATGCCAAGTTGATTTTGCAACCAGAGCTGTTCCAAATGAGTGGAGATCCTTTAGTCCCCAACCTCCCTCAGCTTTAGGTTTCGCTAAAGAGTCCCAAGACGACCAGTGTAGACCTTTATCCGTGTTTCCTTTCCATAGAAATATGTGGCAAAGTTTCCTCATAGAGTTCAAAACTCCTTTTGGAATTTTAGCATTAATCATCCAATACATGGGTATGGCGTTTAGTACTGCTTGGATCAGCACAGATTCCCCCCCTGGAGAAAAACCTATTGCACCATAAGTTAATGCGGCGTTCTACCTTTGAGAGTAACCAGTTCCAGTCTGAGTTGCGATAACTATTAGGTTTCAGATTAAAGCCTGGGTACTTGAAGCCCTCTTTCAGAGGAAATTGGTCCATAGCGAGAATTTTTTGGAAAGAATGCAATTCTTCGTCCTCCAACTCATTAAATTAGCATGTCGGCTTACCAAGGTTGATGAGCATCCCTGTTGCAACACTAAAAAGCCAGAACATATCGTTTGCTGCTCAGTTTTCCTCTACAGAATTCCCCAGGAAGAGGAGCACATTGTCCACGAAAAGGATATGTGTAATAGTTTCCAAATTAAAACTAAGGCCCTGTATCCTCTCTAGGGAAAGAGCCTCATTCATTAACTTGCTGAGACCATCCATCACAAGTAAAAAGAGGTATGGAGATAGGGGGCACCCCTGTCTCAATCCTCTTGAAGGAGTAAATAAAGAAGTGGTTGATCCGTTGATCAGGAGGGCAAAATTGACAGATGAAATACAAGACCATATCCAATTGACAAAGGGTAATGAGAAACCAGTTTAGATAAGAACCAACCTGATGTACATCCAGCTTGTTCGATCATAAGCTTTTGAGAGGTCGATCTTGAGGACCTTTGTTGCACTCTTTCTGCAATTGATCGAATGGATGCATTCCTGGGAACAACCTACCGCTTTGTGGATGCTTCTATCCTTTAAAAATTCAAATTGCTCTGGAGAGATGAAAGTGGCCAGATAAGGCTTGAGACGGTCTACTATGATTTTGGAAGGTAACTTGTAGAGGGCGTTGCAAACGGAGATCTAGCAAAAATCCCCAAAGGAATCCGGGGAGTCCAACTAAGGGATAAGCACTATGAAGGTGGAGTTGATGCATGAAAGCATATTTCCCGACGTTTTGTTGCTTTCAATGACTCTCAGCAGGTCTTCACCCAATAGGTCGAAAAAAGATTGAAAGAATTAGGATGTCCACCCGTCCAGACCCAGACTTCTTTCTTTCTTTGAGTTTCTGAGAGACGCCTATAGTTCCTCCATGGACACTGGAGCGGAAAGTAGAAGATTATCTTCGTTTGTGATCCAATGGGGAAATTTTGAGGTTGTTTTTACCATTTCCGCCATGTTATTCCAATCTGGTTCAGTATATATCTCTGTAAAGTAATTTACTCCTTCTGCTGCCAGTGACGCAAACCTTCTAATTGTCTCCCCAAATTCTTTATCCAATTCCCAAATTGTATTTCTCCTCTTCCTATGGTTGACCATCTTATGGAAAAATCCATTGTTTTCATCTCCCAGAGAGATCCATAGAGCTATGTTCTTCATCCTTTCTTCTTTGTCTCTTTCCTTTAAAATAGTGTTTCTTTTTTCCTCCAGGGTTGTGAGGTCCAAAATCTCCTTGCTACTTAGAAGTTCCCGATAGTTCTGGATTAAAGCATCGATCTTAGATTCCGTTTGTTTAAGTCGGGAGTCCCTACTCTTCCTTTGATTAGCCAACCATTCCATTGAAAGTTTTTTTACAGTATTTAAAGAGTTTACAAACTTCCTACTATAGGATTCGTTTAAAGAAGAGTCAAAAGGTTTCCAGTTTACCCTAACCAGGCGAGTATAATTAGCGCAAGTCAACCATTGGGGGCTGAACTTGAAAGGTGATCCTGGTTTTCACTCTCCTTTTTCAATATGGAAGAGGATGGGTAGGTGATTCGAGCCTCCTCCAATTGTTCTCCAAGTGCGGACCTTCTCGAATCTACTTAATAATTCTCTTGAACAGAGGAATCTGTCGAGTCTTTTGGAGATGGCCGTTGCACCTGTCCTCTTGTTAAACCATGTCGGTCTAATCTCCCGTGGCTCTAAATCAATGATGTCCATGTCCTTGAGATGGTGGATGAAGAAGTTCTGCAGCGGATTAGGTCGAGCCTCGCTTCCCCATATCTCATCTCGGTTCAGAGTGAAATTAAGGTCTCCTACAATTATGAAAGAGATCCTTGAGAAATGTTTTCCCAAAGAAGTCATTCCAAAAAGAGACTTTTCAGTTGTAAGGGCCATACAAGTTGTAGATTGTAAAGTGTAGACCAAGGGCTTTGCTGGAAAAGGAAGTGCCTAATCCTAATCTAAAGGAGAAGCAATTGAAAAGACACAGATGGTCTTTCCATCCCGTGAGTAACCCACCCGACAGACCCTCTCCATTCGCCCATGCAAAATCCCATCCCTTCAACTTCTTCTTCATACTTTCCACTAAAAATTTCCCTCCACACATGGTTTTCTGTATTACCATTACATCAGGATTATTTAAATCTACCAATAGCACTAGCGCCAGCTGTTTGGGGTTGCTGTCTAACCCTCTATAGTTGAAGGAGAGTAAATTCATGAGTTCACCTTTTGCAAGGGTTGAAATCTAAGTGCCCTGGGTGGAGAGGTGGTATTGAACCTCAGACTCAGTTCCTCCCTGATTTGCTTTGGCTTTCTAGTTGGGCTGAGACCTTGGGAGGTAAAACCTAGCCCAACAATCTCACAAGAGCAATCAATGCCAAAATTCCTCTTGGATCTCAGGGCATAGGGGTTGGAGGCTTCCAACCCCTATAACTATGACACCATTTCATCTATCCTAAACGCGAATACCAATCGGCGCATTAACTCAAGTTTAACGTGTCTCGTCCCCTTTATATCATTATTATTAGCTGCCGAAGGCAGAGTAATATTGTAATCGTTTATTCGTCAATTACTTTGACTATTCATTAATTTGTAAGAGTTTAAATATTTTTTACAAAGTTTATTAAAGTTATAATATCTCTCTCTCTCTCTCTCTCTCTCTCTCTCTATATATATATATATATATATATATATTAAATTGAATATTGTAAAAACTAAAAATCAATTTTATAAATTTCAAAATATAAATTTTTATTTATTGATTGGTTTACATTTGTGATGTAACTAATTTCATCTGGATTTCTGTACTATTGTCAGGTTTAAAAATTAATTTTAAATTAATAAAAATAATAAATAATAAGCAATAGCCAGTTGTCCCGTCTTTTAATTATTTGTCCTAGATTTTTAACATTCCTATTAATCTCTACTGCCACCTAACAGAGTTGTACAACCATCATTTATAATAAATAATTTTATACAATAAACTATTCTTATTCTTCCATGAATTTAACAAAATTATACATCATCATTTTATAATAAATAATTCTTACATTGAACTATTCGTTCATACATTTAATTAAATTGGATATGCAACAAAATTTTACACCATCATTTTATAATAAAACAAGATCCACGAGGTGGCAATGTCCCCATAGTTGCTAATAACAATAACAACTATTGCTATAAGACAGAAGCTATAGAAATATGATACTCTTGCCACAAAATTGTAATAGGAAAAAAAATATTTTGCCACAAAACTACTTGGCCATCGAACCTCAAGTTTCCTACAATGAATAAAATTACGAAACTTAAAATTTTTATCATAATTTGATATATTATGTAAATTTTTCTTCTTTTAAATCAATTTGTTAAAAGAAGAAAACCAAAAAATACCTCAAAACAGGTGAATCGAGCCAAAGGAATCAAGACCAATGCATGTCAATAGTGCCACGGGAGAAGAAAAGGTCCCCCCGCTACTCCTCCCACCAGAGAGGTCAATGCCAACTTTGAGAGCTAGTTAGCCTCCATGTTAACCTCTCGGAAGATATGACAAAAATGTGTGTGATCAAATTCGTTGATAAGCTTTCGGACCGCCACCAACCAAAATGAGAGTAACATCACCTTGAGTGGGGTAGTACCCAAAGCCCAAGAGATGATAGAAGAGGAGTCACCCATAATCACAAGAGATGTTATCTTCCTGGAACGAGCAAAATACAAGAGGAGCCAAAATGCACACAATTCACTACGTGTGTTGGATCCGGATCCCATATTTAACTGGATGCGAAAAAAACAAGTTGTAGACAGATGTAACACCACACCGACCCCACACACACTAGGACATCCAGCCGCGGCGCCATCAAAAAATCCATAGGGGTATACCAAGACCAGAGGGGTCAACCGACGTCCAAGATAAAGTGTGTTTTTATTAAGATGGCCCCCTCCATGTCCAGAGTGTAAGATGTATTCCTTATAAGCAGCGATAGTTCGACCACAAATCCACTCCAAATGTGGTGTAGTGCCCTAAAAAATTAGGCTGTTATGGGCCTTCCAAACTTCCCACAGCATAAAACAAGGTAGCTCCATCTTAGAGTAGGAATGTTGGATCCAGGAACCGAGGCAGTCGATAAGTGTGGTGGGTCGCCAGATTATCTGTAAGCTGGAGGAGATAACAATAATTTTCCAAAGATCCTGAATGAAAGATCATGTAGCGAAGAGGTGATCTACTGATTCTCCCTAAAGGCAGCATAATGGGCACCATCCAGGACCAACGAAGCCACAAAGACACAGATTATCCCATGTGAGGATTCTGTTGCTCAAATCCAACCAAATGAAACATTTGATTTTTAAAGGGAGGGCAAGTTTCCAAATCTTTTGATGCCACCAGCGATTCTCAGGTTGTATATCAGCAAATAAAGAAGTATAAGCAAGTTTTACAGTCACCGAACCATGAGCCACATCCCACGACCAAACCAGATGATCAGGAGTCTCAGAAAGTTGTATATTGACATGACAAAAAGATCTTATATAATCAGTCCATTCCTTTCCTAAGGCACCATAGAGCCCCAACTGAGGCACAAAGATCCATTTAGTGCCCACACAGCCATTCTGGCACGCTGCATGAGCCAGTGTATAGAAACCTTTTGCCCGAAGATGTGACATCAAAGTTGGTGATAGAAGAAATGTGGAGGATCCCCCCAAAATAGGATCAGTTCCAAGCCTTATCTCCCGCCCATTACTAAGAACCCACGAGAGCCAGTGGGCAATGGTATTGAACGACCCCAAGAG
Organism: Larix kaempferi; assembly: GCA_027924585.1. Taxonomy (NCBI): domain Eukaryota; kingdom Viridiplantae; phylum Streptophyta; class Pinopsida; order Pinales; family Pinaceae; genus Larix; species Larix kaempferi. The sequence continues at coordinate 292,537 of BSBM01001241.1, forward strand.
CCCATTCCAGATGTTAGAGACCCTAGTTTTTGAAGGCTGTCCCATTCTAAACCAATCTACCACTCGAGAGTTTTTTAAATACTTTGCCCGAATAATCTTGCCCCACACAGAGTCAACGAAAAGAGCCCGCCATAGACTCTTTGCATGAAGAGCAGTCACAAAAAGGTCCAAATGTTTGATATCCTATCCCCCCAGATCCCAGGGCCGAGCCAACGAAGACCATTTGATCAAGTGATATTTTCCATTATCCACCCCACCAGACCATAAGAAACTAAAAAAATTCCTGTGTATAAGGCGGAGAATAGACTTATGTATTTTTCAAAGTGAGAACTAGTAGACCCCCAGATTCAGCAGTACCGCTTTGGCCAGTGTGAGTCTGCCACCCATGGATAAATGTTGCATACTCCAATGACCAATTCTTAAGTCAAAACGCCTTGATAGCCAAGACCAGTCATTTAACAAATAATTCGAAGGTTTGACAAAATATCCCAGATATTTTGTGCCACCCTCCAAATCTTTGAATTCTAGAGGTAATATCATTCCAATCGACCGTTCCACATCTGTCTCCAGTGAGTGTTTCAAAAAGTGTGATTTAAGCAAGCTGATAATCATACCCAATACCAAGCAGAAGAAATCTAGAATTTTCTTATATTGTATCCATTCAGCAAGTATGACCAAACCAAAGAGCATGACGTCATCCACAAAGAGTGAATGAGTAATAGATATACCAGTGGTAACCTTAATGCCCACAATGGAACCCTCACATTTTGCCTTATGAATAGTGATGCTCAAGCCTTCTATAATCAGCAGGAACAGGAGGGGTGAGAGAGAACAACCCTGTCGGAGACCCTTGGAGGCCTTAAAAAAGTTTGTCGGATGACGATTAATGAGCACTGCAAAATTAACTGTAGTAACACATGCCATAATCCATTTCATCACTTTCCAGGGAAGTCCGATTTGAATCAATATCAGTCTGAGCATATTCCAGTCAACACGATCATAAGCCTTCACCAAATCCAATTGGAGGATAAGAGCATCAATTTTCTTCTGTTTAATAATATGAAAAACCTCTTGTGCCACCCCCACCGCATCGAGTATCTTCTGGCCCTCCAAAAACCCAAACTGTTCCATAGAAATGTGTCTTGAGAGAATCGGCTTGATTTGAACAACAATAATCTTGGATATAATATTGTATACCAGATTGCACAAGGAAATAGGCTGAAACTCATTAAAATTATCTGGATGAGAATTTTTTAGAATGAGAGTCAAGTAGGTGGTATTAAGTGCCCCAGAGACCAGTCCCTTGTTTCGAGACTCATCTACTGCATTTCGAAGGTCCCCCCCATAATGTCAAAAAAGTGGAGGAACAGTTCCACTGTCCACCCATCAGGTCCAGGGGATTTGTCCATAGCAAAACCCCGTAAAATGTTTTCTACTTCCACCAGGGTAACAACCTCAAACATATTGTCCCCCTCCACTTCATTGAACATCCTTGGGTATTCCTTAATAATCTTGAATTGTTCAGACAATGTTGTATTTTTTGGATCATAATAATAATTCTGGAAGTGTTGAGTGGCCTCAGTCATGAGATCCCCATCTCCCCGAATCCGCCGACCAGCATGGTCATTGAGATCCCAAATTGTGTTCTGTATTCTGTGAGAATCTGCAACACGGTGAAAAAATTTGGTATTCAAATCACCGGCATTGAGCCAAAGAGCACGGCTTTTTAAGCGCCATGTTTCCTCATGCAAGAGTAGGATTTTCAATTTTCTCTCCTCCAGTACTGATAGTTTGGACCTTCCAGTGGGGGAAAGACCAGATTGCAATGATAGTTCCATCAATTTACCAATCTCTTTTTCCAACATAATGAGGTCTGCAGCCAGCGTCGCTTTCTTATTTCTTTCCCATAGAATAGTATAGTCCTTCAAGGATTTTAATTTCACCGCCAACCTATCCATTGCAGATCGTTCACCAGAGACATCCACCTGTAACCAGTGATTTCTCACACCCAATGTGTAATCCGGATCTTTTAACCAGGTAGAATTAAATTTGAAAGGGTAAGGATGGTGGGATAATTCAGTATCAAATTGTAAGATAATAGGGAGATGATCACTAATATGAATCTGTTTAATCCATGATCGGTAATTCCGAAAGTTGTTTAAGAGTAGTTCTGATATTAAGAACTAATCAATACACTTAGAGATCAGATTCCCATCCTTCCTACCATTTGTCCAAGTGGGTGCCAAAGGATGAGGAGCCACATCAATCAGATGATATTTTGAGAAGAGTTCCTTGAAGTATGTTCCCAGCGGGTCCCTTCTTGCGGAATGTCCCCAAATTTCCTTAGCCCCCCAAGAAAAATTCAGATCACCTGCAAGAATCAAATTTTACAGATCCAGTAAGTGCCCCAAGCACGCAAAGTCCTAGAATGCCTCCCTGTCACAATAGGGACCATAACAATTTACAATATTCATGTTTTTATCAGAGCCTCTGATGTTGCCAGAAAGTAGAATTCCCAATGAGATAATAAAGGGATTGAGCCTCAGAACCCTAGGGTTCCATGCTGCCAAGAGCCCACCAGACAGGCCAACAGCATCCACCAAGCACACCAGCCAACCCAGTTTTATTTTGTTAAAGAAAATACCGGCCTTCTCACCACTAACCATAGTTTCTTGAAGGAATACTAAATCGGGATTGATAATATGAAGAACACGCTTGAGAGCCAATTGTTTTGGGAGGCCCCCCACACCCCGGATGTTGAGTGAGAAAAAGATAATTAACGACCCCTGGCAAGGGCTTTGATTCCTCTAAGAGCCTTGGTATCAGAAGAAATGGGGGAAACCGATAAATTGCAAGTGTCATCCACCCCCAAGGGGATAACCTTCTTATTTTTCCGAGCATTGCGCGTCTTTAATGGTGAGTAGTCGAGGGTCAAACCCCCCATGCGAGCCCCCATTGAGACAAATTTTTTGCCCAAGGATGTATCACATGTATTCGATAACGGGTTGCTTCCCCCCCGACCCCGAGGCCAAAGACTTTAGATCCGAGGGATCCCCCACAGTATCAGAGGTCGGGACCATCTCCTCCACAACCCTATTTTTGAAAAAGACTAGAATAGGTGTCTTTTTAACCATTTCAGAGTAAGAGGGAATGTGTAATATCGATTCTAGGGGCGCTGGGGGAGGGACAAAAGAAACCAAAGGATCGCAGGTATCGTTCCCCCCAACCACACAGGGAGCAAGTTCATTTAATGGCGGCTCGGTGTCAGAGGAAAGTAAAATGGTTGATGCAGGGGAAAGGGGGGCATCAGGAGATGCCGACACTACAGGGGATGAGTCAGTTGTTAAAACCCGTGATTTCCCCACAGCAGGAGTCGCATTGACAGAAATAGGGGAGTCATTATCAGATTGTTCTCGGGAGTCCCTCGCAGAACCAGAGGCACTTGACAGCAGGGGAGAAACATGACGGCGTCCCAAATAATTTCCATTATTTCCATTGTTCAGATCTAAAGAATTTATAAAAGAGATATCCAATTTATTCAAAGTATGATAGAAAGACGGGTCGTTTTTTTCCAACTTACTGAATAATGTTGAGTCTAGTGCTGTGGGGAGCATAACCCTATTGGAGAAACCATCGAACCCACCCATAGCATCCCGTTCCTTATCACTACCATCATCGGAAGACCAGAAAGGATCCATCCCAACCGGACAACCAGATGTCGAAACCCCCTTACATTGACGCCACAAATGTCCGACCTGCTTGCAATTTGAGCACCTGAATGGTATGCCCCAATAGTCAATAATCTGAGCCAACTTGCGACCACGCCAATCTATGTGGAGTACATCAATGAGCCCCATTGAGATTTCCACCTCCACCAGCAACCGACCTATGCGATGGTCAAAACCAGACAAATGCTCATCCTCCACATGTAGGAAGTGACCAAGACTGTTACCGATAGCCTCAAATGCCCCACGGTTCCATAGAGCAAGAGGAAGACTAGGTAGAAGCACCCAAAAATGGCGCAGATGCACAAATGCCGTGTCAGGGTCGAAATCCGTCTGCCATTTTTGTAACATCAAACTACCCGCTCCATAAAGCCATAGTTTGCTAAGAATGGTGGAGCAGTGTGATTCCTGTTCAAATTTAAAGCCATACCATCCACGGGCCAGCGCAAAAACCTGAGGAGTATAACCACAAATGGGGGTCCATTCTTGTTTGACCCATCCCACGATGTCCTTCCGATGCATAGCAAAATAGGAGAATTTCCCCACCAGAACCATCACGTTAAATTCCACTGTTCTTCAAGACCGATGTCCCTCCCCATCGTGAGCCAAGACTCCCCAGGTTTGCAGCAGTATTTCTCTTTCAGTCGCCGGACCGACCGAGACTTATCCTATGGTTTACCCCTGTGTTCTAGGCACGACAGAGCACAAGAACTGTCAACAGAAGGGTCCGAAGCAACATTGTCAGTAGGAGCTCCTGTCAAGGTCAAGTGACCCTTCTTTGTAACCGGCATGGCACGTGGAGACCCATGCCTCACACCCTGGCCAAGTGTCTGTTTCCCCTTAAGCATATTTTTGTAGAAAGCGTCCAGTTTGAATAATCCGGCTTCCTCTAAACGATAGTTGGAAACCGTCAAGTTATTGACCACCGGTGGTTGTGCAAACTGATAGTTTTCTGCCATATTACAGAGCTGTTTAGGGCCGAGAGAGTGGTAGTCCCAAAAACAAGCAAATTGTAATACCGGAATGTTAAAAACAGTTCACTTCCCCGGTATATACCCCCCGCAAGGTAGTGGTCGACCAATCTGAGTCATAGGTTACAATGATAAAATAAACGAACTCTATAAAACTCACAGAGAAATGGCAAGTTTAAAACTCCGGTCTCAACTGCAAATTAAGCGTCGGTCCCAACAGCAAATCCCTAGGTTAACATGATAGTTACCCACATAAAATAAACGAACTCTATAAACCACACAGAAAAAAGACAAGTTTAATATGCCGGTCTCAACTACAAATTAAACGCCAGTCCAAACTGCAAATCCCCATCACCCGCCAACAGCTACCGGCCAGTAGGGAGTAAACTGTAAACACCATCATCGCCTCCATCGCCCAAACCCTAATCTAGAAGATGAACCCTCCGTTTCCGTCATAATATGCCCATCATCTTGACATATACTTAAGAAAACAATGATATTTCTGGCATGTACTGGGTTATTAATAAGACTGACCGAAAAATATATAGTCCCCTGCGGGGACGTAATAATTTATACAATATACCAATATATCCACGTTAAATTGAAACGTTGTTCTATACAACTATTTATTTTTTAATATTTTTATAATTTTAAGAAAACATTTGATTAAAAAAACATTTAATGTAGATATATACACATTATTATAAAAAAATCATACAAATAAACTTTAATATTATTAATCCTTTTAAAATATTATTAACTAACGTATTTATTATACAAAAATTATACAATTAAAATTTTATTAATTTATTAATTAATGAATTTATTATTGATTTATTTAATTGTAAACTATATTTTATATTTAAAATATTATATATATGAAAAATATCAATTTTGTGAGTCTATAAGATGCGAGGATGAAAATCACTTTCTCAATTTGAGTTTCATAGTATTTGCTACATTTTTTTTAAAAGAGTTATAATTAATTGATTTTACAAATCACTGTAATCTTGAATTATATATCCTTAACATACAACAACTATGTTTTCTATTTTAATAATTGTTTTTATTATTAATCCAAGAAAAAATTATTTATTTGTAAATTAATTTTATTACTATCTTATTTGTCTTGATGATAGTGATGATGATGATGATGATTAATGTCCACTGAGACCAACTTTGGTCTATCGGACCTTAAGAAGGTTATTACTTGGTTTGCTTTAAACTTTTGTTCCTATGCTCAAAAAGCTTGGTAAGAAGCTTTCCAAGCTCACTATAGTTTTGGCAAGTTAGGAGGTTAGCAAGGTTTGTATTGTTGCAAATACTATGAAACTCATATCTAATGTGGATGTAAGCAGGGCACTCTAAGAGAAAGTGATTTTCATCCTCAACGCTCATAGACTCACAAATATGCCAAACCCTTTCCTCCCACAGAGTTTTGGGAATAGACCAACACCCTGTTTTACTATGAAGATCATGGGAGTTCATTCTAATCTAAGCTATATTAATTTTCTTCTTTGAACTAGTTACTATCGATAGATATTTTTGATCTTCCAAATTAGGGTTAATGACCTCCTTATAGTATCTTAGTTTTCTCTTAACCGTTAAATTTTCCTCGTACCACAATTTCTCTTTAAACTTAAAGGTAATAATATTTTTGACATTATCGATATTCGGTAAAGTGTCATTTTCATAAATGCCCCAATGGTCTAACCAAGCCATCGTATCTTTACACCAACTTCGCTTGAGGCATAGTTGGTTTTGACTTGAATTTAAAGCAATTTTAGGAAGTATCTTGTTTCCCATGTTATTTATCTTGGGCTTGTAAATTAGGTACCTAGTCATAGCCATGCTCTCAATGGGGGAAATACCCACTTATATGAGGAGAATAGGATAAGGCGTATTGCTTTTAATTTTGAGGTTATAAGTTATAAAGCGCTTCTGGATTTGCTCAATCTTTCTCTAAGATTATCTAGAAATGTTGCACCCCCATACTTCACAACCGCATGAGATAATATGGATAACAAGAGTTTCAAAGATGAACTTTTTTTAATCCCACATGACCAGGTTGGCTGATTTACAGTTATTTTCAAGACCAAAATAAGTTTTCCATCCTCCATTAATCCCTTTCTCAATGCTATGGTTCCAATTGAGCTTGTGATGAATATCAATTCCAAGATATTTGTAAGAAGTCACTTCCTTCAGTTGATTGGTACCATAAATAAAGTTTGTGTAGGTGTCTTTCTTAGATTTTATAATCATGACTTTTGTTTTGTTGGTGTTAACAATCATACCCATGTTAGAGAAGAAATATTTGAGAATTCTTAATTGTTTATCGAGATCAAATGGACACCTTTTCATAAGAAAAATATCATCGGCATAAATAAGGAGGATAATAACTATCCTAGCTAAGATCGTGCCGGCACAACCTGCTTCTTCTAAACATCTTTCTAGTTTATCGATGTAAATTCCAAAAAGGGTGGGGGAGAGGGGCAACCTTGCTTAACTCCAATATTACAGTTTTTATCCATTGACCAACCCTCATTATTCTTAAATTTGGTGACGAATTTTTCATATAACCTTATCACGACAACTCTCAACTCAAAAGGAACATTAAGCTCCTCTAGCATATTCCTACCCTATTCCACAGGTTATTTCCAGGCACTGTATCAAAAGCTTTCCTAAAGTCCACAAAGCAATAAAAAAGGTCAAACTTATTATTACGACATTCCTCTGCAATGATCCTAAGCATAATAAGGTGGTATGTGGTTGAATGATTCCTTCTAAAACCTGCTTGGCCTTTAGCGTGCTTACCTTCCATTTCTAGCCATTCGTTGATCTTCTTTTCTAAGATAATACCATATAACTTGGCTAGGAGAGGGCTAATCATAATGGTCTGATAATTAGAGGGGTTATTTTTATCGCCACTTTTGAAAATAGGAATAATGAGGCTCTGAGTCCAAGGTGTAGGGAACCCTTGTTTGACCGCTAGGTTAAAGAGTTTGTGGATGTGCGTGATGAGGCCAGGCCCCCCAATTTGTAAGATTTTTGCTTGGTAGCCTTCGATGTCTTTGGATTTTCCATTTACTAAGCACTTAACCCCAAAATCTATGTCTTCTAATGAGAAAACTTCTTTCGTTGTAAGAAGGGTTTGAATGTTATCTCTAATATCTAGGGATTCGTAAAGCTTTTTAAGATAGGAATTCTAATCTTATTATCTTCTTTAGTTTTGCGAGTTAGAATTTTCCTCCAGAATTTCTTAGGAGCCACCTTGGAGAAGTGTAAGAGATTTTCCTGTCGTTTACTAAGATAGTGCATTTTTTTCTTTTAAGTAGGGTTTTGTAGTGATTTATCTTGTTAATTTTTATCGATTCTGCAGTAGCTTGCTTAATTTATTTTCTCTCATTCTTACACTCTTGATCATACCGATGGTTGGTTCTACTATATCTCTTATATACCGAGACTTCAATAGAGAACTTGCTAATGGATGACAAGAGGGATGTAGTAAAATTATTGTAGAGATTTTCTATATTCTCCATACTAGATAAAGGAAACAAATCATTTTTTAAATCATGGAGAAAAATATTGGTTTTATTTTTATCGAAGATCAGGTGCTTTTGGAAATGATAGTTTTCCTCTTTAGGATCGCTATGCATGGAAATATTGAGAGTTATAATTAAATGCCTATGATCATAGTCAGGCTCATGGTCATTTAAGATGTCAAAATCTATTAACTTGTTGCATAAAGGGATATCAGAAATAACATAATCTACCACATTACTGCCAAGCCCATGAATACAAGTCATCCGACTAGAATTTGGCCATTTTGTTAGTCCGTTGCAAATGATAAGATCTTGAGTACTTCAAAAATTGACCAACTTAGAACCGAATAAATTTTCACCTAGATCTTTAGAACTTATTTTGTACCTATTAGCTAGCTCGAGGTCTTCGTCTAACCAAAGAGGATTAGGATTGGAATAATTGTTGAAAATAATAGCTTGGTTACTCAAAGTTCAGGCATTGAATTCACCCATCAAAAGGATATTGCCTTCCTTCCTTAGACTAGAAATATCATGTTCTAAACCATTATAAGGACAATTTTTATCTATTTTTTTTTATTTATAGAAGTTGGAATTAATAGGGGCAAAATAGAAAATGGCTATGTAGGTTTTTTCGTCATTAATGTCTGTAATCGCTATCCAAATAAATTGGTTGTAAGGGTCTTTCTCATAAATCCTAACATGAGGGGACATGTTCTTTCTAATGTAACAAGCTATACCCCCAATGCCTCTACGACATGAATGTTTATTCGATATCGACCAAAGGACATATCCGTCTATATCAGGGACCTTGGATTCCTCATGCTCCCAAGTTTCAACCAATAATATAATATCAATTTCACTCGGGATCCAACTTAACTTGGGGCCTTTTCTCCATGGAAATCCTCGACAGTTCCAAGAGAGGATCCAGAGTGTGTTAAATTGCTATTTATTACTATTTTGATTTCTATCTCGAATAACAGCTTCCTCATCTCTAATTAATGCCCATTTTCCTTCCTTCCTAGCTTCTTTTACCTTTTGGACCTCCTTTCTTAGTTCAGCCTGATCCTCTGGAATGAGGTCTTCATTTATTAATATTCTCGAGCCTTTTAAACTTGAGGTCTTACTAAGTATGTCATATTTTTGTTCGGTAGAGCTAACCTTAACCCGTATTAGTCTTTCTTTATTCTTAATTAATTTCCCTAGCCTTGTTGCTTCGGTAAGACCAATAGTTTCAATTTGTAATCTATTGTGAAGTTTTGTCTTGACAATGGCTAATATATCATCTTCTACCTCCTCTTTTAAATAAAAAATTATGAGGTTCAAAGATCTTTTGTTATGCTCATGGTCTAAAGCTATCAATTTATTCATTTCCTGTTTAATGGGTTTGATATCTAATTTACCTTCTATATTATTTAGAGTTAGGTTGTGATTTACTTTTTCCTCTAACTCTTTGATCCCATCTTTTAACTTAAGATTTTCTACAGTAGGTGCATCTCCTTGTTTGGGTGTTTTTTGCGTTTCCATTGCATGTAGTCTGTTCTCCATTGTCTCTACCTTATTCTCTATTTTTTTTTTAATCTTATCGTCTATTTGTTTTTGGATCTCTTCTTGAAAGGATGCAAATTTATTATCGAGCATTGATTTTAACTCTATCTGGAGTTTAGCTTCTCTTTCTTCCCTATGTTTCTCTAAGGATTCTATATATTCATAAAGTTTAGCCTCTCCTTCTTCCCCATTTATCTACTGACTCCATATATTCATATAGGCTATGTAGGGTAACTACGCTAGCTCTTCCTTTAACAAGTTTTGGTAAATGTGGTGAATTATTCATATTTATGTGAAAATGTAGTTGTGTATCCAAAAAAAACAAAAAGGTGGAGAGGGGAGGAATGTATGCACCTGAATTAGAGATCACAAATGATTCATGAAGATGCCCTAGCTGCAATTGATACTAATTTACTTTAACTTTCATGGTAGAGATTCACCTTAGAGCTTCACTGCAAGTTTCACCAAGGGTTCTTTTCACCGCACTGAAGAGCTTCATCGAAGATTTCTCATGGTGGAGATAAAAAGAAAATTTGTCTCGATCTTTGTTTTATTTGTCAAAAAAATAATTTTGATTTGATATTATATTACAGTACAACATTAAGACACTGCAAACTATTATTGATTCATGAGCATACTAATCACGACTTTATAATTGAGAGAGAAATAGATGGCGTAACATGATAAAGATTTTTAAATAATTAACTACCTTTATATATTAATGATTTATTAAATAATTAGCAACCTTTACATATTAATGATTTAATAAACAAGAGCCACGAGGTGGCAATGTCCCCGACATTGCCACTAGGGCTAGTTGCTAGTTTTTTTCAATTGACGTGAAAGACTTGAATAAATAACACTATATAAAGATTGGAATGTTGTTTCTAGTAACCAATATGATTATGTTTAGTGATTCAATTGTGAAAATGATGAAAATGATAATAACACATATGTAATTGCACTCCATATTTTGTTATATTCTAATGATTTGAGAGGCTTAATACTTAAATGTCCTAAAAGAAATAGAGATAATATGATATATGCTTGAGAATATGATATATGCTTCTTTATATTTTTAGATTAATAAAAAAACATGTATAATGCCATAGCTATCATTAGATCACATGGTAATCAAATTTGTTAGGTTTAATGTTGTCATTGTTATACTCTAAGTATACTACGAACATTAATTCATTTTAGTACACATAAACATAACTAAAACATAACCATAATCATATTTTAAATGCCATATAAAATATATGTACTAAGTTAGAATAATAATAATAAAATTGTGCTAACTTAATAATGTAGGAAACTTGATCAACTATCAAGACATAGATATTAGTGGTTGCAATGGAGCATAAAATTTGATGAACTAATAAGACATAGATATCAGTAATTGTAATAGAGTTTATGAATATGTAATTGTAGTCTATCCATTTCACAATATGATCGAATACTCTTATCTTATTTCCTTTTCATTCACAACTATTTTTTTCAAGTACAATCTCAACAAGACTATTATATCATTTTGTTTTGTGAGCCATCTCTCAATCACATATTAATACAATAAATAATTCTACAAGGTGCATATAAAATAAACTTACACATAATAAATGTATTATTTTACACATTTGTATTCATAGCATATTGAAAAAGAAGTATGAGGATCAAGTTGATCGAAGTTCCAAGGACAATCAATTTCAGTTTCATGCTCTAAAACCATGTCTTTTTGTATAACTAGGTTTTTTGCTTTTGAAATTGTTGACCCTAGAAAAAACAAGCAACATTGATAAGATTTGGATCCCATTGAAGGAGCAGTTTGATTTTCTTTCCATGGTCAAGAATATGTCAGATCAAGAATTTATAATTTGTTTTCAATTGTCAAAAACAGATTGCTTCTAGTAGCTAACACTATTTTGTAAATGCTATTACTCTAAAGATATTATAGAAATTTGATTAGTGGTAAAGATCATAAGACTATCTCACCTGAAACTGAGAATGTAGAGACTGTTATGATAATTAAGGCGATCAAAATTCCAAGGACATACAATTTTAATTTGGTCTTCTTCCATAACTAGCCTTGACCTTGAAATAGTAGATAACATTCAAAGATTTTTGAGTTGTATCATGAGTCAGGTTTGTTTGTTAACAAATGAGGTAAATAAAATACAAGAAACTTGTTACCATGCCAATTTTCAGTCTATTTGTTAGAACTCCTAGATTTCCTAAGAAGCATGTGCTTTGCCCTTTCCACGTGAGCCATAAGATGGAAGCTATAGATACAAGAACATAGATACCTAAAGCCTTGTCTATTGGTTAATGTGACTAGGTAAACTCAAATCAAATAGAGATCCTTGTAATTCCAATTAACTAATCACAAATTTATGGAAAAGGTGGAAATAATTTACAAACAATAATTATGAATGTAATATTTTTGGGTGGTTTCTAAATATATAGATCCATTTGATACACAATTTTTAGATTGAAAAGAATTCACTCTATGAGATAAAGGATCTTGCTTTAGTTAATAAAATGCACAAAAGTCTAGCATTAAAATTATTATATTTTAATTAATCAATAATTTTTTCATTGAAAATTTTATTTGCTTTTATCTATGAAAAGTCTATTTTGAGCTCAAACATTTTGTATTTATTTTTAAGGGCATTTGACATTATTTATCAATATATCTTAGTAAGGTTGGTGACTTAAAAACACCTTATATATTCTTAAATATTTTACACCTTCAACTCAAACCTTTTGTATTCATTTTTTATGGCATTTGAAAGTATTTATCAATATAGCTTATTAGTTCCTTGAGCTCCCCTCTACCTTCTAACTGTGACACTTGCTTATGATTGTTATGATTTGATTTATAGAAAAGAATTTGATGGAATCCGGATTTGAATTTAAAAAGTAAAATGATTGTCATGTTTTATTATATATCAAATGTGTTTAAAATTTTAAAGATTTCCATTCAAATTTGATTGATAACAAATAAAAAATGTCTAAAAACCTCAAATATTTAGCATTTTTCTTTTATATACTTTATTATCTATCAAATGTATTTAAAATTTTAAAGATTTCTAATCAAATTTGGTTGATAACAAATAATTTTTTTTTAAAAACCTCAAATATTTAACATTTTTCTTTTATATACTTTATAAATATAAAAATTCAACAATTTTAATTTAAATCTAATTATACAGTATTTAAAATCAGCATTTACAAAAAGAAGCCTAAACATTTTACATTTTTCACCTTTTGCAATTTGTCAAACAATTTTAGCTAAAATTATAATATGGGATTAATAAATTTATTATATTAATAAAAAATGTATTCAACTTCATGAAATACATGATGTGCAATATTAATACATCATATTTGCTATGCAGTGTTTTCAAAATCAAGAAGAATTGTTTGAGTTAATCAAGAATGGATTTGGGTGGATGACCAAACTTCAAGTAAAAGCCAAGACAACTACCGAGAAATACTTTTATTTCTACCACAAAATTAAAAACTTCAAGCGTTCATTTGCGTTATATTTATATGAAGAATTGTTTGAGTTAATCAAGAATGGATTTGGGTGGATGACCAAACTTCAAGTAAAAACCAAGACAACTACCGAGAAATACTTTTATTTCTGCCACAAAATTAAAAACTTCAAGCGTTCATTTGTGTTATATTTATATGTATAATTTGGAGATTTTATTTTCGAATGAATTGTAATTTGGATTGATTTTTCAAATGAATTGTAATTTGGAGATTTTTATTTTGAAGAATGGTAATGGTTTTATGATTTTTTTTATTTTATTTAAAAAATTATGATATTTTTATATTTTATATTTTACTTTTATTTTTTGAAAATCTTTCCCAATTTGTATATTATATTTTTTATTGAGTTGGTATGTTGTTGAAAGCAACTTATTCCTTTTTATTCATTGTAAGTTGTTTTGGTTCATCATAAAGATCAAGCGTTACGAATCACATTCGATCAAAAATTTTTGTTTATAAAGTTCAATTTTTTAACCAGACTTTATTATTGATGAGTATATTTTTAATAAAAGAGCACACCAATGGACGATTGAAAACACTTAAAAATAAGCAAGTGGCGCTACAGTGCAACAAGCTCTTTCCATTTGGGGATTACAATGACTATTGGAACTGCCATTTGGGTATTGTGACGACAGTGACTACTCATTCCAATAGTATCTAGGGTGTGTTCCGATGGTAGGGAAATAGTAGGGAGTGTGAACAATTGCACATGTTCCTAAAACCATTCTAGTTAATGGATCGAAATTTGAAGTTATGTTCTGAAATCTCCCATTGTTTGTTCTCATTATAGAAGGAGACATGTTCCTAAAACCATTCTAGTTAATGGATCGAAATTTGATGCTATGTTCTGAAATCTTCCATTGTTTGTTCTCATTATTAGAGTAGAAGGAGAGGCCTTAGAGGTAGTTATGTTTAATAACTAATTGATTGATCCGGAGCCTGAGCCTATTGTTTGAATTGTTCACATAAAACCAGAAGCATAATTATCAGTCCCACATCTAGTTGTAGTTTCTTCTTCTATTGATCTAGAACCTAAAACATAACTATCAATCCCATATCTGACTGCAATTTCTTCCATTGATATAGAGCCAACTAGAGTATAGAAACATAAGTAATGGTTGAAGACCCAATTAATATCATAGTGAAAGCAGCAACCTTTGCACCAACTGTTTAAGAAACACCTAACTGTTTAAGAAACAGGGGTAGAGCACACTTTCAAAAAATTATTACTCTACATAATTATGAATTCCTTCAAAGATACCACCATCTTTACAACATTCATTTCAATAGAATAGGCACAATTTCGACTGACTAATACTTAATACAGAGGTGGTTTCACAAATTATTACTTAACACGGTCATGACTTTATTTGTCGAAGCAAGGAAGGTAGAAGCTTCCCCAATTTTAGTCGACTGAGAAAAAGTAGCAGCAAAGGGAATATTTTTAGCAACATCCAGTGAATCAACGTGAGAGGAAGAAGCATTGAAACCGGATATAATTAACCAAACAAAAATATACACGGATACAATTGCATCTAAGTTGACTCAGTATTTGACCTTTCTAGAACACCAATTCAAGCAGCAATTGATCGAATTCAACCAGTCCTAGCAAGCATCCATTTAGTTTCGAAGAGGTGTTCAACTTATGTTACTTGGTTATGTGCTTGATGAAGCAATCTATCCAAGGTTTTATACACACGAGTAGAAAATCTAATATCAGTTTACCTTTATATATGTGTGCGTGTAAAAGTAAAATGAAACAGTTGATGAGATAGAAAACCTAGTTCATCCATTCATAGATTCATAGCTAGTTGACCTTGGAAATATAATATGGAATTTATGAAAACACTCATCTAAACCACACATATGCCAATAAACATCGTTTTTTTTTGGCACTTGGAACACATTCCATGGCATTTTTCATCTAAACCACACATATGCCAATAAACATCGTTTTTTGGCACTTGGAACACATTCCATGGCATTTTTCAATGTGTGAACGCATGGATATGTTATATGGACAAATGGTTGGAAGCACTAGATGCATGTAACTACAAGCAATGCTTTAGCACATCATGGGTTTTTACTAGATATAGACCTAGGGATTATAGCTCTTGATATTGAGTTAAGATGAATCATCTTATTTGTTTGGCGCGCCTAATTTGCCAAGAAAATATGATGCCTTGGAAGCAAAGCTAGCACCTAGACATTCAACGAGATGAACTTAAAAAGATATGAACTTAAAACAAATTTAGGCCAACTAAACCAAAAAAAACCTTATAAAACCATGAAAAGGAATCTTGTAATATTTGAAAGAGATGAGTAATATGCCTGCAAAGAAATACCCATTGTGAAGTGCAAAAGCAGAAGTTTGAAAGACTTGAAATTGGTCGACGGCCACTATGACGCCCGGAGTGGGTCCTGCTGGTTTATATGCGAAGAAATCAATATTGAGAAGATATACTACAAAGCTTTCCAATCTTTCCAGAGAGTCTCGCAAGAGCAGGAAATGATAATTACCAAATCATGCACTCCGGTGGTGCCCAAAACGTCTCCTCCTTAGTTGGTTGTGTTGAGATTTCTATAGATGTGGGAGATTATTATATGAAGCAAGCACACCTTAATGTGAATGAGGAAGTAACAATGTTCGAAGGTTATGGAGAATTTAATCTGTTTGCATCACAAGGAAGACGGGATACCATGAAACAGGTATGAAGACAATGCAAGGCATTGGAAAAAAAAAAGTAATTTTAGTTTCATATTCTTTGATCATGGCATACAATCAGCTTATACCAAGAATAACAGGTGATGCTACTTACCTTGAGCGTTCTACAACACGTTCTTCTCCTCGCATATACCAATGTCTCCATACTTGGCAGCTCTTCGAACCAAATGCACTGTAAACGAGACAAGCCAACTGCATGCCAACCATGCGTCCAGTCTTGTAAAGGTCAATGATGAATTTTGAAAACACAAAGACACCACTTGAAGATTTAATGACGGCTGTTGTAATGCGATGTGACAAGTTTCAATGTTTATGCTCGTTATCAGATGAGCAGAAATATCGGTAATTTGATTTCAGAGATCAAGACGCATCTGGAATTGGTTGCTTTAAATCTACTAGAGCAGTAGACATAGATCTATATTGAGATACGAAGAGAACGTGGCCAAGATTCAATTAGTACTTCTGCATCAACCTCTCAAGATCCAACCGGGAGATTTTTCATCGAGGAAGCCCTTAACGTCGGGTCATTTGTTGGGAAGGGCGCTCGAAGCACACACCTGAGGTAATAAGACCTCGCTAGACCAAAAAGTCTTCTCTTATGCTCGCTAGACCAACAAGTATTCTCTTATGGGAGACTGGAAAGCTTCCCAATATGCCTTCGAACGAAATATTCTATCTTGTCCTTATAGTAGAGCTCACCTCTGAAATTAGAAAAGCAGACCTGAAATGTTAATCTTGGAAATAAAATGTTGTAAAAGTATCAGAGTACCCCAGCAACAAGAAATACGGACAACAGCCACATTGATCCAGAATATTGAAGAGCCCATCAAATTAATAACACAAACACCCAGCAAAGAAGAGCCCGTTAAATTAATAACACAAACACCTAGCAAATTAGGCATGTAGCTTGCCACTTGCCACGCTGTCAGTGCATCGACTGCAATTCCAGGCTCAGTGCTTTGACTGCAACACAATGCATCTAATGTCAATTTTCCCAGGGCAGGCGTGAAGCAGGATATTGTCAGGTCTATCATGGCAGATTGTGTTGAGTTGCCAAGTCAACCCTTGGGCAGATAACAAGAAGCCTCACTCTAAGAGACAATAACCCCAAAAGAAAAGCTCGTATCCATACCTATGCAAACATTAAAAATACGAAAAGTAAAAAGAGATACAAGGTCACCTATAATAACCCTTACCAGTTCGCTTTTCGTATAAATAGGAAGAAACTAAGAACATAATCACCAAACCCTATTGAGAAGTGCCCACAATAAATAATTGTTCAGAAGCCAAAGTAAAGCTTCGTAGCAGAGTGTCCAAGTTAATACGGAACCCTAGTTTTCTTCCAGAGTCTCCATCAACACCACAGAGCTCGAAGAAAGGGTTAAACAGTCCCAACTACCCAGAGAAAGCAAGGTTGTAATGGATGAGAACACACCATGTGCATACATCGGTGAAAAACAACAACAATGCAGAAGAGTCCCTTCGGCACCTCCGTCGTTTAACGAGAAATGAACCAAGATCAAACTCACTGTAGCTTACCCTGCTTGTTTGTTTCAGACACATTAAACACGGCACAAAAACCAAATTTACCAATCCCGAGACAGGCTAAGATCGATGATGGTAATCTGTGATCAGTTCCAAGTGGATGGTCGAGATGAATTAATGTTAAACAAGGCATGCAGAGCAGTTATGGCGCAGTTGGTACCAACCATCCAACTATCAAGTCGAGTTGCACCTGTCTTTGTATTTAAACCATCAACCGTGTGATCGAAATTCCAAAATCAAGCCACGTCAGGTTCTAGAGTGTACCACGATAGGTCAGCCTTAAAGACAATCACATGGCCGACTGTCAAGGACGATAGCCATGGTGGTCAAGTCATAAAGTTGTTCGTGTGAGCTAATGACTTGGAAAGCCAGCCATTGCATTTTCTTCCACGCAGCCAAGTTGGCTCATTACAATAAAACCAACTCTTTATACATACCCTTTAGTTCGTAACTTTATATACTTATTACTTTCGAAATGCTCTGTCGTCCACTCTAGGCTGATGTTTGCCCGTCGCCACCCCCTGGGAAAGGAAAAACGAGGCAAACGTCAGCAAATTAGAGCCAATCACTATTCAAATAAATGTTTTTTTATAATTTTATTTAATATATAATATTCAATGCATTGTTTAAACATTGTAAAATGTAAAAATTTATAGTCTTTACGCCAAATTAATAGGAAGTTGGTGATATATATATATGATCCCCTTAGGAGACATAATAATTAACAACATGTAGTTAAAAATTCATACTTTTCTGATTACTATGATGACAAATAGATGGCATAAGATGATAACGATTTTTAAATTTTCGGGGACAACCAATTCAAAGTCATATTGCACCGTTTCGTTCGAATTACAATCATTATAATATGGGCTCAACAAGAGCAATATGTCACTTACAAGAATTGAACCTGGGTGGAGAGGGTAACAACATTCCTCCCAACCACCCAAGCTACAACCAATGGACATACCTAATTCTTATACTTAATACTTATAGTATCTTTTTCATTTTTCATTTGAAAAAAAACAAAACGTGTCCCGTCCCCTTTATATCATTATTTATAAAAAAAAAATTCTACCTCGATCTTTATTTTATTTGTCAAAAAAATAATTCTGATTTGATATTATATTACAGTACAACATTAAGACGCTATGAACTATTATTGAGTCATGAGCATACTACCTAATCATGACTTTATCAATGATAGAGAAATAGATGGCGTAACACGATAACTATTTTTAAATAATTAACCACCTTTATATATTAATGATTTATTAAATAATTAGCAACCTTTAAATTACTTAGTTAAAAATAAATACATTTGCGATCTTTGTGATCTTTGTTTAGGATTTAAAGAGAATGGTTGATCTGAATTTCAAATATATACTAGTTAAAAGGTAGATTTGGATTTCAATATATGTTAGTTAAAAAATGATACTAAGGAATTGATGTTTTTTTGGAGTTTTATTTATTTATTTAAAGAGTTTTAAGGGAAATATTTTTAAATTTTATTAGTTTTGATGAGTTTAAAGGTTAGGAAAGTCCATATTATAACAAATATTTTGAAATTGCAATTTAATGTGGGTGTATTGTTTTATTATTAAGCTCATGAGAGTTTGTTCTAATTCCAAGGATGATTTTTTTCAAGTTATGCTAATTAAAATAGAGAGATACTTATAATCTTCTAGATTATAGTTGATCACCTAGTTGTAGTATCTTATTTTTATCTTATCCTCTAATTCTTTATCACACCACGATTTCTCCTTAAATTTATATGTAATAATATTTTCATTATTGTTGGGTATGTGCTATATTCTTTGCATGTGGATGTGGGTTGCATCACCTTATGATCCACCTCCATCTAGTTCTCTGTTGTATGCACCAGGTGTTAGATTATGGGGGGTTCATGGGGAGGGGGAGGGGGTTGGAGGAGTCATGTAGACATCCCCTGTATTGTGAATGGTCAGGAAACACAATGAGAAATATATATGTGCGAATCTAATTTTTGTTTGTTTTTCCCATTAAGGGTTTCCAAGATAAATCCAGGGCAAATTTTCATGTAGTGTGTGTGTGTGCCATTGTTTAATCTGTGTTTTGCTTTAAAAATAGTTGTGCATTGTTTCACTTCAAATGTTTATATCTTATGGTTATTATCATTATTATGTAGAGTTACCTCTTGATTTGTCGATGATTTAACCAAGACTTAGGCATCTTTATGCCAACCCAACTTAAGCCACATGTGGTTTTGACTAGAATTTGAAGCAAACTATCTTAGGAAGCCTCTTGTATTCCATATTGTTTATCTTGTTCTTGTACATTAGGTACTTGGTCATAATCATGCTCTCAATGGGTGAGCGACTTGCTACTATGAGGATGATACAATAGGGTAAATTGCCTTTGATTTTAATATTATTTAAGTTATAAATATTTTTTGGATTTTCTCTATCCTTCTGCACTATTCTCTAGAGATGTTGTAGCCCCAAACTTCACACTCATATAAGACAAGGAGTGATGAGAGTCTCAAAGATCAATATCATCTTATCCCAAAACCAAAGGTATGTTGAGATACAACAATTTTCAAGTCCATAATAAGCTTTCCACCCTCCATTTATCCTTTTCTTTATGTTATAGCTCATGTTAAGCTTGTGATGAAGACCGATTACGAGACATTTGTATGAATTCAAACCCTCTAAGATGTTGTTGTTACAAATGAAATTAGTGTGAATAATATTTTTGGATTTGATTATGATAATTGTTGTTTTCTCAATGTTATAGTCTTAGAGCAAAGATCCTTGATAATTTTTATTTTTTTGTTGAGATCATAGGAACTTCTCACCATAAGAACAATATCATTAGCATAAAGAAGAATGATGACTATAACAGGTAGAGTCATGGAAACAAAACCTACTTCTTCCAAACAATCCTCCAACTTACCATTGTATAACTTTAAGTGTTTATTTATATGTCTATACAAATATAAAATTTTGAGTGTGTGTGTGTAGCTTGATGTGTTTAATGCTCTCTTTATTTCATGACTCTTTTCTCATAAGGTGGTGTATTATTTAATATATATTAAATAAAAGTTAACTTAAGAGGATAAATATAATATGTGTATTTGTTAAAATTTAAAGTTAAAATTAATTAGTTGACATGGAAAAAATAAGGAGAATGAGAAGTTGAAATTTCAAATATTGGGAAATGAGTTTCCCCTTAAGAGATATTGTAGTGCAAAGTTGAAATAGAAAAAAAAATTTCCAAATAATATTATATTAATTTATTTTTATGAATAATTTGATTATTTTTATAATTAATTTTTTAATAATTATATTTTCATTTTTAATGCATATGGCATTATGTTTAGCTAGTTCTTTGTTATTATAATTTATCAATATTAATCTTTACATGTACTTCAAATACATATTTTTTGTTGTTATTTTATTTGTGTATTTTTGAATGATTACAAAATTTTAATATTTTATTTATAATTATTGATAGTTATTATAAATTTATGTCTCAATTTTATTAGATTTTTTTTCCTTGGAGAAAAAACACATTTCATTAATAATAACAAAACACTTTGTATAGAGACTATAAATAGTCATATCTACTCTTTTGTCTTATAAAAGACAAATACATAGTCATGTAAACCATCATATTGTTTGCACTATTGCATCATATAAGATGCTTGTCTTGGAAATTAGTTTTGTAAATATTGTAGTTCCAAAATAAAATAAAAAATGTTCCAAAATTATTAGCAACCTGCTACAAAAAAAACAATAGTTGTTCCTAGAATAGTTTCACTGCCAGAACTGGCAAATACTTTTAAAAAAGTAATTGGTTCTCCCATTAACCAAATTTAACATTGATTATCCAATAGATGATATTCTAATCAAAATAATTAATATGCACGCTGGGTAGATTCATTAGAGGAAGGGACCCAGATCATGTTCAATAATGTGGTCACCATCTTGTTCCCACCTATTCCACGAACCTTCAATATGCCAGAGACTAGTTTTAGAGAGCTTGTCAACTACTACATTTATTTCTATGTAGATGTGATGGAAACTAATGAACCTAAATCTATCTCCTAGTCTGATCACTTTCCCAAATATGGCTGAGAGGTGAATATTCCTTGGTTGGTTCCTTTTATTCATCCAATCGATAACTAGATGGGAGTCACCAAAAACCTATAACTCCTGAATACCAAGATTAATGGTAATTCTTAGGGTGAGATTTAATGCCAAAAGTTTTGCTTGATTATTAGAGCTAGAATGGAGACCAACAATAAATTTGTGACTCTGATCATCAAAGAAGTGAATAATTCCCCCAACTCCACCCTTGATAGGATGACCTTGTGAGGATCCATCAAAATAGGATCAACACTTAGCCTTATCAATGATTTCCTTGCTCACAATGCATTGCCATTTCTTCTCTTTGTTTGTGGAAAAATAATAAGGGTAGAAAGAGATTGTATGCCAAATAAATATGGCGGAATGAGGAAATCCTAAAAGATAGCCTTATACCTAGCTATCCAAATGAACTAGATGATAATTGCAGGGAGAGCTCAAAAATATTTAAAAGTATCATTTTGTATCCAAGAAGGGAGAGCATCCTGTAAATTATTACCTTTCCAAATAAAATTAACCCCTTTAATATTGGATATGTGCATCCAAATTCTGGTTATGTATGGATAGAGAAGGAATAAATGGTCATATAGTTCACAGTTGTTCCTGCAAAGTGGGTACCAACTAGGAGCAGTCCAATACCGCTGCAGCATTTTCTTGCAGACAGGAATCCACACTGCAACCCCAACCATAGAAATAAATTCATCTTAAGAGGATACTTTGATTGCCATAAAAAAATATTCCACCATATAGGTCCTAAGTTATCTTCTTCTTCTTCTCGTATAGCATAATATCCCATTTTTTCTGAGTAGATTTTCCATTAGTGTTCTTTGAACAGACAAGAGAATCATCATTTTCCGTTAGGAAAATATGAGATTCCCTTAGGTCTCTAATATAAAGGTCCCAATGGAGACTGTCTTCAACATTTAGGCTCAAATCTATAATGCTCATCCAATTCTGATTCATGTGCTGAAGGTTGACACCTTGAGCAATATGACATATAGAAAAAATATCCCTATTCAAGAGATGATCCATGATATCATCTGGGAGATGGAAGGGCTTAGAGCATCTCACCCACGGGTCTTTTCCCATGAAAACCAGTATTCCATTGGAGACCCGAACCAATGACATAAAACACTTTCAAATGAGCCCGCCAAATAGATGAGTCATTCCTAGATATTTTGTCAATATTTATTATCCATTCGACTATTAAAAGTGGTTGAATGTACTTTCAAGTCATCAATTTGTCCCATATTCCGTCTCCCTTAATGATATTCCAAATACCTTTGGAAATCAAATCCTTGGCAAAGCAGTGTGGATTTTTCAACTCCCATCCACCCATTTCTTTAGGGAGGGAAAATTTATCCCAGGCTACCCAGGAAAAGGATTTATCTTCATCACTTGTTTTCCACAGGAATTGAAACTCAACTTTGTTAGGATTATTAATACTCCAATCCTTGTCCACCTTAGTATTATTTTCCTTTTCCTAGTATCAAATAATGTTGTTGGCCCCCTAGTGGTGTGAAAATGTCATCTAGGACCCATTATCCACTTGATGTGTCATGCATGCATGATTTTAGGACATCCAGAGTCATTTCCATACATTTTAGGAGCTGCCTCAGTGATCTAGTTCAGTCCACCTGATTTCTTGACTCTAATGGGGGGTTTGAGATCCGATCACCACTGATTATGATCTAATGCACCCCCTTTTTCATACTTTGCATGCAAAACTCACTAATGCACCCTTCTTGATCAATTAACTGACTGTGACTTTAGTTCACTGACAATCAGTTGATTTAGGTTGAGTTTGGAACTTCTGGAGCACTGTAGTGGTGATATTTCCTATGCTAGACTGACATGGTTTCAAATTCTCTCTGGGTATTCGAATTTCCTCTATTGTAACATATATGTTGAATATATTGATTAATGGAATATGACACACTTTTATGTGCCCATCTGAGTTTCAATGCATGTTTAATTTTATTGCTCATTTCACTGTAATTCTTCCTCCTTGCTAATCCTATCACCGTCAGGTATTCTCAGGCTCTATGATCTATTGTGGTCCATAATTTCACATGGTATAAGAGCCTAGTAGGGCTGGTTTATATTCAATTTGATATTTTTTGCAGGATTTTGAAAATTTTACAGTGCAGCAGTAGCAGTTTGCATTCGCTCTAGCAGTTACATATGAAGAATTCAAATGCTCCTTTGACACCAAGATTCCCAAAACCCTCCACTTATTTGGATTGGAGGGCTGCTATGAAGATTGTGTTTTGCAACAAGAGTCTGTACATGGTCACAATGGGCAAGGAGGTCGAACCTCAAGCAACTGTTGATAAAGTATAGTACCTTAACAAACTAGATGAGGCTTTTGGTTTTATGTGTATTCACATCTCCAGATATTTGCTATTCCATCTTGATGGATTGAATACCCCAAGAGAGGTTTGGTAGAAGCTTGAAACTCTCTTTGGAAAGCAAGATGAGCTGATAGGCCATGTTTTGGAGAATGAATTAATTTCTCTTAAACCTGACAGTTTCGAAACCATACAACAATTCTTTTCAAAGTTGAATTCCTTGGTTATAGAGTGCAAACAATGTGGAATTGAGAAGAAGGATGAGAAACTGGTGCTATCCATCCTAAGCAAGTTTGGTCCGGAATTTTCAATATTTGTTTCTACCTTCTATTCTAGGATATTTTCAATCCCCAATTGGAAAATTCCTTCTTTATATACATTTACTGAATCTCTCATCCAAGAACAAGACAAACTGATTCAAATGGGCACCTTGAAGGCCTCCAAAAGCTCTTATGTCAGGGGAGTCAAAAAGTGTGAATGCAAGAGGGAGACAAAAAGGAAAAGACAAGAAACAATTTGAATCCAAACCGAAGGAGAATCCCAATCCATCAGAAGAAGCCTCTAGCTCCAAGAAGGATAAGCAAAATAGGTTTGAGAATACCAAGTGTACCTACTGCAAGAAAGGAAACCATCCAGAGAGTTCATGCATGAAGAAGAAGATAGATCAAATGACTAAAATTCTTGAACAACACAACATTTCCCTCCCAGAAGGTGCAAGGAAGACTAATTCTGGAAGTGATACAAACGATCATGAGAGATGCCATGCAATGAAGGCTAGATTCTCATAATCACAAGCATTCCTCATTGATTCTAGAGCCTCCAACCACATGGTTTCCTCCAGAGAATCATTTTCTTCTTTAGATCTCACTGATTGTCCTAGTATTCACATGGGACATAATTCAAAGATCTCTGTTGAAGGGAAGGGCACAATACAATTGGAGCATGGAAAGCTGAAAAATGTTTTGTATGTGCCTTCCTTGGAAGAAAAATTGTTATCTGTTTATCATATGACACACACAGGTTCACCGAAGAAATTTTTTTTTGGACTTGACATAGTTGAGATTGCAGAGATCTCATCTGGGAAGCTAATAGAAAAAGGTGTTGCAAACCATGCCTCAAAGGCATATGAATTCTCTCACTTTTTTCCATACTCTCTTCCTAATCCATTTTCACCTGATGAATATCATAATGATGTCCCATCTGATGATCCACATTCAGATTTCGAAGATAAGGACCAAGTTGAATCAAATATTGATATTTAGTATGATGACCCATATCCAGATCCAACACCTTCTCCCAATCCAAGGCCAAAATGGGCTCGCAAATTCCTTGAAGCTGCTTGGAACATAGATGGAAATCCATTTGATAATAGAAGAACCGTATCCCAACATTGAGATGCAAACCTTGCTCTATGTCATACATATCCACTTCTCCCCAAGAGGTGCTACATGATGGTACAATGTGATCCACAATATTTTAAAGAGGCTTTCCATGATCCAAGATGACATAATGCCATGGATGAAGAATATGAGTCATTGTAGAACAATGAGACATGGGATATTGTCTCTCTTCCCCCAGGGATAAATCTAGTTCAGTGCAAGTGGATCTACAAAACAAAAGTTGCTTCTGATGGATCTACATCCAAGTACAAATCTCAATTGGTTGCAAAGGGGGTACATACAAGTTCATGGTTTGGACTACAATGAGACATTCACTCCTGTAGCAAGAATGGATTCTGTAAAACTTGTTTTGGCCATTGTAGCTTCAAAACAATGGGAGGTACACCACATGGATGTGAAGAGTGTCTTCCTGCATGGTGACTTGGAAGAAGAGATCTATATGAAACAGCCTGAGGGGTACACTCATGAGCCATACTTGGTATGCAAACTAGGGGGATCATTTTCTAGGCTCAAGCAATCCCCAAGGGCAAGGTATGCCAAGATGGATTCTTTCTTACTGTCACAGAAGTTTGAGAGATGCAAATATGACTGCAATTTCTATATGAAGCCAAAGGGAGGTTTCCTACTATTGATTGTATTGTATGTGGATGAATTGATCATCATCGGTGGTTCATTTACTGGTTTGAGGAACATCAAGTCTGCTTTGAGAAAAGCATTCTCCATGACAGATCTAGGGATGCTGAAACAATTTATTGGCCTCAAAGTAACTGAAAATGATCTAGGGATCATGATTTCACAGTTGAGGTATGCATCTAAATTGCTCAAAAAGTTCCACATCACTGATTGCAAAGCAAAAAAAATTCCCTTCCTAACTGGCATTAGATTGGAAGAAGGTGGTTCTACTCCTTTGGATGATAGCACTTTGTATAGGCAGCTGATTGGTAGCTTATTGTACTTGACACATTCAAGACTAGATCTGTCTTATGCTATTGGTGTTGTGGAAAGGTACATGCAACAGCCACATGAGCTGGATTGGAAGAGAGAATATTGTACTATGTGCAAGGTACAAAAGAGTTTGGTATTCATTATTCTGCTGATGCTTAGTTAGATCTAGCTAGTTTTAATGACTCAGAATGGGCTAGAGATAAGACTAACAGGAAATCTACTTTAGGATACATGTTCATGTTGGGATCAAGACCAATTTGTTTGTCAATCAAGAAGCAAGCAACACTCACACTCTCTTTAGCAGAAGCAGAGTACAGAGGGGTTGTGAATGCAACTATCCAGGAAGTTTGGTTACGTGGTATCTTGACATAGTTTCACATTCACACTTATCCTTCAGTAGACCTTTTCTGTGATAATCAAAGTGCCATAAGGATCTCCAATGATTCAGTTCATAAAAAAAGAACCAAACATATTGAGGTTCACATGCACTACATTAGGGAACTAGTGCACAACAGGACCATCATAGTGCATTATTTTCCTACAGAGGAGATGAGTGCATAAATTTTTACAAAGTTTTTCACTCAGAAGAGATTTTCCTATCTCAGTTCTCTACTTGGTGTGAAGGCTTTTTGATTTTCCTACTGTTCATTTTTTTGGGGGGTTTTGTTCCCATGAGGTTTTCCCCATTTCCTTAGTTTCATGGATAGTTATTTTTTATTATTTGATTGTATGGATTCCCTTTGGTCTCAGTAACCATGGCCCAGGATGTCTAATTTTGGATTAAGGGGGGGTGTTAGGATACTCAATAGTCTAATCATTTTCCACCTTAGTATTATTTTCCTTTTCCTAGTATCGTATGATGTTGTTTCCCCCCTAGTGGTGTATAGATGTCATCTAGGACCCATTATCCACTTGATGCACCCCGCACACATGATTTTAGGACATCCAGAGTCAGTTCTACATTTTAGGAGCTAACTCAATGATCTAGTTTAGTCCACCTAAGTTCCTAACTCTAGTGGGGGGTTTAAGCTCTGATCACCACTGTTTGTGATCTAATATCAGCCTTTTTTCCTACTTTGCATGTAGAACTCACTAATGCGCCCTTCTTGATCAATTAACTGACTGTGAATTCAATTCACTAACAATCAGTTGAGTTTGGAACTTCTGAAGCACTGTAGTGGTGATATTTCCTATGCTAGAATAACATGGCTTCGAATTCTCTCTGGGTATTCGAATTTCCTCTATTGTAACATATCTATTGAATATACTGATTAATGGAATATGACACACTTTTATGTGCACATCTGAGTTTCAATGCATGTTTAGTTTTATTTCTCATTTCACTATAATTCTTCCTCGATAATCCTATCATTGTGAGGTATTCTCAAGCTCTATTATCTGTTGTGTTCCATAATTTCATAAGCTTCCTTATCTAATCTAGAGTCCCAATATGAACATAAGCAAGGGATGTCTAGTAGGCTGGGAGTGATTCTAGAACAAATTTCATAAGAATATATCTACCGCCCCGTGACAACCATTTATTGCAACACAAGTTAAGTATGGTTTCAATGCGGCCAATCATCTAGGTATAGTCTCTTTTGGAATGGTCATTAGGCTCTAAATTAAACCCCAAGTATCTGAATCCATCATGAAGATTGGATTCAACATATTCAAAATAGTCAAACATCCAATCAATAGAATCCTGAGAGAGATTCATCATCGAAACGGAGGACTTCCATACATTCACCTGCATACCAGAAGCTCCAAAAATCTGGTTAAGAATATCTTTAAATTTTACAAGATCCCTCCTAGATCGATTCAAGCAAAGGAGGATGTTGTAAACAAAAAGCATGTGAGTAATATAAATATTATCAGCTACTTTTATACCATGAATAGAGCCATATGATATGGCAAGGGATAAATACCCACTGAGTCCTTCCATGACTAAAATAAAAAGAAGTGGTGCCAAGGGACACCGCTATCTGAGGCCTCTTCCTAGTCTAAAGAAGCTTGAGGCTGATCCATTGATAAGAAGGGAAAAAAAGACTGAATGAATGCAAGAAAATATTCAATTGACACTATGAAGGTTGAAGCCTTCCTATAATAAGACCAATCTAATAAAAATCCAATTAACCCTATCATAAGCTTTTGTCAAGTCCACCTTTGAAAATTGTTGTTGGAATCTTTTGTTTTTTACTGAGTGTAAGACCTCCTAAGTTGTTCCAATAGTGTTATAGATCTATCTATCTTTTAGAAAAGAAAATTTCTCTTGAGATATAGAAGAATAAAGCAAATATTTAATTCTACTTGCTATAATTATGGCTATTAACTTATAGACACAGTTTCATAATGAGATAGGCCTATAATTGTACCAATTAATTGCATTATCCACCTTAGGAATTAAGGAAATAAATGTGGCATTGAAAGCAACTACAATTCTTCCATACCTTCTAGACTCCTCAATAACTACTAATAAGTCCTGCTAAAAAATGTACATAAATCCTCGAAAACATTCTACAGGCCACCCATCGAGGCTTGGGTTTTGTATTTTTGCATAGCCCAAACAACATCCCGAAGCTATTCCAATCTTATCTCCTCCAAAAATTCGTGATTCTATTCATCATTAACCATGGCGGAGTATGTGAAAATCCCCACAGCAGATCTAAGAGATGATGTATACCTCACAAGAAAGTAATTGATTAAGCAAGAAAATAGAAGAAGAGTGGTCAATGCAGTATAATGAGCAACAGAATAATAATATAGTAGAACTCGGATAGAAGCAAAAATACTTCACACACACTAATTCATTAATCACAATATGGACAAATAAGTATTACAATGCACGAGGATTCGAATGACAAGGTGGCAATTCGAATTAGCCTTCATGGAGTGATCAAAAGATCACTAGAGTGTCATCGGAGCACAACTAGAAGTCTATCTCATCATCAGTGGAGTCATCAATGCTCAAGTAATTGTCAACCATCAGTCAAACTGAGTCTAACTGAGTGTGGTAGGTGTAAATGAGTGTAACTGGAACTAACTGAATGAAGGAGGCTCAGTAGAGGGCGCATGAGGAGCTAACTAGAGTCAGAATGGGCAGTCTAGTCTCACTGGAGGTCCATCGGAGTGATACAGTCAGTTGAGAGTCAGTTTAGCCTTAAATCAAGGAAATAACTGATGATAACTCAGTTAACTAAAGTGCAACTGAGTGGTAGGTGAGATAGGACGAGTGGCTTCCTAAAATCAAGGAGGAAGGGCGCACTAAGCTCTAGGAGGGATAAAACTGATCTGAGAGAAGCTCCCGGGGGTTGGCTAACTGATGCTAGGTGCTGGGACTGATGACTGGGATGCATGCAATTGCATGCTGCATGCAGAATGCATGCTGCATGCAAGACTAAAAATGCAAATAATGAAAATGCTGGTAGGACTACGATGGATTATAGGAATATCCTAACACCCCCCCTTAATCCATCCTGGGCCCTGGTAACTGAGACCAAAGGTCACCCAATACAATGAATAATAACAGTCAATAAACTGAGGAAATGGGGAAAACCTCAACGGAAAAATACCCCCCCTCAAAATAGACTATAAGGCACACACAAAAATAAATGCTCCAAACTCAAGTAGGTGTGATGCTTGGTCATATCTCTGGAGGTATCTTCTTCTTTGGAAGAAGTGGATCATGCTCAGAAAGCATGTGCTTGTACTTGCTCTTCAGATCGAATGTGATGAGAACAAATCCAAAAGTATGAGGATGATCCTTGAACCTGTGATTCGAATTAGCTGAGGTAGGATCAAATCTATGAATGTGTAGATAGTCTTTTGTCTTCTCCTTCAAACCATCATAGGTGAGATTATGCCAAAAAGAACCATCAAATGTCAGTGATTGCTTGGAATCCAAATCAGCTCCAAGACTTGATAAATGGTTTCTTGAGATCTCCTTTGAACCAACAGGGGTGAGATCAAAACCATCATATGCATGAGAAATTATTCCAAGTAGTGATTGCTTGGATTTTAAATCAGCTCCAAGACTTGAATCATGGTTGCTTAAGATATCCTTTGATCCATTTGAGGTGAGATCTAAACCAGTAAATGCATGAGAAATTATCCCAAGTGAATGGCAATGGTTTCTTGAGATCTCCTTTGAACCAGTAGAGGTGATATCAAAACCATGATATGCATGAAAAATTATCCCAAGCGAATGGCAATGCCCATAATCTTCAATAACCTTCTGAAAGCATGAAATAATGATCATATAGTAGTACATAAGAGGTGAGTGATCAAGGAGAGCGAATGCATTATCTCCATTGGCTGATTTTACCTCTGAAACATTCAATAGATCATGATGCAAACCAACAAACTCTGGTGCAAGAGAGGATTTAGGACCTTCTGCATTTTCTAGAGTGTGAGCTGGCACATAATTCGAAATAGAAGAAATTTGGAGCATGAGTGTAGAATCTGCAAATTCTTCTTCTTTGTGGACAACTTCAATATGAGATATGTTTGATACTGATTCATGATCAATGAGATCATCAAGGAGGGCGAATGCATCACTTTGCTTGCTCTCGAAGGGGTTTGGACCAATCCCTTCATTCTGTCTGCCAAATCTTTCATCTAGGTGGGCCCATAGCTCTTTTGGAGATTCAACATCATCAAGGGAGTGGAATACCATGCTTCGAGACATAGCATACATCATGGCTACAATAGCTCTTCCACCTTCATCTAACTATTCATTCTCTTCTTCAGAGGATTCAAACTCTCTTTCAAAACAATAATCAAAGAGATCATGGCTCTTCAAATATGCTATCATTTTTTGTTTCCATTCAACATAGTTGAATAGATAAAGAGGAATTTCTTCGAAATTCATGGAAGCTGTAGAAGACCTGCAAAAACAATAGAAAGCTGCAACTGCTACTACTGCAAAAGTGCATAAACTACTGCAACTGCTGCACTCGAAATATTGATAATAACCTACAAAAAACCCTCAGGAATGGAGATAAACAACACTCTCAACATGCTTTGATACCATGTGAAAATCCTCACAGCAAATCTAAGAGATGATGTATACCTCACAAGAAAGTAATTGATTAAGAAAGAAAATAGGAGAAGAGTGGTCAATACAGTATAATGAACAACAGAATAATAATACAGTAGAACTCGGATAGAAGCAAAAATACTTCACACACACTAATTCATTAATCACAATATGGACAAATAAGTAGTACAATGCATGAGGATTCGAATGCCAAGGTGGAAATTCGAATTAGCCTTCATGGAGTGATCAAAAGATCACTAGAGTGTCATCGGAGCACAACTAGAAGTCTATCTCATCATCAATGGAGTCATCAATGCTCAAGTAACTGTCAACCATGAGTCAAACTGAGTCTAACTGAGTGTGGTAGGTGTAACTGAGTGTAACTGGTACTAACTGAATGAAGGAGGCTCAGTGGAGTGCCCATGAGGAGCTAACTGGAGTCAGAATGGGTAGTCTAGTCTCACTGGAGGTCCATCGGAGTGATACAGTCAGTGGAGAGTCAGTCTAGCCTTAAATCAAGGAAATAACTGATGATAACTCAATTAACTGAAGTGCAACTGAGTGGTAGGTGAGAGAGGACGAGTGGCTTCCTAAAATCAAGGAGGGAGGGTGCACTAAGCTCTAGGAGGGATAAAAATGATTTGAGAGAAGCTCCCGGGGGTTGGCTAACTGATGCTAGGTGCTGGGACTGATGACTGGGATGCATGCAAAATGCATGCAAGACTAAAAATGCAAATAATGAAAATGCTGGTAGGACTAGGATGGAGTATAGGAATATCCTAACAGAGTAAACCACCATAAGTCTAATCATATGAGTGACAGATATCCTCTCGTCTTATTTGTACTAGTTTTTGAAATGGCTTACACCATGTGTGGTGAAAGCTTGAAATCTTGTCACTGGGGCTCTCTCATCACCATATATTTTCCAAATGTATTTAGTATGATTTCCGTGTTTGATGAAATTATGGAAAAATTCCGTATTTTCATCACCTTTTTGGATCCAAATTGCATTGCATTTCAATCGCAAAGTAGCTTCCTTTTCGTCTAATATTTTGGTACATCTAGCCTCCAACTCATATACCTATTTCCTCTCATCAAAGGTTGAGAACCCATATTTATGTTGATAATGAAATAAATCCATAGATTCTTCAATGCCTCTGAGTTCATGTTCGAGTTTGAGTTTTCTTTCTGCTTCCCAGTTTATGGATTTACCTTTGATTCTTTTTATATTATGGAGAAATTGAAGACCTACAAATTCAATTCTAGCAGAGTCATAAGGGATCGAATTACTTCTGACAAGATGTTTGTAATCCTCATCTTCCAGCCAACAGGTTTTGAATTTAAAGGATCTAGGAGGTTTAATTTGGGGTGAAGCAATCTCCAAATAGATGTGGAAGTGGTTGGAGTTTCCACCCTCCCCAACCCATTTCACGAGGGAAGCTTTGGAGAGAAGTAAAACTTCATTAATTAGAAATTGGTCAAGTCTTTTGGAAATTTTTTCGGAATCCATCCTTTTGTTTCTCTAAGTTGGTCTAGTGGATACAAGCTGAATATCAAAAGAGAATTATCATCCATCCTGCAGAGGAAATAATATGATAACTGATCCTTCTGATATTTTGAGCCCAAATTTCTCCCTCACCCAACGTAAAGTTCATATCCCCTACCAGAATAACCCTATCACTTGCAAGAAGACTCGAGACAAATAAATTTTCCTAGAAATAAACTCGATGCTGATAAGGCCCATAAATATTCACAACGAGGTAGGATGGACCAACCTCCCTAGAAAAAAGGATAGTAACAAGACTGGAAGCAAATTCCCATTTTTCCAAACAAAACATCTCATTGTTTTTCCAATCAGTAATGAGTCCACCTAACCTTCTCGAGGAATCAACATTAGAGAAATCCCATCCATGGAGAAGAATTCTAAGATCCTTTATTATCTCTTCACCACACACCATAGATTCTTGAATCAATAAAACTGAAAGATTTTTTTAAAGAACTAGTCTTTTCAGAGCGAGTTTTTTAGAGGGAATCCCTAACCCTCTTACATTCAGGGACATAAGGATCATTGGGTAACCACATTCCAGGGATGACTCACTCTAAGAGTCCCTTTAATAATAAGTTATTTTCTAGATATGACTTATCTAGCTGCTTGATCCCTGGTCGAAGCCATGAAATATATTCTTCACCTTAGATTTCATTAAGTAGTGGGAGGATCTTGGGATAAACCTCCCATAATCCTAGATCCATATATAGATCGAGAGCTAGACCTGGGTCTCAAATCATAACAATTTTACTTTGTCTTCTATGTATATGATATTCTTCTTTTGTTTATATGGATCCCTTTTGTACATTGACTTGAATGCACCGGTTGTCATCATAACTCATGTAAAACTATTTCTTTACACATAATATTCAATATCGATATTATACTTAATGATGTCTATAATAGTAATCCTCCTAAACCATTTTGTCAATGATTCTTCAGTAGCATGTTCCCATTAATGAAATAACTTATATTTTCAAAACCTACATTAATAATATATAGGAAAATGATCAAATATGTGTAGAATTCTAAATAGGTTCATCACCATGCAAAAATTATACAAGCCAGGATCTAGAAACAAAGTAGTCCTCACCAAGAATTTACACAGAGTTTAGCAAAAATAAGAATAAATATTGAAACATAAATACATGAGATAGAACACAATTGATGTAAACTCCATTGTTCTATTATTTAGTAAGATGTATACAATATATAATACATCTCAAGAGAGAAATTCATGAGTCTTAGGAGGCGGTTGGGTAGCTCACATTAATGCTAGGATTAGTGGAGTAATTCCCCCAATCTATGACATTGATCCAAGTGTGACTCCTGTATTCGGCCATAATGAGTTCCAATGAACCTATGCGGACCATTGTGGAGTAATTCCCCCAATCTATGACATTGAGCGAAGTCTGACTCCTATATTTGGCCATAATGAGATCCAATCAACCTATATGGACCATGAGGACATTAGGCTAGTCAATAAATGTGGATGGAATCATTATGAGGGAGAATTAGCTGGTTAGGGCTTTGGTAGTGGCCATTAATGAGCAATTTGACCAATTCTAGTGCATTAGCGCCCTTGGTCCAACCTTATCCCATAAAAAAGGGAACATGGGTGCCTCCCTCATTAATTGCATTAAGTTGGACACCTTTAACTCCCCGGATTAAGGAAATAGGGTACACTTGTGGAAAAACTTAGCTATAATGACAAATCACTAGTCTAATATGTGGACAAACTCCCTAGACTAGGCACTATGAAGCCAAACCATGGAACACATTACATTAAAAACTTGGAACTTTATGCAAGGATTATTAACCAAGGTCTAGATGGGAATTATGTTCCAACAATATGCAGTTTGAAGAAGAATAAACAATGGATACAATGAATTTCAACCCTTCCTTTATTACACACATTAACATACTTATTTATACATTAATAAGACAACTAAAATATTACATTGGGATAATAACTCCTCAAATTTTATGCATAGGAACATCGATCCCACTCTCAACATTATACCCCATTTTATATTGTTGTGCCTTAACTACTGCAAGGCCCTTCTCATTTATTTTTATTCTCTCTTCTGTCCATCCTACCCTTGGTGACCATTCCCATATGATGCTATTTACATCGATGATGATTTTTTTTTTGTACTAACAACCCATTGTTGGTTTTTATTTAAACAATTTCTATACAACACCTCGAGGTCCTTTGATGTTACCATTGGATTCCACCATTGTGCCTCTATTTTGTAAGAATCAATAGTAGCGTCTGGATCTTGATAAATTTCACCAAACTCCCTACCCAACCATATTGCACAATTTGGGTCCGATGATTGCATAATGACAATTTGGACCTTTACAACATCTACTCTTGGAATGAATTGATCTCTAGACTTGTTGCATGCAAGTCCAACATAAAAACCATCAAATGCAAGAATATTTTCCTTAAAGTAAGCATTCATAATTTCATGTGAGGATTTTGTAGGTGCACTGTTTTGTATGTCCTTCCTTGTCGATGGCCAAAAATAAGTTGTTGGCAGATCAACACTATGGAAGGGACTCTCCAAAACTTTATATATAGCATCCCAATAAATTAACTTGGGATGCCAAGAATTTTGAAGGTATTTTTATTTGCATATTTTATAACCTAGGATTCCGCAACAGTAAGTTTGCACTACCATTCGATAATAAAAACCATAGATGAATATGAGTTGACCACTTTTCATCCTAAAGTGATGCCCTACATTGCATGACTGGAATGTTATCTGTGAGATGAAATCTAAAAAACTGACATTTTTTTAGACTTAGCATTGCCATCCAAAAGGAAGGGTTTCGCAAAATTCTTAAAATACAAATTTCATCCATTAGATAAGGGACATAGAATTTTTGATATTCACATTTCCTATAAGTATTCATAATATCTGGGAGTGAAAATATATCCTTGCATATTAGCTTTGCTGATAACCTCTCATAAGTTCCATCTATGTCTTAATGGGTGTTTCCAATTGAGAGGAATCCAACTTCAACAATCTCAAACACTCTCCTTGTTTTGAAAAGAGATAAAAAAGCAAAGAAAAAATGGTTTTTGTTATCACTTGAACATTTATCTATTTGCAACTATAATGTCCCCACTCAAATAAATTCCAAAAGGAGAAAATTCCACCAATCTACTAGTTTCCTAGGTTGGGTGGAGACATTAAATTTGGAATAAGGAGACTAATAAACCCCAAATGGACTTTAGCTTGACATAAATATATTAAGAGGGGATAAATAAATATTTATAATGAGAAAATAAGATGGCACTTGGTCATGGAGACACATGGATGGTGTGGGACCCACACAAAGCTAGATTTCCCATGCCACATGGCATTCCACTCTCACCCATTCAAATCCAAGGTGGAGTCCACTATTCTTGGGGGAGTTGGAAGGTAATAATACTTGGCATGACTGAATGAGGTCGAAATGTAGAGGAAGAGTAACTCCCATGGAAGAGGAAGAGGCATTTTGGAGCTAGTGGGACACTTGGGCTAGATTCCCTAGCTTCTATGACACCAATGATGAAGATGCCTATGACACTTATGACAAAATCAGACCTGATGCCTTAAATCTGACATACATGAAATGTCATGGATAAAAATATCCTCCAAGAAGGCGAACAAGGGAGTTAGGAAAGCCAAGGAGACACCTACTCGAATTGAGGGAAGGAGGAGGCTAGAATTGGAAGGACAAGTGGCATACATGGGAATCTCTTCCCAAATGGAGTTGGCATGAAGGTCATGGATGGAATTCAAGTTAGGGAAGCCTTAGGAAGTTTATAAAAGTCAGGAACAAATAAGAATACCATATTTTGATAATTTTACATTTTGCATTTGGAGAGAAGAGCTAGTAGAGAGCTAGTCTACATTCCTTAGCACCAATTTCGAGGGTGAAAGATTCCCATCCTAATTGAAAATTGTTAGGATATTCCTATACTCCATCCTAGTCCTTCTAGCATTTCTGTCATTTTTATTTTCAGTCATGCATGCAAATCTAGGGTTTGCATGCATTTTGCATGCATCCTAGTCATCAGTACCAGCACCTAGCCCTCAGCAAACTAGCCCCCGGAGCTTCCTCCAGATTAGTTTTAGCTCTCCTAGAGCTTAGTGCGCCCTCCTTTCACCTACTGCATGAGAAGGGTGCCTTTCTTCACCTACCAGTCCAGTTTAGTTCTTTCCTTGATTTAAGGATTAACTGACTCCTAACTGACCTTATCACTCCGATGGACCTCCAGTGTGACTAGATAGCCTATTCTGACTCCAGTTAGCTCCATCTATGCCCTCCACTAAGCCTCCTTCACTACATTAGTGCTTCCATGTGTTAGTTACACCAACCACACTCAATTAGACTCAGTTTGACTCCCGGTTGACCATTACTTGTGCATTGATGACTTCACTGATGAGAAGGTGGACTCCTAGTTATGCTTTGATGACTCTCTACTGATTATAGATCTGTGCATGAAGGCTAATTTGAATTACAGCTAGTGAATTCGAATCCTTGGCATTGTATATTTACCAGTTTACTATTCAGATTAATGTAACATGTGTAATTATTCTGCCTCTATCAGAGCTCCTTTGGATCTATGTTCTATTGCTTCTCTCTTCTTCTATTATTCCTAAATTATTTCATTATGAGGTTTACATCATCTCTTTGGATCTTATGTGGGCATTTTCACATGGTATCAGAGCCATTTGAGAGTATATTCTACCTCCATTCTTGAGAGTTTTTTGCAGGTATTTTGAAGTTCCAGCAGTTGCAGCAGCAGATTCAACAGTTTTTATTTGCACTTGTTCCAGCAGTCAAGATGAGCAATTCAAATGCTTCTTCTTCTGTTTCTCCTATAATCCTCACTCCCTTCAATTACTTCGAATGGAAGGGTGAGATGAAAATTCACTTGATGCATAAAGGGCTTCAAAGATTGGTTTATGAAAGAGATGCCATACCACATACAACTATTAAGAGAGTCAAGCATCTAAACAAATTGGATGAAGCTTTTGGATTCATATGCCTTCATATGTCCAAATATCTATTGTTCCATGTTGAAGGATTGAAGTCTCCGAATGAGTTATGGACTAAATTGGAGAGTCTTTTTGGCAAACAAGATGGGCTAAGAGGCCATATTCTTGAAAATGAATTGGTTGCCCTACAACCTACCAATTTCGAGAGCATTCAAGCATTCTTCTCAAAATTTAAAAATTTGGTTTTACAATGCAAGCATTGTGGCATCATAAAAGTGATGAGCAATTGGTGCTCTCCATTTTGAGCAAACTTGGATCTCAATTTTCTGTCTTTGTATCTACTTTCCATTTTGGGTGAATGTCAATCCCTGGATGGAAGTTTCCTACCTTAGAAGTCTTCATTCAAGCCCTCATTCAAGAAGAGGACAAATTGTTTCAAATGGATGCCATAAACACCTCCAAAGATATAGCTCTTCTAGCTGGTGAAGCAAGTAGAGCGAATGCAAAAGGGAGGCAAAAAGACAAGAACAAGAAGCCATCAAAATCCAAGAATGACAAACAAAAGAGACCAAATTGTTCCTACTGCAAGAGAGGAAACCATCCTGAGAAAGCTTGCATGCACAAGAAAATTGATCTTCTAACCAAGCTTCTTGAACAAAACAAAATTATTGTTCCAAAATAAGCAAAGATGTTTGATTCTATAAGTGGATCTGATGATGGCCATGCATTGATGGCTGGTTTTTCAAAGTCAAAATCCCTCCTCATAGATTCTAGAGCCTCCAACCACATGTTTGCCTCTAAAGAATCCTTTTCCTCTTTGGATCTCCAAGATGGGCCTACCATTCACATGGGAGACAACTCTCAGATTTATGCCAAAGGATTGGGTACAGTTCATATGGAGCATGGTAAGTTCAAAAATGTTTTATTTGTTCCTTCTTTGGCAGCAAATTTGTTGTCAGTATATCAAATGACTCATACAGGATCACCAAAGCAAGTTATTTTTGGTCCAAGCACAATAGAGATTACATAAATCTCCACTGGAAAGGTTATAGCGAATGGGATTGCTAATCATGCCTCAAAGGCATATGAGTTCTCACACTTCATGCCTTTCTCTCCGACTATTCCTTCAGATTCTGATGAAGATCACAGTGACTCCTCTTCTGATGAAGAAGAAGATCAAGATTGTGATGTTAAGATCATAGTTCAAGAAGATTCAGATCCAGAACCAACACCTATTCTCAGTCCAGATTCAAGGTCAATATGGGCTCACACAGTCCTTGCTACTACTAAGAACACAGTTGATGATTTATCTGTTCACAGAACTACTAGACTTCAGCATCATGCCAATCTTGCATTATGCCATGCACCTCTCCATGAGAGATGAAGCATGATGATGGGGTTCTCTCTTCCATATCTTGGGAAGACTCCTCATGTTCCATTTGCTCCAGTTACGGAAAGAGTTCCTAAAAGACTTGCTTCGTCCAACACATTCTCCACACAGTGGGAGGAATATCAAGAGACTAGATCCAGATTTAGATCCTACTTTGGATTCCTACAAGGGATCAGCTTGCCAAGTCTTTTGCAAAAGTTTTCACTGATGAAAGCTTCTTTATTTTCTGCATAGTATGATGGTTCTTTGAGTTTTTACTGTTCTTTTGAGGGGGGGTATTTTTCCCATGAGGTTTTCCCCATTTCCTCGGTTTATAAACAGTTCCTTATTTTTGTATCTTTTCTTTGATTGTATGGGTGACCTTTGGTCCTAGTTACCTGGGCCCAGGATGGATTAAGGGGGGGGTGTTAGGATATTCCTATACTCCATCCTAGTCCTTCTAGCATTTCTGTCATTTTCATTTTTAGTCATGCATGCAAAATTAGGGTTTGCATGCATCCTAGTCATCAGTACCAGCACCTAGCCCTCAGCAAACTAGC
Source organism: Larix kaempferi (assembly GCA_027924585.1). NCBI lineage: Eukaryota > Viridiplantae > Streptophyta > Pinopsida > Pinales > Pinaceae > Larix > Larix kaempferi. The sequence goes on from BSBM01001241.1 coordinate 332,481, forward strand.
TCCCGGAGCTTCCTTCAGATCAGTTTTAGCTCTCCTAGAGCTTAGTGCACCCTCCTTTCACCTACTGCATGAGAAGGGCGCCTTTCTTCACCTACCAATCCAGTTTAGTTCTTTCCTTGATTTAAGGATTAACTGACCTTATCACTCCGATGGACCTCCAGTGTTACTAGATAGCCTATTCTAACTCCAGTTAGCTCCATCTGTGCCCTCCACTGAGCCTCCTTTACTACATTAGTGCTTCCATGTGCCAGTTACACCAACCACACTCAGTTAGACTCAGTTTGACTCCCGGTTGACCATTACTTGTGCATTGATGACTTCACTGATGAGAAGGTGGACTCCTAGTTATGCTTTGATGACTCTCCATTGATTATGGATCTGTGCATGAAGGCTAATTCGAATTACACCTAGTGAATTCGAATCCTCAGCATTGTATATTTACTAGTTTACTATTCAGATTAATGTAACATGTGTAATTATTCTGCCTCTATCAGAGCTCCTTTGGATCTATGTTCTATTTCTTCTCTCTTCTTCTATTATTCCTAAATTCTTTCATTGTGAGGTTTACATCATCTCTTTGGATCTTATGTGGGAATTTTCACAGAAATTGGAGAGGCCATTCAGAGGTTGAAGCTACAGGGCAGCTCGTGGTTCATTCATCTACAACTTGTTCTTGCATCTCTTTCACATTTTCTTGCATATTTGGGCCCCTGGAGGAATTGCGCCTTTGGTGAGATGCTGATCTATTTGTGAGAGTCCAAGAATATACATTTAGTTGTATTCTGATATATATAATCTGTATTTACTTCTCAAAAGACTCTCAGGTCGAAACTCCAAGTGAAACTATGTAAACATACCAAACAATGCATAAATAATGCCATTTTCCCTATATCTTGTTGTTGGAGCTTGAAGAGACATTATTTCGAATTGTATCAGTCATTCTCTGTGATTTTTTTGATGTATGGAGTATCATTAATGTTCTTAAGAATTTTTATTAACATGGCACAAGTCTTTGGCACCTAAAATTCGAATTTCATAACATATGGTGAAATTTACTAGCTTTCCCCCCTATGTGGGGACTTGCATATAAATATCTGATTTAATGGAGTTGAAGAAGGCCATAGGAACTAATTGAGGATACATTTGGGAGCTCATTAAAGCCATTGATCAGTATCATACCTCTTTTCTGAAATTTGGAAGTCTTTAACAGCATTTGTAGAGCCATCCTTGACCACTACCCTTGGGGGTTTTGAAGCTCGATTTGACTAGTACATTTCCCTACTTTGTCAAGATTGTAAATGAATGTTGAATAAGTGTTTTAAGGGGTTTTAAGAATCCATAATGCTCATTTATATGTATTAATTCCTTTGAAACTCATTCATACCTAATTCGGAAGCATTTGGAGCAATTTGGAAGCAGTTGAGGCATTACTAGTCTAAGGGTCGAATTGGCCAAAAATTGTAATTTTTCCTAGTTTTTGAAAATTCTTAATAAGGGACACTACAAGTGGTATCAGAGCATGGTCCTTGCACCTGATGTGGATGACCATTTATGAAGAAAATAATCCAAAGAAATAATCTCCCACCGTTACAATATGAAACTGAAAGTGTTTTTGTTGAAGAGGAAGAAGAAGGAGAAGAGGTGTATTCTATTGAAACTATGGTTAGGGATGAGAAGGGAACCTCAGAGGATAAAGATGAATTTACTAAATTCATGAAACCATTCTTTTAATACATGAAAAAATAGATCATGAAAGGGTTCAAATTGTTGGCTAGTCAACTTGGAAGCAAAGGAGCAATAAGAGGCAACAATAGTTCTTCTTTTGAGGAAAAGAAGGCAATAGGTGAAAACATTTTCTCAAGGACAGGACCTCATAATAGACCTAATGAATTTCAGAGTTCAGTAAGGCCTACTACACCTAAATATCTTGAGGACAAAGAAGAACCTAACACCCAATTTGATATGCAGGAGATTGTAAAAGAATGAGAAAAGTTGAGTGAAGATTGTAGGACTCTACCCTTTGAGCAATACTTTAATGTTGTAAGAAAACTCAAAATGAGGGAAGGTAATAGGACTCCATTTCAGAATAAATAATTGAATTGTGCCATTGGTAAAATTCCCCTTCCCACTTTTGATGTCTCACCCCAAAGCTCTTCAAATACTTGGGTACAAAAGCTAGATGTTTATTTTCAGCTGAATCCAATGGTGGAAGATGATGCTTTAAAAATGGCTATTTTGCATCTTGAAGGAGAATCCAATGATTGGTGGTTCCATGGTATGAAAAAATTGGGACATTATCATGTTAAAACATATGGAGAATTTGTTGACAGAGTATTAGAAATATTTGAGAAAAAAGATCCAGAATTTCCTTTCAAAGAACTAACCCAGTTGAAGCAAGTTGGAACCCCTGCTGAGTATATGTTCTAATTCCAAAAATTATCAGTTAAGGTGGCTGATATATCTATGGTAATATTAGTATTTCAATTTACTGAAGGCTTGGATGGACCCTTAAAAGTTTTGTTTAAGGCCCACAAACCTAATTCATTGAAGGATGCCATGAACTTGACAAGAGACCTACAAAATGTGCTACCTAGGACAAGGTTTCCTCCCAAGCCTAACTTCCCTTCCAAGTTCATATTTGAAAAGAAGCCATGGAAAAGAGATACATTTGGAAAGGATAATAAAGAAGGACCAAATAGGGAAGAAATCAAAAGAAATAGATTGTGCTACACATGCTTCCAGCTATGGGTACCAGGGCACAAATGTGCTTAGGGGAAAGCACAATACATTGAAGTTTTTTATGATAATGAGGAGTATGAAGGGGGTATGGAGGAAGAAGGACATATATTAGACCAATATGAGGGATATGATATAGCAGAAAAATGGAACAAGAAGAAAATAATCCTTCACCTGACAAAGGAAGTATGGCAGTACTTTCAGTAGTGCCTCGTTTTCACACTATTCGATGCAAGGGAGTGTTACAAGGGAAAAGGGTATCGATATTAGTATATGGAGGAGCCACACATAAATTCATTGATGCAAACATGGTGGAGAGGAGGAATGTACCTACTGAACCATTCGATGGCTTCATAGTCATCATTCCAGGTCACAACGCTATGGAGTGCAAAACATGGATTCCAAAGCTAGAAATCACCATAGGTAATTACACTTTTTTTGATAGATTTTATGTGGTTGATGTTGCTGATACTAATGTGTTCTTGGGAGTGAAATGACTATACTATATAGGGGAGCATACAGTGAATTATCAAATTCTTGAAATGAGATTCAAAGATTCGGAAGGAAAACAAACGGTTGTGAGAGGCATCACACCTATCCGAATCGAGTAATGACTTCCCACAGTATGAGGTCTATATTGAGACATGGAGATATTGAATGGGATTATGAATGTTGCATTAATTCACCCAAACCAAAAATAAATATTTCAGAAAATTCAAAGGAGATAAGGTAGCTACTACAAAAATATGCAAAGGTTTTTGGAGACCTCCCTTTTGGAAGGCCACCTGATAGAGGGGTTGAGAACAACATTGTTTTGGAGGAGGGCACTTCACCAATACAAATTCCACCATATAGAAATCCCAAAAAGTTTAGAGAAGAGATTGAAAAGGATATTCAAGAACTCTTGGATTTGGGACTCATTAGACCAAGCTCTCGTCCCTATGCTTCTTCAATGGTTTTGGCGAAAAGGAAGGATGGGACCTTGAGAATGCACATTGATTTTAGAGCCCTCAACAAGAAGACAATAAAAAATATATGTCCCATCCCAAGAATAGATGAGCTCATGGCTGAGATACATGGAGAAAAATTCTTCTCAAAAATTGATCTTAGATATGGGTACCATCAAATTCGAATGGAGGAGTATGCGCCTAAAACAGCTTTCCAATGTCACTATGGCCATTTTGAGTTTCTTGTCATGCCTTTTGGATTGACCAATGCTCCAGCCAAATTTCAATCATGCATGAATCAAATATTCAGCAAACATATCTGTAAGTTTTTTTTGGTTTTCTTTGATGACATTCTAATTTACAACAAAACATGGGAGGAACGACTTGCACCATCTAGAAGTTGTCTTGAAAATTTTGCATGATCAAACTTTGTTTGCTAAGTTGTCTAAGTGTGAATTTGGGATGAAAGAAGTTTTATATCTTGGGCACATCATTGGGAAATATGGGTTGAAGGTACACTTTCACGTCCCCTCCCATCATACCAGTGCGATGGAGAGGATCGTGATGCTAAAACTGGGCATCTAGCCCCATGAGCTTTTAAATAAGCATTCACATAATATAAAAGAACATATGGAAATGTATAATAATAAGAAAAAAAAACACAATGGAAGTAATATCAATAACACATCCATCATGCATTCAAGATATTCATCAAATAAATAAATGCAAAGTTAACACCAGAGAGTACTTATCTTATAACAAAGTAGTCCCAAGCAACTGGCTATGCAGCTGCAACGTTCCACCCAACCATAGGCCAGTTGTGATCATCAATATCTCAACACACGGCCACCCCCGAGCTGGGCATGATCTCTACAAGGAATCAGGGAACAACAGACTCACACATAGCTCAAGGATAAACCAAATCAGCCAAGCTAAGCTATAGTTGGGTTTATCAGGCTGTTAGGCAATGGAAAGGAAGAATTGCTAAGCTAGTGAGCTCAAGCATAGAGCTAGGGATACCTCTACAAGATCTATCTAGCTTGGCACCCACAATACCTACACACCCCACTCAAGGAAGTATTCCCTTCACCAATGCATAGTCCCTCGGGCCATACCTTCCAATCTAGAGTGTCTAAGGTGTGCATAGAAGAGTAGCCGGCCCTCTTGATCTTCTTGAGAGGTTATTTCCCCCCCCCACTAGGTTTATCAAGCCAATTTTGTCCACTACCACTCCAAATCTCTTGCTCACAGATTCAAACCAAAACAAGGATGCACATAACAGCAGAACCACAATTATTGGGCATGATAAAAATGTCTTAACAGTGAGCTGCCCAAAGAGGGGGTTTCTACCAGCCCAGAAAAATGTGGGGAGACCCAAAAATGAAAATGGAAATTGGGGATTCAACCCTGGAGAGCAAAAACCGTTTTCAGAAAAATGCCCATGGGTATTTTGGGGCAAAAACGACCTCCCTCATAGTCCCAAATCGTGGCCCTCCTCTCCCAGCTGTTGTACAATGCAAAAAACGAGCTCCCAGGCATGGAAAATGTAGGGAAAATGGTGAAAAACATGATGGGGAAAGCCCAGCTAGCTCAGACTGCATGAGTGACGAAAGACTATCGGTTTAGAATGGCTTTAGGCACCATTTCGTGGGTGTTTTCTTGCCCAAGAAGCAAAAATATGAATTCCCAGGTTGATGGCTTTCCCATGCACGAAATTGGCTTCCATACCTCTCCATTCCCAAGGCATTAACTGCCTCAACCAACTCTTGGAAGAATTAAATGATTGGGTCCATAACCCAAAATGGGTAGTTGGTGGTTTATGGGGTTTCTCATTGACACATGGATTAACACCATTGGCTCAAGGGTTTGAATAATTTCCCTCCCTATTCCTTGTAGAATCATGCCCCCATATCTTTGTTGCATTGCATAGCCAGTTGTGGGTTTTTCATTAAAATTCGTATTTACATGATGTCTTAATTTACATTGTGCCTATCTAGCACAAGAACCATAGGCATCTATTTTTAATTGCCGATACATAAAACGCTAAATCAATGGCGGGGCCTTGGCCTTGAGATCCTCACCATGATTAAATAACAATATTTACATCATTTACGATTTAATGCAAAGGGGGTCAAAATGGGGACGTGACATTCCCCTCCCCTTACATCAGCACTGTCTTCAGTGCTCATCAAAACTGAACAAAAATGGATATGCCACTCTCATGGCATCCTCCAACTCCCATGTAGCCTCATCGGGACCGTAGTGCTTCCATTGCACCTTTACCTATCCGATGGCTCGGTTCCAAAGCAATGTTACCTTCTTGCCTAGGATGCGCAATGGATCAGTTTGGAACTCTCCCTCGGGTTCCACCTGGACCACATCCCAATTAATCACATGGTTAGGATCATGTTTATATTTCTTAAGTAAAGAGACATGAAAAACATTATGAGCTTTAGTGCTAGCAGGCAATGCAATTCTATATGCAACTGGCTCTATTCTTTCAAGCACTTCAAATGGCCCACAATATCTAGGTGATAGCTTGGCACAACTCCCAAGCTTCAAGGAACTCTTCCTTGCTCTCACTCTAAGATACACATGATCCCCAACATTGAATTCCCTATGCACTCTATGCTTATCAACATAGCTTTTGTGTCTATCCTGGGCTACTTTTAAATTTTTCTGGATCTTTGCAACCTCTTGTTCCATTTCCTTAAGCAATTCTAGCCCAAGTATAATTCTGTTCACTGGATTGTCCCAAGTCACTGGCGCCCTACACCTTCTGCCGTACAAAGCGTCATATGGACTCATTCCCAATGATTCTTGCTGCCCATTATTATATGCAAACTCTACCAGGTGTAGATAATCCTCCCACTTGGATGGCTTGTCCATTACATACATGCGAAACATTTCTTCAAGCACCTAATTTACTCTTTCTGTTTTCCCGTCTGTTTGAGGATGGTACGTGGTGCTAAAGTTCAACTGTGTACCCAAATCCACAAAGAGACCTTTCCAAAAATTGGAAGTGAACTTGGTATCCCTATCAAAAATTATTGCCTTAGGCAACCCATGTAATTTGAAAATTCTCTTCATGAAAATATTTGCAATGGCATCAGCTTTATGTGTGGACTTAACTGGTATGAAATGTGCTGCCTTTTTTAACTTGTCCACCACAACCATGATGGAATCATGTTGTCTCATAGTCATTGGAAATCCTGTAATAAAATCCATAGAAATTATTTCCCATTTCCATTCTGGAATTGGCACTGGGTGCAATAAACCTGCGGGGTGTTGGTGTTCAACCTTTACCTGCTGACATTTCATGCACTTAGAAATGTATTCAGCAATGTCCTTCTTCATGCCTGGCCAGAAATAATATTTTCTTGCTGTAGCAATTGTTTTCTGATATCCTGGGTGACCAGAGTATGGAGCTTTATGGATTTCATCCATAACAATTCTCCTCAAATCTGTCGCATTTGGAATATAGACTCTATTCTTATAAGTAAGAAGTCCGCCTTCTTCCAAATGATAGCCTTCATACTTCTTGCCAAGGTCTTGCTGCTGCAATTTGTCCTTTATTTGCTCATACACTTCATCCTCAACCATATGGTTAACAATCTGCTGCCTCAAATCTGGTTGGAAAGTACTAAGTGCTACCACATGCATTTCATGTACCTTCCTGCTGAGTGCATCAGCCACCTTGTTTTCTTTCCCTTTTATGTGTTTGATTTTAAAATCAAATTCACACAAAAATTCCAACCATCTAGCTTGCCTAGCATTTAAAGTTGGCTGATCAAACAAGTATTTTAGATCACAATGGTCTGTCCTTAACCCAAATTTTCTTCCCATTAAGTAATGCCTCCACATCTTTAAAGCATGTACTATGGCTGCAAGTTCTATATCATGAGTAGCATAGTTCTTTTCATGCTCCTTCAACTTTCTTGACTCATAGCATATCACGTGGTTGTCTTGCATAAGAACTCCTCCAAGTCCTTGATTGCATGCATCGGTACATACCACAAAGTATTTTTCTGGGTTTGCAATTTTCAAAATTGGTGCACTCGTAAGAAGATTCTTCAACCGTTGAAAACTTTCCTCACATCTTGGTGACCATTCAAACTTTATCCCCTTCTTTTGAAAAGAAGTGATCGGGTTTGCAACCTTGGAGAATCCTTCGATAAACCTCCTGTAGTAACCAGCAAGGCCCATAAAGGATCTCACATCAGTCACATTCCTTGGAGTTGGCCAATTCATAATGGCTTCAATCTTCTCAGGGTCTACAAATATTCCTTCGTCGGAGATGATGTGACCCAAATAATGAATTCTATCTTTATAAAAGTCACATTTGCTCAACTTTGCATACAGCTTATGCTCCCTTAGTAATTGCATTGTCATTCTCAAATGTTCTTCATGCTCTTCTTCATTCTTAGAATAGATGAGAATGTCGTCTAGGAATACAAGAACAAACTTGTCCAAATACTTGCTAAAAACATTATTCATGAGACACATGAATGTAGCTGGTGCATTTGTGAGACCAAATGGTACCACTACAAACTCATAGTGTCCATATCTCGTTCTAAAGGCTGTCTTATGAATATCTTTTTCCTTGATTCTTACCTAATGGTAACCAGACCTCAAGTCAATCTTTGAAAATACCTTTGATCCTCTCATTTGGTCAAAAAGGTCATCAATTCGGGGCAATGGGTATTTGTTCTTCGCAGTGACTTTGTTCAATTTCCTGTAGTCAATACATAACCTAAGTGTTTCATCTTTCTTTTTCACAAATAGAACAGGTGCTCCCCACGGGGACACACTTGGCCTAATATATTTCTTTTCCAGCAACTCTTGTAATTGCATTTTCAATTCTAGCAATTTTGGTGTACTCATCCTGTAGGGTGTCTTAGACACTGGTGCCGCTCCTGGCACAAGTTCAATTGTAAAGTCAATGTCTCTCTTTGGAGGGAGTCCTGGAATCTCATCAGGAAAAACATCCCTGAATTCTTGCAATACTTGATAGTCCTCCAATTTAAGAGTTGCATTCTCTGCTGCCTCTAAAATGTGGGCTGCATACAATTGACATCCCTTCCTACAGAACTTCTTCAGCTGCATGGCTGTAACCTATCTAACAGAAGTCACCTTTGGAATGCCTTTTACAACCCTCGGGTTTCCTTCTTCATCCATGCATTCAAATGTCTTATTGTAGTAGTCAATTTTAACCCTGTGTGCTTCTAACCAATCCATCCCAATGAGAATATCATAGGAACCAAGTGGCAAAATATTCAGATCTGCATAAGTGAATAGCCCATCCATCTCTAATGGACATTTCTCTACTATTTCACTAACTTTTCTCTTGGTTCCAGTGGCTAGTTGAACTAACCATGATTTACTATGCTTTAATTTCTTGAAAGCACAAATCTCAACAATTCTAGGAGTGACATAACTGTGAGTAGATCCAGGATCAATCAAAATAGAAACAGATTGCTTAGCAATCTTACCTTCAACTTCAACCACAGTTGACTGATGATCTGCCTGGCGGTCGTCTAGTGCTGCATAGATTCTAGGGATTGTCCTTGCCACTTGACCCATAGTTTCAGCTCCCTGGATGTTGTGGACTTGATTTGCATTCCCATTCCGATGTGGACAGTTCCTAAGCATGTGGTCTCCTCCACAACCCCAACATTGAAGTGGTTCTCTTGGCTCCTTTGGATCTCTTGGCTTATCTCCCATCATCCTAGTTGGCTTAGTCACAACCTGTGATGGTTGCCTTTGCTGATTCCGGAATTGAGGAGGCTTGAACCCCTTCTTCCTTTGATCAAACTTTTTTTTTTCCTATCCTTCCATGCCTTATGGAATTCCGGTTTGCTTTTGTTTTGATCAAAGCAATACTTGGCCTTTCTTATGGCCTCCTCTAGAGTTCGAGGTTCATCAAACTCAATTCTATCTTTATATGACTGGGGCAGTCCACTTAGGAAACGCTGAATTTTCACCTTATCATCTCGAATATACCTGACATACCTCAGCAGCTCCAAGAACTTGTTTTCATATTCTTCCATGGTCAATTGTCCCAATCTCAGCTCATGGAACTCTTTGATCTTATCATCATAGTACCTGTCAGAGAGGTACTTCTGCTTGAATTATTTCTTGAACTGCTTCCACACAATCTTCCTTTCATTGATATTCTTCACTTGCTTGATGTGTTCCCACCATATAGATGCTCTTCCATTCAAGTTGAAGATGGCTACCCTTGCCTTCATATTTCCCAAGTAGTCTTGGACTTGGAAATACTTTCTCATCCCAAGAAGCCAAGCTTCAGCTTCTTGACCAGATTTTATCTCTCCATCAAATGTAGGAGGTTTCACCTTCTTAAATTTCCCATGTGAATTGTTCTTGTAGTGCTTCTTCCTCTTACTCCTGCGAGATGAAGAGCTTGAACCCTCAATGGATTCTTCAGAGTTAGATGATTCATTAGAAGAGATTTCTGGAGTATATGTTCTGTCTGTAGAAACTCTTCTTGAGCTACTGGCCCTCTTACGGGAATTCCTTCTAGAACTACTTCCACCCCTTTATGGATTTGATGTCTGATGCCTAGAGTTTATTTTCCTTTGGATGTCTGTCAAAATCTGTAGCATGGCTACATTCAACTGATTTTGTTCTTCCTGAGCTTTAATCATCCTTTCATTGTCTTCTCTACAGCTTTGCAACTCCACCCTTAGGCTTCTCATGGTGGCTGCAATACCTGGAGGAGTCTCTTGATTTCTTCTCCCATTAGATTCTATTTCAACATTTTCAACATGTATGTTCTCCCCCATGGCATCTGTCTCAGGCTCATAGGGATCCTGTGCATCATCCATGATGCTGATTTTCTTGGCCCAACCAAGATCCAAAACTTTCCAATTGTACTATCTAGAGTGCTGCCCTGATGTAACTGTGATTCTGCAAAATGTGTTCATCAACACAATTGTTAGCTGCATTATATTCTCAGAAATTCATAATTTACTTTCATGCACGTGGGAAAATATTATATTGACAATTTGTCAAATCATAGAATTTTCTCACAATCAACGACATATGAGGGGGACGGCGGGGGTTAAGGAGGCTTGCCCCCTTGTGGCAGGGCGGGTCGAAGGTAGCGCCCTTGTTTTTTTTTTTTATAAATCCTTCCATTTCACACAATCTGGCGCATAAGTTCCATGGCAATTTTTCCATTTTCAGCACCTGAAAATCTCCCTGAAAAATGGCTGAAATTCCTTGTTTCGGAGCAACTTGTGGAGTTCTTCCGCAATTTCGGAAGAGAATTGCAAATTCCTTTCGCAGTTTTCGGGAGAGAATTTGAAAGTTCTTTCCGCAGTTTCGGAAGAGAATTGAAAATTCCTGTCGCAGTTTCGGGGTGATTTTCTGAATCCTTCCGCAATTGCGGGGCGATTTGCCGAATCCTTCCGCAGTTGCGGGGCGATTTGCCAAATCCTTCTGCAATTGCGGGGCGATTTTCCGAGTCCTTCCACAGTTGCGAGGTGATTTTCCAAGTCCTTCCGCAATTGCGAGGCGATTTGCCGAGTCCTTCCACAATTGCGGGGCGATTTGCCGAATCCTTCTGCAGTTGCGGGGCGATTTGCCGAATCCTTCTGCAGTTGCGAGGCGATTTTCCGAATCCTTCCGCAGTTGCGGGGCGATTTGCCGAATCCTTCTGAAATTTCCTTTTTGACGCCAAAAATACTTAGAAGGTTTTTCCGCTGTTTCGGGTCAACTTGGCAAGTTCTCCCGCCGTTGTGGTGAAGACTTCCGAGTTCTTCCCGAAACAGACTTTAAACAAAATTTTTCAAAAATACTTAAAACAATTTCGGATTCTTCTTTTCTTCTTCCTGTGATGACTGCTGCCCAACAGGAGGTAACCTTACCTCTACAAACTATCCAACTTAGCTAGTTTAGGCCCGATGCTGAGACCTATGGTGATAAGGAAGGGACCTTCCCATGTGATTGTAATCTGATTTGGCCCATAGAGGTCCAATGCTGCAACTAGCAGCTCTGATGCCATTCTATCGTGTCCCCTCCCATCATACCAGTGTGATGGAGAGGATCGTGATGCTAAAACCGGGCATCTAGCCCCATGAGATTTTAAATAAGCATTCACATAATATAAAAGAACATATGGAAATGTATAATAATAAGAAAAAAAAACATGGCGGAAGTAATATCAATAACACATCCATCATGCATTCAAGATATTCATCAAATAAATAAATGCAAAGTTAACACAAGAGAGTACTTATCTTATAATAAAGTAGTCCCAAGCAACTGGCTATGCAGCTGCAATGTTCCACCCAACCATAGGCCAGTTGTGATCATCAATATCTCAACACACGGCCACCCCCGAGATGGGCATGATCTTTACAAGGAATCAGGGAACAACAAACTCACACATAGCTCAAGGATACACCAAATCAGCCAAGCCAAGCTACAGTTGGGTTTATCAGGCTGTTAGGAAATGGAAATGAAGAATTGCTAAGCCAGTGAGCTCAAGCATAGAGCCAGGGATACCTCTACAAGATCTATCTAGCTTGGCACCCACAATGCCTACACACCACACTCAAGGAAGTATTCCCTTCACCAATGCACAATCCCTCGGGCCATACCTTCCAATCTAGAGTGTCTAAGGTGTGCATAGAAGAGTAGCCAGCCCTCTTGATCTTCTTGAGAGGTTATTTCTTCCCCCCACTAGGTTTATCAAGCCAATTCTGTCCACTACCACTCCAAATCTCTTGCTCACAGATTCAAACCAAAACAAGGATGCACATAACAGCAGAACCACAATTATTGGGCATGATAAAAACATCTTAACAATGAGATTCCCAAAGAGGGGGTTTCTACTAGCCCAGAAAAATGTGGGGAGACCCAAAAATGAAAATGGCAATTGGGGATTCAACCCTGGAGAGCAAAAACCATTTTTAGAAAAACGTCCATGGGTATTTTGGGGCAAAAACGACCTCCCTCATAGTCCCAAATCGTGGCCCTCCTCTTCTAGCTGTTGTACAATGCAAAAAACGAGCTCCCTGGCATGGAAAATGTAGGGAAAATGGTGAAAAACATGATGGGGAAATCCCAGCTAGCTCAGACTGCGTGAGTGACGAAAGACTATCGGTTCAGAATGGCTTTGGGCACCATTTCATGGGTGTTTTCTTTCCCAAGAAGCAAAAATACGAATTCCTAGGTTGATGGCTTTCCCATGCATGAAATTTGTTTCCATACCTCTCCATTCCCAAGGCATTAACTGCCTCAACCAACTCTTGGAAGAATTAAATGATTGGGTCCATAACCTAAAATGGGTAGTTGGTGGTTTATGGGTTTTCTCATTGAAACATGGATTAATACCATTGGCTCGAGGGTTTGAATAATTTCCCTCCCTATTCCTTGTAGAATCATGCCCCCATCTCTTTGTTGCATTGCATATCCAGTTGTGGGTTTTTCATTAAAATTTGTATTTACATGATGTTTTAATTTACATTGTGCCTATCTAGCACAAGAACCATAGGCATCTATTTTTAATTGCCGATACATAAAACGCTAAATCAATGGTGGGGCCTTGGCCTTGAGCTCCTCACCATGATTAAATAACAATATTTACATCATTTACGATTTAATGCGAAGGGGGTCAAAATGGGGATGTGACATACACTTGGAAAAAATAAGAGCTATTCTTGAATGGACATCACCCAAAAACATCACAACATTGAGAGGCTTCATTGGAATATGAACTTACTACAGAAAATTTGTGAAAGGGTTTTCTAAATTGACTGCTCCACTTACTGATTTGACCAAGAAGGATGCATTCAAGTGGGATGAAGAGGATGAAAAGGATTTCTAAAAAATGAAAGAGGTAATGAGTAGTTGTCCAGTACTTGCATTGCCTGATTTTACTAAACCATTTGTCTTGGAATGTGATGCATCGAGAGAAGGGATAGGGATTGTACTAAAACAAAATCAACACCCTATAGAATTTGAGAGCAAAAATTTGCAGCCACATGAGAACCTCTATTCCATTTATGACAAAGAAATGTTAGCCATCATGCATGCCTTGGCCAAGTTTAGACAATACTTGGTGGGAAACAAGTTTGTGGTCAACACTGACCATAACAGTTTGAAGAATTTTCTTTGCACACAAAAGGACCTCAATGAAAGGAAACAAAAGTCGGTAAGAAAAGTCCAAGCTTTTGAATTTGACATTGAATATGTTAAGGGAAAGAATAATATTGTAGCAGATGCATTATCTAGAAGGCCATCATTTTCTCTTATGGACATTTCAAAAGATTGGAAAAATATGCTAATAGTTGAATATTCCAAAGATAGTTTTGCTTGTGGTGTGTTAGATGGGGTCAAAGGTGATGATAGGCGCAAGGTTTTGGATAGTATCATCTACTACAAGGATATAATATATTTGGTTCATGGTTCTAATCTCAAGCACAATATTTTGAAGGAATCTCATGACTCTCCTTTAGTAGGCCATCCTGGTTTTTTCAAAACATATAGAAAACTAAGGGAAAGATTCTTTTGGAAAGGGATGAAAGAGGATGTTCTAAAATATGTGAATGAATGCAAGTCATGTCAGCAAAAAAAATTCTGAACATAGACATCCTGCTAGTGTATTGCAACCATTTCCCATTCCACAACAAAAATGGGAAAGTGTCTCCATGGATCTCATCACAGGTTTTCCCAAGGCTTTGGGTAAGGATTGAATTTATGTTGTGGTGGATAGACTCAATAAATTTGCTCATTTCTTTGCTGCTACATAATATTTTACTGCTGCACAAGTGGCTTATCTATTCTTTAGATAAATTTCAGATTGCATGGACTCCCCAAGAACATTGTGAGTGATAGAGATAGCAAATTTATGAGTGCCTTTTGGCAAGAAATTTTCAAGTTGGTTGGCACTCAATTGAATCCAAGAATAAGATATCATCCTCATACTGATGGCCAAACAGAAAGAGTGAATCAATGGTTGGAAGGGTACTTGAGGAAGTATGTCGGTGAGCAATAGAAAACATGGGTGAAATGGCTACATATGGGTGAGTTTTGCTACAACACTACTTTCCATATGTCCATTGGAATGCCTCATTTTAAAGAACTATATGATTATGAAGCACTTAAATTTGTTGAGCACATATTTGGTGATATTAGAGCCCTAAAGGATAAATATTGGGTGGAGTAAATTCAATAGATCTTGAAACTCCTAAAAGACAATTTGCAGGTTGACCAAAATCAACAGAAACAGTATGTAGATAAACATAGAGTGGAAAGAACTTTGAAAGTAAAGGATTTGGTCTATTTGAGGCTACAACCATATAAAAAAACATTCTTGAAGGTGAAAAGGTCAGAAAATATCAAACCAAGATACTATGGTCCCTACAAGATAGCTTGAAAAGTTGGGGAGGTTACTTATGAGTTGGAGCTTCCGGAAGGGAGAAAAATTCACAATGTATTCCATGCTTCATGCCTTAAGAAGGCTATTAGTTATCAAATATCTGTTTCAAAAACCCTCCCTCCATTAGATGATGAAGGACAACTCACCCTTATTCCAGAAAAAAATTTGAAGACAAGAGAAAGAAAATTGAGGAGCAGGACCATAAGGGTGTATTTGGTACAATGGAAAGATTTTCCAAGTGAGGATGGCACATGGGAGGAAGAACAAATTTTGTAGCCTCCAAATTTAGAATTGCTTGAGGGAAAGCAATCTAGGGTTGGGAGGACTATAATGTCCCCACTCAAATAGATTCCAAAAGGAGAAAATTCCACCAATCTACTAGTTTTCTAGGTTGGATGGAGACATTAAATTTGGAATAAGGAGACTAATAAACAAAAAATGGACTTTAGATTGACATAAATATATTAAGAGGGGATAAATAAATATTTATAATGAGAAAATAAGATGGCACTTGGTCATGGAGACAGATGGATGGTGTGGGACCCACACAAAGCTAGATTTCCCATGCCACATGGCATTCCACTCTCACCCATTCGAATCCAAGATGGAGTCCACTATTATTGGGGGAGTTGGAAGGGAATAATACTTGGCATGAATCGATGAGGTCAAAATGTAGATGAAGAGTAACTTCCATGGAAGAGGAAGAGGCATTTTGGAACTAGTGGGACACTTGGGCTAGATTCCCTAGCTTCTATGATACCAATGATGAAAATGCCTATGAAACTTATGACAAAATCAGACCCAATGGCTGAAAATCTGACATACATGACATGTCAGGGCTAAAAATAGCGTCCAAGAAGGTGCACAAGGGAGTTAGGGCAGCCAAGGAGATACCTACTCGAATTGAGGGAAAGAGGAGGCTGGAATTGGAAGGACAAGTGGCATACTTGGGAATCTCTTCCCAAATGGAGTTGAAATGAAGCTCATGGATTGAACTCTAGGTAGGGAAGGCTTAGGAGGTTTATAAAAGTCAAGAACAAAGAAGAATACCAGCTGTTGATCATTTTACATTTTGCATTTGGAGAGAATAGCTAGTAGAGAGCTAGTCTACTTGCCTTAGCACCAATTTTGAGGGTGAAAGATTCCCATGCTAATTGGAAATTGGAGAGGCCATTCATACATTTAATTTGGATCTACAATGGATTATTTAGTTGCAGGTTGAAGCTATAGGGAATCTCATGGGTCATTCATCTACAACTTGTTCTTGCATATCTTTCATATTTTCTTGCATATTTGCCCCTGGAGGAATTGCGCCTTTGGTGAGATGATGATCTCTTTTTGAGAGTCCAATAATATCTATTTATTTGTATTCTAATATATATACTCTGTATTTACTTCTTAGAAGACTCTCAGGTCGAAATTCCAAGTGAAACTATGTAAAAATACCAAACAATGCATAAATGATGCCATTTTCCCTATATCTTGTTGTTGGAGCTTGAAGAGACACTATTTCGAATTGTATCAATCATTATATGTGATTTTGTTGATGTATGGAGTATCATTAATGTTCTGAATAATTTTCATTAACATGGCACAAGTCTTTGGCACCTAAAATTCGAATTTCATAACATATGGTGAAATTTACTAGCTCCCCCCCCTATGTGGAGACTTGCATATAAATATATGATTTAATGGAGTTGAAAAAGGCCATAGGAACTAATTGAGGATACATTGGGGAGATAATTAAAGCCATTTATCAGTACCATACCTCTATTATGAAATTTGGAAGGGTTTAACAGCATTTGGAGAGCCATCCTTGACCACTACCCTTGGGGGGTTTGAAGCTCAATTTGACTAGTACATTTCCCTACTTTGTCCATATTGTAAATGAATATTGCAGAAGTGTTTTAAGGGTTTGTAAGCATCCATAATAATAATTTATATGTCTGAATACCTTCCAAACTCATTCAAACCCCATTCGAAAGCATTTGGAGCCATTTGGAAGCAGTTGAGTCATTACTAGTCTAAGGGTCGAATTGGCAAAAACTTGTAATTTTTGCTTGTTTTTGCAAATTATTAATAAGGGACACTACAACAACATTAATAATGGGTGGTAGTTTTTTATTTGGCATGCAAATATTTGTATCATCAACACATATATCATGTTGCATAAAATCTTGTTTATATATCACACACTTTTGATATGACTATGATTGCAATAGAGAATCATGCAATGGGTTCTTAGATATTCCACTTTTTAAAACAAATCTTCATAAAGATCCACCATCAGTTCTTCAATACTCCCAAGCATTTAGCTAAGGATGTCACAATCTGTAATACCCCAATTTTGGACTTTGAACCCCTATTATATTTTGCTAAGTATTATTTTAGTTTTACTTAGTTGACTTTAGAAATCTGATAAATTGATTTCTAGTGACCATGTGGACCAACACATTAAAGAGATGGGAGTCACAGTCCCTTATGGGTTGGAGGGTAAATACCATTTATAATAATAGTGAGAAATTATTATTGGAGAGAAATGGAAAACCCTAAAGAAAAGATTTGAGAGACTAATGAATTCAAAGAAATGACCAAATGAGAGAATTTCACACTAAGAGATATAAAAAATGAAACAACTCCAAAACACTAGATATTCATTATGATCATGATCACTCTCAACAATGCTACACATTCTGGTGAGCTTGAACACACCTAAGACAAATGATTGAGGACAACTTTGGGAGTACCAAACTAGTGCAGACTGGATGAGAATAGATTTGGGAGTACCAAACTGGTCCAGATTAAGAGGAATCATACAACTGGGTATTGGCTTGGCCACTTAATTGTGTGAAGATAGGAGAAATACCCCAAGCTTACAGGAGCACTGCATTGTACTCTAAATAGGCTGTCTTTACATTGATTCTCTTAATGGCTAAGGCTTAAAAGGCCCTAGAGTATCCTAGAGCTCAGGAGTACTGAGTTGGATGTTGGTTTGCCTGCTGCCACTAAAATACCCTAAATAACTTGGAGAACCAGTTAAGGGTAACTTAAAAACATATACTCTAAATCTTGGGACTGTGAACTCAGCTTGGGGGTGACTTGAAAGCAAGGATTACTTGATGGTCAAAGGCTAGGAGGTTTGTGCTTGGTTCCACTGGTTTGCAGAAATACAGATAAGTGTCTCGGCTTTATTTGCATAAGTTTTTATGGACATTTGCTAGAGTTTATTATGTATAACTATGATTTTATGTTTATCTATCATATCTGAGCATGAATGTTTTATTATGCTAGATTATGTATGTGGGTCATGAGGAGAATGTTATGCCCCTATCTTGTTGGGAAGATTTATGATTTAATGCTATACTTTCAATTTCATGATGCTGCTAGAGATAAAATGATATACTATTTATGCAGTAAATAGACTGCGTATTTTTATGATTATTGATGTACAATCCTGAGAGAGGCAGATTTGAATCTTTACAGTTTATGATAACCCTAAGCAAATGGTACAAGCATTTAAATCTATTGCAGATCATTTTCTTAGCAGGTCTTATTTAATGGAAGAATGCATGTTTCTAAGGTTATGACTGAAACAAGGTAGACATGTAAACCCTAGGGTTTACATGTCAAGCCATTTAAATTTTATAAGTCTTTCATTCTATTTTATAGGTGAAGCTTGAGACTATTTGAAACCAGATCTGTCTATTTTATTGGGTAAGCAAACAACGTGTCCATGAATTAAATCTACATTATATGGATGTAAAAAGTTGGACAGAGTTACATTGAAATCGAATGCCATTATATAAATAATGTGTTGTATCCAGATTTGTTACATATGGTTTCATAACTCTTTTGAATACCCCATTCCGTTGAAATAATTTTGAGATGCATTTCGGTTAATGTTGGGATGACTGTATTTATGTGTTTATGTCTTAACTCTCTGCATGAAAGCGCTACCAGCACTTAACCCTAGTCGTGGAATCCTCCATGATAGCCCCGACTTCTACGAGGATCGTGGATGGCTACATTTTCATCTTTGCGACTGCATCTAAGACTATTTCATAATTCATGCTTTATATATTTATTACGAATGCATATAAGTATGGGATAGGCCCTTTTATATTACAGTTCAACATACATCTTATTAAGTTCTGTAATCGGGAATGAGTGCCCAGTTATCCATTTAAATAAACAAGTCGAATGTACAGACATGAGACCCATTCGCATGGCATCCTTGTTTCAACACCCTATCACCCGATAGAATGTGTTAATCCTTAAGTGGATGTGCATCATTCGTGGGCATGAATGAACTAGCATGAAGGTCGCAGGTTCGACCTTGGCTAGCGTAGGTAAAAACCCCTATCCCTTACAGTTTGCAACTACCAACTTAATAATTTATTAATATACTGTGCGCAAGCTAAAATCATATTAAAAACACAGTGCAAGTTAAAGATGCATTTTCGATATCCATTGTAAATAAATGCAAACATGTTCATATATTATTTTTTCTATTCATATATCAAAAAAGGTATAGAGGCCGAGAAGCATTTAACCATTCATTGTTGTGCCAAAACAATTAACGCGGGAACGTTTTCATATTAAAATGCATTCATTATTTACAAACTAAGTATTACAGTCCTGAGAGATTTCGCTCTCCTTTACGCATACAGAAATCCCTTCAAGGGTTGGCCAAAGCAAATAGTGCTCATAATCGGCATTGTCGAGCATGGTCAAACACCCATGTTCGAACCTGACGGAGCAGTGTTCACCATACAACTTATAAGTAAACGTTACAGGCATACAAGATGGAAAAACCCCAACATTTTTACCAAGGTCGTAAGCAACAATATGTTGGCCTAATTCCCGTATGGCAGCATGAAAAACAAAGCGAACCAGAGTCTTAAGTAACCCATCCAGGACCGGCGGGGTAGTTTCACTCACAGGACCCAGGGATGACGGGTTACTTGGCTATTCGCGGAATTGGTTATTCGTCCAAGTCGACAGCACCGAATGACCCAACACTCCCACGACCTCTTATATCCTGCATCAAGAGGCCAAGCACGGTAGTTAATAGTGACAATGGTAAAAATTTCAGTGTAAAAGTAAATGAAAAATGAATGATGTGGTGTAACCACTTACCATTGGGTCATCCAACGCGAAGACCGGAATAGAGTAGCTCCATACTTGCAAGTGAAAGAGCAACAAGTTAATAATCGTAACAACTTATTATTCACTCAATAGAACCATGAAAGTAACGAGTGGAAACTATGTAAAATATGAACTTCTCTTACCTTGCAACATGTACCCAACACCCTCTTCCTGTAGCTACCTCATGCAATTGCTGCACGTGTTGGAAGCCCTCCTCCCTGGTGCGGGAGTGAAGCCATTATCAACGCCGAGGAGCTCGATGGATCCCAGAAAATTTTCCAAATGAACTTCAACTGCAGAGTAGGATTTTGTGTATCGTTGTGTTACCGGTGGAAGAACTGACGACCACTGAACCCGGTAATAGTTTCATTAATCACACAGTACATCGTGAAAGGTGGAGTCAATAGCCCCAATGAGGATCAACAATGCACAGGATATCACAAATCCCAAGCTGGCGATCCAAATCATATCCAATGGTCATGTTTTACTTACCATTCAATTTCTACAGCAATCAAACTTTAATGCAGGCAGCCTTGGAGTTGGCAGCCTCGTGCGAAAGCCAGCTTGGCTAGCTAGAGCAAGAGCCACTGTATTTAATTGCTATGCCTTCGATCCACATCTTCGTCAGTTGGAAACACCTACCACGAGGAGTCTATAGGATTAAAACACTGGCGCAAGATTTGCTTAATCAGCGTGGAAAGAAACAAGTCACACATAGTCACCATTCATTTCATTTCATGCAACGATCAAACCATAGCTTATGTGTGTCGAACCCTTGCTTCCTCCGCGTATGCAGTTTGACGTATATGTCACCCGAGGGCCAAGTATGGGCCGGTGGTTAATACACGGTGCATGGTGACAGGGTTCACATGGGCCTAGGGTCCAATGTGGCGTTGACCTGGCCATGCGTTAGATCTCTTATTGTATCATTTTCATATCAATTATATTACCTTTCAATGCATTGCTCTCGATTATGTTTCATATATTATATTACAATACAATGTATTAAGATATATCTTAATGCATTACTATTGCATTGACTTTGTATTATGTATGTTGTAATACATTTACCCTACCCTAAATTCCACGCTAGTGGCATTTCCCATATGTTACATTTGGCATATGTTGTGGTTACAAGCACCTAGGTACATGGTGGTGAGCACTTTAGTGTTAAGCTTATGGTTAGACCTAAGGTCGACCTTTAATGAGCTTAAGTTATAATATATATATATATATATATTAGATTAATATATATATATATATATATATATATATAATATTTAAAAGGTATATAGCATTTAAATTATAACGTTGCATTAAGTTGTAATATTTATAGTTACACCAACTCTAGTTATAAAGGTATATATATATATATATATTGTGGTAATATATATATATATATATATAGTTTGCATTTCATTTGTTTATTTAATCAATTTTTAATATATGCATGGAACTAATATAAACGAACTATGGTAGATTAATATCATAACCCAGCAAGCACATAGTTAGTTCTAGTGGTAGTGGGATATTAATACATAGGGGGTTTGTTAGCAACCAAGCATAGCATATAGATTATGAAGGTTAAGTTATATCCATATTATTTCCATACTATTCTCGGTTAATATTTAATAGCATATTAATTGACATTAACATAGCTATTTATTAATGTATTTAATGTTGCTTATGTAATTTCTAATTGTCACAGGTGTGCAGAAGTTAGTCTCTATACTTTCGATGTTATTTGTTTGATGGATAACGCAGTGACACATAAGTACATGGTCATAGTTGGCACTCATGTGAAAAGTGACAGTATAATAAAGATGTTTATTGCACACTCTTTTAGTTTATTACTAAATAGGCTGTGACGATAGCTACCATGTTTAATTCCGCAATTGTTTTGTTTGGTTAGGATCTTAAAAAAAAAAAAAACGCATAGAAGAGACATGACAAATTGGTATCAGAGAATGATCACTACACTAGGACCTTAGGCTCTTTTGTGCTAATGCCGTGTGTTAATTAGAAATGAAGAACT
The DNA here is from genome assembly GCA_027924585.1 of Larix kaempferi. Taxonomy (NCBI): domain Eukaryota; kingdom Viridiplantae; phylum Streptophyta; class Pinopsida; order Pinales; family Pinaceae; genus Larix; species Larix kaempferi. The sequence goes on from BSBM01001241.1 coordinate 354,757, forward strand.
AAAATTCCTGTAACGTAGTGTTTATAAAATCTAGGATTTAAATTACATTGTTGTTATGATTTCTAACAAATAACTGTTGACCACACTAAGACAGTATAGTGCTTGAAACCGTAAATGGAAGAAATAAGTTATGGGAAACAGGAAGGACGGTTGGCTGTAGAAACATCTAGCCAACAAGGAGAAATGGCCAGCAGGCAGGAGAGAAGTCAGAACTCTCCACAAGGAGCTACAACCTCCAGCGAAATGATGGAAATAGTCAAAGGTCTGAAGGCTGAGCTGATCATCATTAAAGAAGACAACATTAAAAACTTTGAAGAACACCAAGAAATAAATGCCATTCTGCTACAAAAGTTGATGGAAAAAGAAAATAGTCACCTCCCTACACCGGAGGAACAACATGTAGAAAAATCGGTTACCAAAAGAAATTCAAAGTTTAAGACTACACCTCCAAGGAATTCTGCAAGCTACAACATGAACGTCAGCGACGAGGAGTCACATGGTGAAGATTCTGAAGAATACGTCCCTAAGAAGAAAAAGAAAACTGGAAAAGTAAATCAGCTGCACATAGAATTGAGAAAAATCAATCCTCCTACTTTCAATGGAGAAATTAAAACTGGAGAAGAGGCTGAACTGTGACTGAGGGACATGGAAAAATATTTGTGCATGTTCGATTATTCCAGCATCATAAAGGCTAGGATTGTTGTTTTCAATCTGCAAGGAAAAGCTTCGGCTTGGTGGGACGATCTCAAGCTGACCCGATCTATCAACGAGAAGAAGGTGAAGTGGAAAGCCTTTGCAACATTCTTCAAACAGAATATATTTGTGAACAACCAAATCTGAATGGAAGGCAAGCAAGGTGGCTGGCTTTCTTAAGGGAGTTTGATTTTGAAATTCAACATATCAAAGGCAAAGAAAATAAAATAGCTGACACACTTATTAGACATATGCATCTACTAACTATGACGTCAGTTAACAGTTTTCAGTCTGATTTAATGTCGCAGATTCGGACAGCGGCTGGAAAAGACCAAAAATACCTGAATCTAAGACAAAAGTGTCTTGTAGAAAATTTAGATCAGCAAGCAACAAATTACAACATATCCAAGGATGGACTACTACCATTTAAAAACAAACTTTACATACTGGATCAGGCAGATTTGAAACAATTAATTCTGGATGAATTTCACAAAAGACCATATTCTAGTCATCCAGGTTATCAGAAAATGATAATAGTTGTTAAAAACCAGTATTACTAGCCTAGACTGAAATATGAAATCGTTGAATACATCACGAAATGTATGGACTGTCAATGGTTGAAAGTGGAACATCAACATCCAGCTGGTTTGTTGCATCCCATACCAATACCAGAATGGAAATGGGAGACCATTTCTATGGACTTTATCACCGGGTTTCCCAAGAATAATAAGAAACATGATGCCATCATGGTTGTAGTGGACAAGTTGACTAAGGCAGCTCACTTCATACCAGTCAAGTCCACCTTCAAAGCAATAAACATTGCAGAAGTGTTCATTAAAGAAGTCTTTTGACGCCATGGAATTCCTAAGGTGATTATATCCGATAGTGATACAAAGTTCACTTCACATTTCTGGAAGGATCTATTTACCGGTTTGGGGACTAAACTGATTTTTAGTACTGCCTACCATCCTCAAACATATGGACAAACCGAAAGGGTGAATCAAGTCCTAGAGGACATGCTTCATTTGTATGTTATGGACAATCCGAAGTAGTGGGAAAACTACCTACACTTAGCTGAATTTGCCTACAACAATGGACACCAAACTTCGGCAAGAATGAGTCCCTTCGAAGTTTTGTATGGCAGAAAATGCAGAACGCCCATGACTTGGGATGATCTGGTAAATCGGAATGTGATGGGTCCCAACATGTTAACAGAACTAGAAAACATTGTGCTGAAAGTGAAAACAAACTTAAAAACTGCCCAAGAGAAAAACTATGCTGATATGCATAGAGAACACAAAGAATTGTAAGTTGGGGATCATGTATTCTTAAGGGTGAAAGCAAAGAAAAGTTCTTTGAGCTTGGGCAAGGTTGTCAAACTTGCACCAAGATTTTGTGGTCCTTTCCAAATACTTGCTAGAGTAGGACTTGTTGCTTATCAGTTAGCTTTACCAACAAATTTTCAAGTACATGATGTGTTTCATGTTTCATTGCTGAAGAAATATGTATATGATCCTAAGCACATTGTGAATTGGCATGTGATTCAGGTGGAATCAGAAGGAGACTTCTAGATGGATCCTATTTGCATACTAGATCGGAAAGAGGTGGTACTTCGGAATCGAACCATCGTTCAAGTAAAAGTGCAATGGGAGCACTATAAGCCTAAAGGGGCTACCTAGGAAATGGAAAGGGAAATGCGGGCAACATACCCTTTCATGTTCGAAGAAGTACATGAAACAAACTGAATTTGCATTATGCTATTTGCTCTTTTTGCAAAATTGTTTAACACCGAGGATGGTGAAAACTTAAGGGGAGGGAGAATGTAATACCTCAATTTTGGAATTTGAACCCCTATTATATTTTGCTAAGTATTATTTCAGTTTTACTTAGTTGACTTTAGAAATATGATAAATTGATTTCTAGTGACCATGCAGACTAGCACATTAAAGAGATGGGAGTCACAGTCCCCTATGGGTTGGAGGGTAAATACCATTTATAATAATAATGAGAAATTATTATTGGAGAGAAATGGAAAACCTTAAAGAAAATATTTGAGAGACTAATGAATTAAAAGAAATAACTAAATGAGAGAATTTCACACTAAGAGATATAAAAAGTGAAACTCCTCCAAAACACTGGATATTCATTATGATCATGATCACTCTCAACAATGCTACACATTTTGATGAGCCTGAACACACCTGAGAAAAACGATTGAGGACAGCTTTGGGAGTACCAAACTGGTGCAGACTGGATGAGAACAGATCTGGGAGTACCAAACTGGTCCAGATTAAGAGGAATCATACATCAGGGTATTGGCTTGGCCAATTAATTGTGTGCATGTAGGAGAACTACCCCAAGCTTGTAGGAGCACTGCATTGTACTTTAAATAGGCTATGTTTACATTGATTCTCTTAATGGATAAGGCTTAAAAGGCCCTGGAGCATCTTGGAGGTCAGGAGTACTTTCTAGTCAAAGGATGGGAGGTTTGTGCTTGGTTCCACTGGTCTGCATAAATATAGATAAGTGTCTCTACTTTATTTGTATAAGTTTTAATGGACATTTGCTAGAGTTTATTATGTATAACTCTGATTTACTGTTTATCTATCAGATCTGAGCATGAATGTTTTATTATGCTAGATTCTGTATGTGGGTCATGAGCATAATGTTATGCCCCTATCTTGTTGGGAAGATTTATGATTTAATACTATACTTTCAGTTTTCATGATGTTGCTAGAGATAAAATGATATACTATTTATGTAGTAAATAGGCTGAGTATTTTTATGATTATTGATGTACAATCCTGAGAGAGGCAGATCTGAATCTTTACAGTTTATGCTAACCCTAAGTAAATGGTATAGGTATTTAAATGTATTGCAGATCATTTTCTTAGAAGGTCTTATTTAATGGCAGAATGCATGTTTCTAAGTTTATGATTGAAACAAGGTAGACATGTAAACCCTAGGGTTTACATGTCAAGCCATTTAAATTTTATAAGTCTTTCATTCTATTTTATAGGTGAAGCTTGAGACTATTTGAAACCAGATATGTCTATTTTATTGGATAAGAAAACAACGTGTCCATGAATTAAATCTACATTATATGGATGTAAAAAGTTGGATAGAGTTACATTGAAATCGAATGCCATTATATAAATAATGTGTTGTATTCAAATTTGTTACATATGGTTTCATAACTCTTTTGAATACCCCATTGTGTTGAAATAATTTCGAGATGCATTTCGGTTAAGGTTGGGATGACTGTATTTATGTGTTTATGTATTAACTCTATACATGAGAGCGATACCAGCACTTAACCCTAGTCGTGGAATCCTCCATGATAGCCCCAACTTCCACAAGGATCGTGGATGGCTGCATTTTCATCTTTACGACTGCATCTAAGACTATTGCATACTTCATGCTTTATCTATTTATTACGAATGCATATAAGTATGGGTTCGTACCTTTTATATTACAGTTCAACATACGTCTTATTAAGTTCTGTAATCGGTATCAGGTGCCTAGTTAACCATTTAAATAAACAAGTCGAATGTACAGACATGAGACCCATTCACATGGCGTCCCTGTTTCATCACCCTATCGCCCGATAGAGCATGTTAAGCCTTAAGTGGATGTGCATCATTCGTGGGCGTGAATGCCCTAGCGCAAAGGTCGTAGGTTCAACCTCGGCTAGAGAAGGTAAAAACCACTATCCCTTACAGTTTGCAACTACCAACTTAAGAATTTTATTAATATATTATGTGCAAGCTAAAATCGTATTAAAAACACAGTGTAAGTTAAAGATGCATATTCGATATCCATTGTAAACATGTTCATATATTATTTATTCCATTCATATATCAAAAGAGGGATAGAGGAAGAGAAGCATTTAACCATTCATTGTTGTGCCAAAACAATTAGCGCAGGAATGTTTTCATATTAAAATGAATTCATTATTTACAAACTAAGTATTATAGTCCCGAGAGCGTTCTCTCTCCTTTATGCATACAAAAATCCCTTCAAGGGTCGGCCAAAGCAAATAGTGCTCATAACAGGCATTGACTAGCATGGCCAAATGCCCAGGTTCGAACCTCATGGAGTAGTGTTCACCATACAACTTACAAGTAAACGTTACAAGCATACAAGATGGAAAACCCCCAGCATTTTTACCAAGGTCGTAAGCAACAATATGTTGGCCTAAGGCCATATGGCAAACAAAGCGAACCAGAGTCTTAAGTAACCCATCCCGGACCGGCGGGGTAGTTTCACTCGCAGGACCCAGGGATGATGGGTTACTTGGATATTCGCGGAATCAGTTATTCGTCCAAGTCAACAGCGCTAAACGACCCAACACTCCCACGACCTCTTAGCTCCTACGTCAAGAGGCCAAGCACGGTAGTTAGCCGTGACAATGGTAAAAATTTCAGTGTAAAAGTAAATTAAAAATGAATGACGTGGTGTAACCACTTACCATTGGGTCATCCAACGTGAAGACCAGACTAGAGCAGCTCCATACCTGCAAGTGAAAGAGAAACAAGTTAATAATCGTAACAACTTATTACTCGCTCAACAGAACCATGAAAGTAATGAGTGACAACTGTGTAAAAGATGAACTTCTCTAACCTTGCAACGTGTACCCAACGCCCTCTACTTGTAGCTACCTCACGCAAGTAGTGCGCATGTTGGAATCCCTCCTCCCTGGTGCGATAGTGAAGCCATGATCAATGCCGAGGAGCTCAATGGAGCTCGACAACTTTTCCAAATGAACTTCAACTGCAGAGTAGGGTTTTGTGTATCCTTGTGCTACTGGTGGAAGAACTGGCGACCACTGAACCTGGTAATAGTTTCATTAATCACACAGTACCTCGTGAAGGGTGGCGCCAACATCCCTAGCCAGGATCAACGGCGCACAGGCTATCACAACTCCCAAGCTGGTGATCCATATCATATTCGACGGTCACATTTTACTTACCATTCAATTTCTACAGTAGTCAAACTTTAATGCAGGCAGCCTTGGAGTTGGCAGCCTCGTGTGAAATCCAACTTGGCTAGCTAGAGCACGAGCCACTATAATTAATTTCTACGCCTTCGATCCACGTCGTTGTTAGTTGGAAACACCTGCCACGAGGAGTCTACAAGGTTAAAACACTAGCACAAGCTTTGCTTATTCAGTGTGGCAAGAAACAACTCACAAACAGTCACCATTCATTTCATTTCATGCAACGATCAAACCATAGCTTATGTGTGACGAACCCTTGCTTCCTCCGTGTATGTATTTTGACGTATATGTCACCCGAGGGCCAAGTATGGGCCGGTGGTTAATACACGGTGCATGGTGATAGGGTTTGCATGGGCCTAGGGTCCAATGTGGCGTTGACTTGGACATGCGTTAGACCTCTTATCGTATCATTTACGTATCAATTATATTACCTTTCAATGCATTGCTCTCGATTACGTTTCATATATTATGTTACAATACAATGTATTAAGATATGTCTTAATGCGTTACCATTGCATTGACTTTGTATTATATATGTCGTAATACATTTACCCTACCCTAAAGTCCATGCTAGTGGCATTTCCCATATGTTACATTTGGCATATGTTGTGGTCACAAGCGCCTAGGTACATGGTGGTGAGAGCTTTAGTGTTAAGCTTATGGTTAGACCTAAGGTTGACCTTTAATGAGCTTAAGTTATATTATATATATATTAGATTAATATATATATTTATTATATAGCATTTAAATTATAACTTTGCATTAAGTTGTAATATTTATAGTTACACCAACTCTCTCTCTCTATATATTTGTGGTAATCTATATATATATAGTTTGCATTTCATTTGTTTATTTAATCAATTTTTAATATATGCATGGAACTAATGTAAACGAACTATGGTAGATTAATATCATAACCTAGCAAGCACATAGTGCTAGTGGTAGTGGGATATTAATACATAGGGGGTTTGTTAGTAACCAAGCATAGCATATAGCTTATGAAGGTTAAGTTATATCCATACTATTTATGGACTATTCTTGGTTAATACTTAATAGCATATTAATTGACATTAATATAACTATTTATTAATGTATTTAATGTTGCTTATGTAATTTTTGATTGTCGCAAGTGTGTAGAAGGTAGTCTCTATACTTTCGATGTTATTTGTTTGATGGCTAATGCAGTGACACATAAGTACATGGTTATAGTCGGCACTCATGTGAAAAGTGACAGAATAATAAAGATGTTTATTGCACAATCTTTCAGTTTATTACTAAGTAGGCTGTGACGACAGCTAGCATGTTTAATTCCGCAATTGTTTTGTTTGGTTAGGATCTTTTAAAAAAAAAATCGCATAGAAGAGATGTGACACAATAAAATTTTATCCCATCCCTAAAAATGAGACATTAAAGTGGCCAAATCCCCCAGTCTTTTTCCAATGCATCAACATACTAGTCAATGATATGGGAAGATTCATAAAATTAATAAAATCCTTTACATTCATGTCCATCATTGGAATGGAAGTCTTTGACTCATCCATTTTCTCATGAACAATACTCACATAAGGGTTTAGTTTTGTATGTTAAGCTAATATGTGAGAACAATACACTTAGCGACAACTTGCAATATATTTATTATGGATGGTTGGAATTTCTCGCAACCGTTCCACCTAAGCTATATCAGTGGTCACATTTAACTTATACTTTATTGTAATGCACTCATTACACCTTGCAAAGAATTTGTTTTCCATAATTTCAACATTTGGAAATTGATCTCTCATTAATTTGGTAAAAGAGGATTGTGATACTGGATGCAAACCAATATGTTTGATTTCTTCATTTCCTATTTTTTAGTAGAAAACCATGGGACATATTAGATGGAAATAATTTCAAGTTTTTCCTTGTTCCATCTTCACAGATTAATTGAGTAATATGTGGACATTTATCTGAATTTTCCTCTAAAATTTTATTAATACTAGTTACTATTTCAACAATATTTGACCTAGATTTTTGCAATCCACTATTAGCATGCACAAGTTTCACACCACCATTCAAGAATAGATTTTATAATTGTAGAAAGTGCTTCTTTTTATTGCATGGCATTTATACTATGCATTGTTACAAACATCTATTGTGTCCAATCTCATTCCAAATAGACTTCTTCTTTTCTAAGCTCCTTTGGAAATAGAGCATTTTATGCTATAGAATTTAAAGAATTCTCTCTTCTTGAATTTCCATTCATACAATGAATTTTATACACACATTCAACTATTGATTGAAGTGAAATTTTTGATATACAAAAATATGAACACCAATATTCATTGTGAAATTTTGTAAAGAATGCAACTTCATCCTTTTCAACTCCATAATGTGAGTTTGAATTTAGTTTATAAATTATAGCTCCATCTTGTCTCTTTAAATAATTGTATGGCCTTCTTGTCTTAACTTTGACATCTATAAAATAAAAATTAGAAGTACCTGGAAGCACCATTTGCAAAGAACATTCTTCAAAAATATTCCAAAAATTGACCATGTCTTCTTCTGTGTTCATTTTTAGTATGGAATTTAAAGGAAAATCATTGATATAAATCAAATGGTTTGTAGGCCATCCAAGAGAACTTTAAAATAAACCACATTCTTCACAATTGCAAAAGACTCTCTGGATTAAAATACAAAACTCACTACCATCTAGTGGTTTAAATTGCACTATATATCTCCTTCAAGAACACTTGACAGTATTCCTTGAGAAATATAATTTGTCTTTAAATAACATTGATGTATCAAATTAACTTTTCTCTCCCACAAAATTCATATTATGATTTTAACTTGCTATTTTCTTTGTAGCTTCACATTGATTATTGTTTTCAACAAATAATACTGTACCTGTATTAAAATATTCAATTTTTTCAATCATCCATAATACATGACTTCCACTACTTAACCTTGGAGAGTAGGTTATACAAGAAAAAAACACTTCATCCATAAGAATAGAAAAAGGGAAATCACCCAAAAATGTTCCTCTAATAAAATATTTCTCATTGATATTTGTTATGAAACCTATGGCGATGCAATCCTTTCATTCTGAACATTTATGTAACAACTTCACCATTCTCATGATAAAAGAAGACCTACCGTCAGTTAGAATATTATGATCTCCACTCTTGGAATTGGAAACATGTATATCATTCACCTTATTCTATTGAAGAGAATATCTAATGTAGTTAACAATGTCAAATGTATGTCATTCATAAAACCACAAACTACCTCTAACAGTGTATCTACACCTCTTGATGCATGAGACAATTGAAGATATCCATTTAAAACTTTAGTAAAATTTATAACATACATCCATTATGAATATTGATATTATGAAATATCTTTCTTTCTAAAGAGAGATTCCCTTACACATATTGTTGAGAATCCAGATTCATTTCAGAAGACATTTCTAAAATTAAAATATAACAAGAACGCAATAAAAATAAATATAATTTAACAAAAAAGAAATTAATTAATTTAAAAAGAGAATAATATAAATATTATCAATATCAATGTTCCTTTTTAGTGTTAAAATGGTCTCTTAGTTTAATGTTTTTTTTTCATTATTGGATCCAATCTCAAATGTATCCCACGTGACAAATTTGTATGAAAAGATCAACAAGAGCGAAAAATATTTCTCATTTTTAAATGTGTCCTCATCCAAGGTCCACTATAAAGGAATATGAAAAATAAAACCCTTTAATTCATTGATATGTCCCATGTGATGGTTCTTTAGGAGGATACAAATAGGAGCGCCTTTTCCTTTCAAAAGTCATCCAATATGGCGGTTCCCCAAAAGTCCCCCATCAGAAAAGGAGGTACCTCTTACTACTTAGAGGTTCCACTTATTTCATTCTCTAGGAAATAATTAATGCGAGAATGAAAAATAAATCTTTCCTAAAAGGGAATTAAGTGATAGGATAAAGAGTAACCAATCCTTACTCAAATAGGGTACATGTGGCGCTGCTTTATAAAGAGAACCATCAAGAAACTAGTAACCACTCCCTCTTGAGGATGTACTATGTTATTGTTTTTTGAGAAGGAATCCATCGTGGAAGGAGCGGACATTCCTTCCTAAATGGGTCCAATATAGCGGTTCCTCGAAAGAGATCTATGAGGTAAGTAGGTAGTTCTCACTACTCAAAAAGTCATGTATTATTTTTCACTGGAAGGCGATCAATGCGATGAGGATAAAATAATCCTTCCTCAAAGTATCCCATATGGAGATTCCTTGGGTAAGAATTGATCATAACCTTAAGGAATAACCAATCCTTATTTAAACTGAGATTTCCTATAATGTATCAATAGAAGAAAGAGCAACATTTCCTTCCTAAAGGGGTTAAATATGATGGTTCCCCAAAAGTGAACCCATAAGATAAGGAGGTCCCTCTCCCTCATCAATGTGTCCCCTATTTTTTTTTTCTTGGAAGTGATCAATATGAGAATACACAAAAAACAGTCACTAAAAGGATCCCATAAGTACATTTACTAAAAATAATTTGATCAGATAAGGAGTTACCAGTACTTACTAAAATAGATTTAATGTGACAATTTTCTATGTAAATATCCATTAGATAAGACGTAAATGTTCCTTATTGAAGGGGTATTGTGCTGTTTTTTTTTTTATAATGGATCGGTGAAGAAAGAGAAATAATTCCTTTCTGAAGTGGTCAAATATGGTGGTTCCTGAAAATAAATCCAACAGAGAAGGAGGCACATCTCCCTCATCATAGTGTCCTTTGCTTTGTTCTGTGGAAAGCGATCAATATGAGAATGCGCAAAGAATTATTTCTGAAAGGGTACCATATGGAATTTCATTTAAAAATGCTATATTGTATAAGTAGTGGCCAATTCCTATTCATACAATTCACATGTGGTCCACAACACCAAGATAGGTCTTTTTGAGGAAGGAGCGACTGTTCCTTCCTAAAATGGTTGCTTGGACTAGAAAGCTTAGTAACATGTCTATCTAGCAATTTATTTCTATCTGTGAATTATAAATTCTCTTGGAAGGGATCAGGAAAGGATAGACACTCTTTCTTCAACCACCACCTTCTTTCCTTAATTAAAAAAAATTCTACTTTATAGAAAGGGATGATTCTCTTTATGTGATTACCCCCTTCTCTGAGCTCCTATATGATCCAAACAATTCCAAAAACTCTAAAATAGGCCTCCTTGGGAAAAGAAAAAAGGCTCTTTCTACTAACGATCTACTTTCTCCACCCATACAATAGATCCCCTTGAGGAAGGATTGACTGATGTTTCTCTTATTGGTACCATCTCCTTAAAATCCAATATTTTCCTACTCGAGGAAGGAGCGACTAAGCTAGCGGCGTGGAAATAATACAATACTTTTTGATATAGCATTGTAAAAAGGTTATGAGTCTTCGTTCTAAGGTGGTGACATCACTATGATTTCATCCCACCAAAAGAATTGGAAAGGTATTATTGTTTCTTGAGATGTTCCTAGTTGCTAGGAGTTATGCCGAGGCATATTATAACCGACTTTAGGCCTCAAGATGGCTCTCTTGGGCTAGAGGGGGTAACCCTCAGTGAGCTATATGTCCATTGTCACATTTGTATCAGAAAAATACCGGCTCCAAAAAAACCAACCCCTTGCTTTCCATTGAGTTGGCATGCATGACATTGAGAGAACATTGAATGGTAAATTTTCAAACCAATGATTTTAACCTTTAGTTAATTGAATCCTTTCTCAAGTGGTTTTGGTAAATGAACTTCATGGCCCAATATGAATATAAGCGGCTAACACGTCAACACAATGGTTTTGTATAATGGGTCACGTGCTTAGAATTAATCATTGTCATGTCAGTGACCCAACATGAATGCTAGTTGTGGATTGTGATGAATGTGGGCCGTTAGTGTAGGGAACCTCCAATAATTAAATGGTGAAAATGCATGAGATATCAGAAATAGCAGAACAAAGAAATGATTTATTTATCGCATGCCACTTCGAGGGGGAAACCTCCTTTGAGAAAACTCAATACAAATAATTCGTGGATGCCTTCATTGGCCTCAAAACGTACTTATATACTAAGTCTAAGCTAAATAACTATTTCTCCCCATGAATGTGGGATAATACAATATAATCTGTTAGAAAAACAGGATCGCAGAGCAATAACAATAAACAGAAATGCAAATATAATCACACATACACATTACAAGAGAGACATAGATATATCGTGGTTCACCCAACTTGGTCTACGTCCACACTGAATTTGCCAGTCCTTATTATTATTACCGTCCAACAAGGTGAAGGGATACAACCTGCAGCACAACCGCTGCACTTCCTCTTCTCTGTTTCACAGTCTCTCTCCTGATCTTAGAGATATTTACAATGCATAAAACCTAATACATCATCCCTAGACGTATTACAATGTCTTTATTTTATAAGGGAAATACAATGGGAAAATACCACGGGATACCCAAAACCATCGGCCCGCAAAACAACTGGCAAAAATAGCCCCAAAAATTTCTTCGGGGGGGCGATGCCCCCCCACACCCCCCCGCTGGGGTGACTGTACAGTCCACTTGCATATCATATAAAACTGGGGTACAAACACAGCTGATACAATATCATCTATGAGACTAGAAGATCTGGCTCCACAACCAACAATCTCCTACTTGGAGACTGATCACAACAACTCCACCGCTGCTGCACTTGCTAGACTTGGACTTGGCAAATTTCTCCTCTTCACCTTCATGCTAGAAGGCCAACTGAAACCGAGTATGAACTCAGTTTCTCTCTGATCACTACCTTTGTGAACATGTCTGCAGGATTCTGGCTAGTATGTATCTTTTCCAGCTTTAACAGTTCATTTTCCAGAACAGAGCGTATGAAATGGTACTTGAGCTGTATATGTTTAGTCCTGGACTGGAATGCTGAGTTCTTTGCAAGGTGAATGGCACTCTGGCTGTCACTATACAATCTGTTATCCTTCTGCTTCTTACCCACTTCCTCCATAAACCTATGCAACCAAATCATATCTTTACTAGCCTCTGTAATCGCAACATACTCTGCTTCTATTGTTGAAAGTGCAACAACCTTCTGTAGTTTCGAAATCCAGCGTACTACTGTTCCACCTACAGTAAACACATACCCTGTGGTGCTCCTCTTGCTATCCTTGTCACCTGCCATATCTGCATCAACATATCCTTGTAGAACAGTGTCTGAACCTCCAAAACATAATGCCTCAGTGGTAGTACCTCTGAAATACCTGAGAATCCACTGTACTGCCTTCCAATGTTCTTTACCTATATTGTTCATATATCTGCTCACAACTCCCACTGCATGTGCAATATCTGGTCTTGTGCACACCATGGCATACATCAAGCTGCCATGCTGATTGATAGGGAATCTTGGAAATGTAATCTGTCTCTTCTTGTGTCTTGGGACACATTTCCTTACTTAGACTGAAATGGCTAGCCCCGTGGGGGGGCGATGCCCCCCCACACCCCCCCGCTGGGGTGACTGTATAGTCCACCTACATATCATATAAAACTGGGGTACAAACACGGCTGATACAATATCATCTATGAGACTAGAAGATCTGGCTCCACAACCAACATAATCATGGGACGACTTACATAGCATATGCGTCCAACAACAATATACTAAAAATGTGGGATAATCAATATACTAACAAAGTAAAGAGAAGGGTTGAAATAGGTTCCGAACATCCCCTCCCCCTTAGAAAATGCTTTGTCCTCCAAGCTTTAGATGTGGAAATTGTTGCTGAATATGAAGGAGTGGCTCACATGTAGCATCCTCTGGTTTCATTCTGTGCCATTGAAGTAATACCTCTATGATGGATCGAGAGAGAAGCTGACAAGTGTGCCTTTTGAGGATGGCCTCCGGCTCCAAAATGATGGATCCTTCATTATCTAGTTCTAGTAAAATAGTTTGTGCTCTGATGTTGGTTCCAAGAACTTTCTTTAGACAAGAGACATGAAATATTGGATGAATGCGGGAAGGAGGAAGTTCCAATTTATAAGAAATGGACCCAATCTTCTAAAGAACCTTATATGTCCCATAGAACTTTGGAGAGAGCTTATGACGCCCTTTGAGTTTCAGGGAGAATTGCTTGTAAGATTGTAGACAAAGAAAAACCATATCACCTGCTTGAAAAGTGCACCTAGAATGGTGTTGACCTGCTTGTTGTTTCATTCGATTTATTTCCATGTGAATATTGTCGTGCAAAATGTGAAGAATTTGATCTCGGGTTCAAAGAACCGTGTCAACTTCCCAAACTGGTGAACTGCTGGGGGTGTATGGAAGAAGCACTAGTGGTTCTTGACAATAGATTACTTAATATGGAGTCATTTTAGATGAAGTGTGGTAGGAGATATTGTACCATCATTCAGAGAGAGAGAGCCACTTTTCCCACTGATGCTGTTGTTCGGAGGTGAAGCAACGAAGAGAAGTTTCCAAACATTTGTTGATAACTTTAGTCTGACCATATGTTTGTGGGTGATACCCTGAACTCATCTTCAGTTTGGTTCCAGTGTGGCGAAATAGTTCTTTCCAAAAATGACTGGTGAAAGTTGCATCACGACCTGAGACAATGGAAGAAGGTATTCCATGAAGACAAAATATATGGTCCAGGAAAATTTGTGCGACTGAGGAGGCGGTATAGGGATGGTTGAGGGCAAAAAAATGACTATATTTGGAGAGGAGATCAACCACAACCAAAATCACTGGCTTCCCTCCATATTTAGGGATCCCTTCAATGAAATCCATATAAATATCTGTCCAAATCCATGTATGGATGGGAAAGGGTTCGAGCAATCCCGGAAGGAGTGTCGTTTCACCCTTGTTGCACCGGAAGGTATCACATTCAGCCACCATCTGTTTTTCTTTTTCATTCCATTCCAAAATAATTTATGCCATGCCTGCTCATACGTTTTGAGGAACCCAGAGTGCCCTGCCGATGGAGAAGCATGGAGTTCATAGAAGACAACCTGTTGAAGATCTGTGCTCTAGGGAATCACCAGGAGACCCTTGTATCTCAGGGAAGCACCATACCAAGAGTAATGCGGTACAACAGAAGGGTTGTTGGAAAAACATTGAATGATTTGAGATGATGAGGAGTCATTGACATATCCTTGCTGAACATATTGCAACCAATTTATAATAGACATAGAAATAGATGAAAGAGAAACTTGGTCATCAAATGTGCGAGAAAGAGCATCTGTCACAAGATTGTCCTTACCCTTCTTGTAAGTGATCTCATAGTCATAACCCATGAGTTTGCTAACCCATTTCTGTTGTGCTGGGGAGGATACCCATTGTGCCAAGAAATATTTCAGACTCTGGTGATCAGTCTTGATGCATAAATGATTCCCTAATAGGTATGGCCTCCACTTCTGTACTGCATGCAAAATAGCCATCATTTCCTTCTCATATGTAGAGGCGACTAAATTCTTACCAAAAAGGGCCTTGCTGGTGAACGCAATGGGATGTTCATCTTGAAGGAGAATAGCACCGACTCCATTTTCGCCAACATCACTCTCAATAGTGAAGGGCTTGGAAAAATCGAGCATAGCTAGAACAGGTGAAGTACATATAGCTTGTTTCAGTTTGTCAAATGCACACTCAGTAGCATGTGTCCATGTAAAAGCATCCTTTTTCAAGAGAGTGATTAATGGAGCTGCAATATTCCCGTAATCCTTGACAAAATTGTAGTAGTAGCCAGTCAATCCCACTGGTTCAACAAAGACACATGCATATCCATCCAAAATTTGTTGTAGATACAAAGGAGTAGTGGAGACCGATGACGGTTACATATGAATGGAATGGAGTTAAGTGATGACACCATGTGAATTCTTCTTAAGGAGATTTTATAGGAGATGTGAAATAATGATGCTGAGAGACCCTTGTTGTAATCCCTCCAATGTGTGTTTTTTCCCATTGAATGAAAACTGAATCCAAAGTTCAGGAAAATGCCATAAGATGGGTCCAAGTGTGCGTAACCATTGAGCGCCCAAAACCACATGACATCCACCTAAGGGAAAGGAAAACATGTTGGAGTGCATTTTATAATCTCCAATAGAGATACACACATTGCAACACTTCCCCTTGCAAGGTATGGTATCCCCATTGGCAATCATGACTTCAAAGTTGGAGCAAGGATGGACAAAACAATCAGCTTGTTTGGTGCTCCGAGGGTCAATGAAGTTATGAGTGCTACCATAATCAATGAGTATTGTAAGAGGGAGCTTCTTGAAGTAACCCTTAACCGTCATTTTTTGTGGGGTGGTGACTTCGACTAAAGAAGGAAGATATATCTCTGGATCGTCGTCCTGATAAGGAGGGTCAACATGCTGTTATAATTCAATATGCTAAGACAGAAAATAGCAGCATTACATTCCATTTCACAATAATAGCATATACAGGATCACTGAAGAAACAACAAGCATAGCATAAACACAAGAGACAGAGATTTATCCTGGGAAACCCTCATGGGGTAGAAAACCCAGTAAAGCTTCCTCAATATAGATGACCAGCAATATACAAAGATGCAAACCCTGAGCATAAGCTCCTTCTTCTCCATAGCAGACCTCTCCTCCACAAGTGCGCCTTTCTCAAGTGAGAGTGTGTGTATAATGAGGAACACACCTCCTCTATTTATACACTTCTCTGATATGTATTACACAAGTACATGTAGGCTCGTATTTAACCATTAGGTTAAATACCCCATTATAACTGACTGGGCCGACCCCTCTAGGGTGGTCTAATAACCCTTTGACCCACATAACACATTTAGGGCCGACCTCCACTAGGGAAGTCTAATAACCCGAGTTACCACATTTCGACGGAGGAATAAACATCTCCGGATATACAATAAGATCTTCACGGAGGAATGAATCATCTCCGGAATAATAAAGTACAAATATAATATTCTTTGAAGTTACAATATCTCAACACTCCCCCTTAACGAGAAGGATATTATAATAGCATCTGCCGGAGCAAGGAGTCATCAACATCATACATGATACATCTATAAATCACTGGAAGCTTTCTCAACATCATCAGTAACTCAAGCAGTTACTGGAACATCACTGTCAACATCAATCATCAACATCACGATCTTTAGCATCGTCTTCATACGATCAGCAGCATCGTCATCACACGATCAGCAGCATCGTCATCACATGATCAGCAGCATCGTCATCACACGATCAGCAGCATCGTCATCACACGATCATCATCATCATCGTCACACGATCATCATCATCATCGTCACACGATCATCAATATCGTCATCACACGATCATCAGCATCGTCATCACACGATCATCAGCATCGTCATCATACGATCATCAGCATCGTCATCACACGATCATCAGGATCGTCATCACACGATCAGCAGCATCATCATCACACGATCATCATCATCATCGTCACATGATCATCAACATCGTCATCACACGACCATCAGCATCGTCATCATACGATCAACAGCATCGTCATCATACAATCAGCAGCATCGTCATTATACAATCAGCAGCATCGTCATTACACGATCAGCAGCATCGTCATCACACAATCAGATTTACAGGATGATCAATCCTGCTCTCTTTAGGACATGAGTCCATGGATGATGCAATCCAGATCAAGTTCCAGGATGATCAATCCCTATCACAACTACAGAGCCAGCCCTGTTTCATGCTGGATGTATCACAACTACAGAGCCAGCCCTGTTTCATGCTGGATGTATCACAACTACAGAGCCAGCCCTGTTTCATGCTGGATGTATCACAACTACAGAGCCAGCCCTGTTTCATGCTGGATGTATCACAACTACAGAGCCAGCCCTGTTTCATGCTGGATGTATCACAACTACAGAGCCAGCCCTGTTTCATGCTGGATGTATCACAACTACAGAGCCATCCCTGTTTCATGCTGGATGTATCACAACTACAGAGCCAGCCCTGTTTCATGCTGGATGTATCACAACTACAGAGCCAGCCCTGTTTCATGCTGGATGTATCACAACTACAGAGCCAGCCCTGTTTCATGCTGGATGTATCACAACTACAGAGCCAGCCCTGTTTCATGCTGGATGTAACCTAGAGTAATTCTAGGATTTGTCACGTACATTTTGAACCGAGGTCCAGGGACGATTCAGTCCTGTCGTTCAGTTATCGGAGACCTCATGTCTACGGCTCTTCTTTAGGACTGAAGTCCGGGAATGATCCAATCCCCTCACATGTTCATCAAGAACTTCATTATCGAAGACATACGTCTACGGCTCTTCTTTCGGACTGAAGTCCAGGAATGATCCAATCCCTTCACATGTTCATCAAGAACTTCATTATCGAAGACATACGTCTACGGCTCTTCTTTCGGACTGAAGTCCAGGAATGATCCAATCCCTTCACATGTTCATCAAGAACTTCATTATCGAAGACATACGTCTACGGCTCTTCTTTCGGACTGAAGTCCAGGAATGATCCAATCCCTTCACATGTTCATCAAGAACTTCATTATCGAAGACATACGTCTACGGCTCTTCTTTCGGACTGAAGTCCAGGAATGATCCAATCCCTTCACATGTTTATCAAGAACTTCATTATCAAAGACATACGTCTACGGCTCTTCTTTCGGACTGAAGTCCAGGAATGATCCAATCCCTTCACATGTTCATCAAGAACAGAACATGTATCCTCATCATCAAAACATGTATAACCACAACATGTATCATCATCATCAAAACATGTATAACCACAACATGTATCATCATCATCAAAACATGTATAACCACAACATGTATCATCATCATCAAAACATGTATAACCACAACATGTATCATCATCATCAAAACATGTATAACCACAACATGTATATCAATACATCTATCATCAAAAGCATGTATAAGTAAAGCTAAGTATTCTAAGTATAAGAGTCCTAAATCTAAATATTTCTAAGTAACTGGGTGTAGATAACAGGTTACCTCATCAACGACCTTGATGTTTGATGAGACAATCTCATCAGTAGCGACTATACTACTCCCCCTTTCGAGGAGGGTCCTTTTGAACTACACCAAGCTTGTCTCGGAAGTATTCAAACTTCACTCGAGACAGAGGTTTGGTTGGTAACTTCTTCACTTGACGTAGAGGCTTGGTTAGTACAATGGTAACCTGTTACAAATTCAAACTTTTAGAGTTCCTTTCTGTGTCATATCTTGTTAGTTCCCTATGTTCTTTGACTTATCATGGAACACTATATTCTATGTCATCTTGATACAACTCTAATTATCACATAGGATCTCAGTTGGTTCTATCTCTAAGTCAAACAATCCTAAAGCCAAACTTCTTCACAACTAGCAGAGCAAGCAGCCATATATTCCGCTTGTGCTGAGAGCCACACTAGACTGCTTCCAGCTAAACCACGAGATCATGGCTAATCCCAGACAATAACATCCTCTCGATGTGTTCTTCTTGTCTGATACACTTCCTGCCCAAACAGAATCTGAATAGCCATCTGAAGTCATGATCTTCAAGATAGCATAGATCAAATTCTATCGTGTCCTTTATGTGCCTCATCACATACTTTGCAACTATCAGGTAAACACATCTAGTTTCCACTAGATACTAACTCAAGGTGTTCATAACAAAGCATATATCTTAACCTAGTATATGTTAGATATATCAAAGACCCAATAATTTGACTGAACAGAGTTATATCCACTAACTCTGATGAGTTATCCCTTAACAGCTTCAAGTTGGAATCCATAAGAGTGGCCATTCCAACACCTCAAGTCATATTTCTCGTCATACTTTCCCTGGTTGAGAAATATTCCTTCTGAGCCTTGCCATACTTCCAGACCTAGGAAGTAAAGCATCAAATTGAGATCTTTCATTTTTCATTTCTGCATTGAATGATCTTCTGCATATCTATCTGTGCCATCTCTCGTTAGATGGGTCTACTGATATGAGCCTCAATATCATTCGAACTCTGTGGTGAGTTCCTTCTTGCATCCATGTCATGTGTGTATCATATTCAACCTTGTGGCAAAGGGTTGAGATCCACATCACCCATGGTGAACATTAATCTTATCAAATTATTATCGATCCTAGGTACCTATACAGAACCTGATTCATACTTCTTCTTTAATTACACCATACTTGGAGCAAACATCTTGTCGTGATTCTCTTCCCCTTTCTAAGAGAATCTTCTAGCCATGAGCCTTCTATATTTTGTTTGATTTGTAAATCTTCTTGTTTGAACATCCACCACTTGTACGATGTCCATCATTCTTCATGACCTTTCCTACAAATCAAAATTAAGTACATGATTAGTAATACTTCATAATCATCAAAAGATAACCCATTATGCATACAGATATTATTTACATAGTGATGTAATTATTTTGACCAATACTTTGGCACAACACTTTCCCATATCCTGTATGCATACAGTGGCTCTCTAGATGCCTTCCATCTCTACCAGAACATACTATCGAGAGTGTGCACAACTCTCAGCATGTCAGCAAGGAGGTTTCATTCTAGACAAGCAACAATGGAATGTTTGTCCAAACATATGCACATTAGTTGTATACTGTTCAATGCTCTATGAATGTTTACACTCAGCATTATATATATTCTAGGAATACAAATATGTATGCAGGCAATATCATTACTATTTCAAATAGCAACTCAAATACTTATCTTTTATGTTTGTGTGGCTGCCTCCCGCTTGATCTTCTGTATGTCTTTTGAACTTCTATTCATTCTGTACCACTGTACATGCTCAAGAGTCATCCTCATGATCTCATACACAAACATACACTCATTAGTATATTCTAAATGCTATCAAAACATTATAGTACTAAATAATCTTGAAAAAGTATAGTCATGATTATAGTTAATAAACATTAGTATTCAAGATTTCAGGGAAGTCTTCTTTTACTCATGCATATCATTGATAAAAAATATAATATGCATAATCCCTTGATTACTAACTTTATGAATAAGCATAACCAATCATTCCAAGTATACTTATAAGGGATCCTAACACAAGGTAAGATTCATGGGAAACATACCTGGATTAGTATACCTACTTGGTTATGTACAACATACCTAAACAATCTCTTCAATGATTTAGAGATCCTGAGCTAGAACCTGCATGTCTCATAGGTTAAGCATAATATAACAAAGTCATACATACCTCGTAAGTAGAACAAAGATTATGGATGAGTCTTTGTCTTCTTGTTTTCATGGTCATGGAGCCTGATTTGTCTTTTGTGATGTACCTGTATCTTGTTAGCAGACAACCTCAACCTCACACAACACCATAATGCATTAGTATAATCATAAGTGTCAACACCCTAACCAATGAATGCATTCATAATTTTGTTAAGGTGATACAACAAATCTAAAATCAAGATTGTACTAACTGTAATAACATGAAGACAAACATACCATAAACTTAATCATGAACAAATCTCAAAACATACCTCGATGAGTCATACCTATCGAGATTGCTTGTAATCTCCTTATGTAAAGCCTTAGCCTCATCTCCCTCTGAGACATGAACTCCTTCACTTATGTAGGTGACCAATCCATCTTCTTCTAGGATTAACCCTATCCACTTGATTTGCAAGAACTAGACCTGGAGCTGGATATGGGTTTGTCAGAGAAACCCCAAAAATTCAAACTTTGAATTTCAAACTTCCGAAAGGATAGAGATATGCGCCTTGATGAGCTGATCAAACTGATATATTCAGAATTTGAAGACTGCAATGTTTTACTCCTCAATTTTGCCTTTGAAACTTTCGGATTCACTGGACGTGACCCTGAACTGGGGTTTGATGAAGCCCACTCTTTTGCCCCATCAAAAAGTTTGATCCAAAGCTCTAAGCTTCTATTTTTCTGAGGAGCTTCCAGCCGTGGTCACAGATTTCAAAAATTCCCATTTTTACAGAAGCCCTAATTTTCCGCTTTTCTGATCAAAGTCCCGAACTAGGGTCTAATCAAGACCGGCCTTCTGCCCAACCAAAAATTATGATCTTGGTCTCTAAATTTCTATTTTTATTAGTAGCATCCAGCCGTGGTCTCTGATTACAAAAATTCCAACTTTCTCCAAAGCCCTAAATTCCGGAAGTCATGAATGAAGGTACCAAAAAATAATTCTGTTTTGACAGAAATATGTACCTGATTGTTTCTGGTGTAACTCTGAAATTTTTGATCCACAGGGTCTGAAAAAGTTTCCTGAGATAGCCTGACCTGTTATCTTTCCATCCTGACAGGTCTGACCTCAATTGGATTCTCTGAGAGAGAGTTATGCCAAATGTCGCAACATGACCTGTTTTGGGAAAATACAGGAGAGCGAACTTGTACGGAGTGCCACGTGTCACTGTTTGACCTTCGGCCTCTGAACAGGTTTTAGGAGATAGCTCGGCCTGTTATCTTTCCATTCTGACAGGTCTGACCTCAATTGGATTTTCTGAGAGAGAGTTATGCCAAGTGTCGCAACGTGACCTGTTTATGGGATAATACAGGAGAGCGCACTTGTACGGAGTGCCACGTGTCACTGGTTCAACTTCGGCCTCTGAAAACGTTTTCTGAGATAGTGCAGACTGTGTGCTACCTGTCACTTTTTACGAAATTGCATTTGGAGCTTCCTAGCCCAATATATGACCTTTTTCCCAAGGTCACCTGATTTTGACTCAGATCTGGAAGAGGCAGAAACCCTATATTGTACAGATCATAAATCACAAAGTACAACGAATTAGAGGTTGTCCTTTGGACACAAGGTACCTGGAGATTTTAGCTTCGTCCTGTAACAATTTCAGATCCGAAAACTTCGCCAAAATGGATTTATAGCGAAAGTGCTACGATGACTGGTTTTTGCTATGTAAAACCCTAACCTTCAAATTGTCGTAAGTAAAGCAAGTGTCTTTAGTGCCATACCTTGTCTTCCTTCAGGTTAGCTCTGATACCATGTTATAATTCAATATGCTAAGACAGAAAATAGCAGCATTACATTCCATTTCACAATAATAGCATATACAGGATCACTGAAGAAACAACAAGCATAGCATAAACACAAGAGACAGAGATTTATCCTGGGAAACCCTCATGGGGTAGAAAACCCAGTAAAGCTTCCTCAATATAGATGACCAGCAATATACAAAGATGCAAACCCTGAGCATAAGCTCCTTCTTCTCCATAGCAGACCTCTCCTCCACAAGTGCGCCTTTCTCAAGTGAGAGTGTGTGTATAATGAGGAACACACCTCCTCTATTTATACACTTCTCTGATATGTATTACACAAGTACATGTAGGCTCGTATTTAACCATTAGGTTAAATACCCCATTATAACTGACTGGGCCGACCCCTCTAGGGTGGTCTAATAACCCTTTGACCCACATAACACATTTAGGGCCGACCTCCACTAGGGAAGTCTAATAACCCGAGTTACCACATTCCGACGGAGGAATAAACATCTCCGGATATACAATAAGATCTTCACGGAGGAATGAATCATCTCCGGAATAATAAAGTACAAATATAATATTCTTTGAAGTTACAATATCTCAACACATGCGACTACTGAATGCCGACCTGATGTTAGGAACCCGTGTCAACCATTCTCTTTACTTTGTTAGTATATTGTTGTTGGATGCATATGCTTTGTAAGTCATCCCGTAGTATTTGTTGATCCATAGTTTGTATTAGCCCATGGTATGACCCATAGTATTGGACGCATATGCTTTGTAAGTCGTCCTGTAGTATTATATGTCCCATGGTATTGACCCATAGTATTGACCCATAGTATTGGGCATAGACTTAGTACATAAGTGTGTGTTGAGGTCAATGAAGGTACCGTGAAGTTATTTGTATTGAGGTTGTTCCCTCAAAGTGGCCTGCAATCAATAAAGCGATTCTGAGTTCTGTTATTTCTGCTATCTCGTGTATTTTCATTAATTAATTATTGCAGGTTCTTCACATCTGGTATCAGAGCACTTTCTTGGGCTCGTTGGCTGAAATTTTTGCCAATTTTTTTTTTCGCATCTGTTGCAGATTCGGATTTGGGAATAATCCCTATCCGCTTAACTATGGGAATTACTTGGGCATAACCCTAAAACTCATTGTGAGGAGTACCACAGGAACCCCAAAGTAGCTAGCCCATTGAGAGGACCTACCAGCGAAAAGGTCACCGACCCCTACCTGATTGACTAGTTCCCACTCGTGAGGTAAACCAAGAGTTGTCGTTTGTGGAAAAGCGGTTATCAGTTTTACTTGAGCCATGGAGTGAGGGGTACTGCCCCAATACGCAAGCCGTCAGACAACATTGGTGGTCGAGTGAATCCACTGAATTCTTAGGAAGTCGAGCATACGGGGTCCATATCTATTTTCAGCTGATAAATCGCAGATTTCCTCTGTCCAGAACTGTTGCCAATCACTTTGTTGTTGCAGCAACACCCCTCCCCAAAATTTTGTACATATCGGGGCCCCTCCTGTAGTTTTTGTAGAAAGTTTGCTTGAGAAGCCATCCCAGCCGTCAGCTCTGTTTTCAACATAAAATTCTACTTCCCTGCTGAACAGCTTGTCGACAATCCTTCCATGTTCTCCCCAATGAGCCAAAAGATAACCTAGTTTTTCCCAAACGTTTTGAATAATTCAGACATTGTCCCGAAACGGTGGGAGTCAAACGTCCAACCTTTCCGAAAGAAGGACTTAGATGTTCTTTGTCAAAATCCGCGGAAGCTATTGGGCAAAACCACCCGAAACGGCGGAAGCTTTCGCTCAAGCCTTCCGCAACCACGGAAAGGTTCGAGTTGTTCTCCCGAAACAGCCGGGAATTCAACGAAACCCTGCCGAAACGGCGGAACGTTTCAACTCTGTCTCCCGAAACGGCGGAAGCCATTCGGGTAAACTTGCCGAAATAACACAAAGGAATTCATCAATTTCCTCCGAAGTAAAAAGGACTTGGAATTTTTTTTTTTTGATCGTCGCTTCTGCGGAACGGTTCAAGCTCCGAAACGGCGTAGCTCCCGAAACGGCGAAGCCTTTCACTCAAGCCTTCCGCAACCGCGGAAATATTCCGGCTACCCTTCCGAAATGGCGGGACACACTCGCCTTAGTCTCCCGGAAAACACTTAGAACATTTCACAACCGTCCGCGGAGAAATTGGAGTTCCCTTCCCGAAACGGCGGGGGAATTCAATAAAATGTCCCGAAACGGCGGAAGCCATTCGGATAAGTCCCGCGGAGGGATTCACGATTTCCTTCCGAAGTGTGAAAGAACTTAGATTTTTCTCAGAGAGCTTCGGCGAAAGCCTTCAGCCTTTTGCTCCCGAAACCGCGGAAGCCTTCGGGCTACCCTTCCGAAACGACGGAAGCCAATCGCCTAAACCGCTCGGCAAAGGACTCCGAAACGATCCCGGGTGAATATGCGGAAAAGTATAAGTTTCGCTTTCGAAACGGCGGAAGCCATTCCCAAAAGCTTTCCGAAACTAGCGGGAGCCTTCGCCAAACCTTCCCGCAAAATCAACAAGACTTTGAAATTTTGCTTTGCGGAAGCTTTCGCAAAAGTCTTCCGAAAATACCGGGAGCATTCGCTATATCTTTCCGAAAGGGCGGAAGCTTTGGCGTTACCCGTTCGCTACGCGGTGGTCTCTCGCGGAAGGCTTCAAGTTTCCTTTCCGCATTAAGCCCCGAAACGTCGAAAGTTTTCATTGAACCCTTCCGCAACGACGGATGCGATTCGCAAATTGGCCCGCGAATGACGGTTGCACGACAACCGAGATTGTTTGACATGACCGCTACGCGCGGCGAATTTAAACCCCGTTTTAATCACACCAACTACCAAATTAAAGGCTCACACGTGCCCATTCTTTATAAAATACGGTAGGGGCTCGACCAATACACCATTGTTTTTCCGGCCAACGACGTGCGATACCGTGCAAATCGCTCCAGCTCACCTCGCTCGTCCGTGCTCGCAGCCACCTCGCTCAAGCAATCCCCACGGTGCCGGGTAGGATCTTGACCTTGTTTTTCACTACTGAATTGTCCTTTTGGGGAAAACAATGGTTTTAGTGGGGTTTTGACGGGCAAAACATCCGTCAAGGGTTATGTTTTCCCGTCAGATACAGTGAACGGTGTTTTCTCTATATAGAATCGTCATCGACCTTCGTTAAAACGTTAATATTTTATTTTCATGGTGGTGGGTACGGGCGGTTAACCATGCCCCTTTTTTTTTTAAACCCCGATGCCGCGCCCCTCGTCTTGGAGAATTCGTCTAGCCCCATGGGATTTCCATGTCCCCGGCCGTAAACCCGGACTTAAAACCCTGGGCCCTTCCATAAGCCTCAGCCCCTACACGCGAACCGAAACCCGTGAACATTTAAGCCACGCAAGTCGAAACGTGAAGCCATGGCCGCCCTAGCACTCCCCGTCAGCATATCCCCGGCGCCGTCGCCTTCGCCCGGACTAAAGTATCCTGTAGTGACTCGGCGAGTGGCCGCGCGTGACAATAGCATTCAAAGCCCTCACCGAGTCAACCCGCGTCTCCCCGCCATCGACCTCTCCAACCGCAGCCATAACGAAAACATCTCCTTCCGCTAGGTGGAACTGGAAGCCAATGGCTCCCGCAAACCACTTATTGGTCCGAAAACCAGTGGCTTCCGCAACATAGCTTATCCCCTCAGAAGCATTTCAGACTCGTCTTTTAAAGAGCTTTGAATGTTTAATTTGTATCTTGTGTTGAAATAATGTTTTGCTTCCTAAATATTTTGCTTCATTGACTTATCTCATTGATATTAAAACGATGTTGCTCTCTGCTAAAACCTTACAGCCTGTTGCTCAAATGATGACTTTGATGTGGATGTTATCAGGAATAAATCAAAATGCCGAAAACCGGTAAGAAGAAGGCGAAGATGACAGAAAAGAAACCTGCCCCTCCCAAGATTGAAACCTCGCTCCAGGACACCAAGTGCACCACTGGTGTCCCTCCAGAAATCAGATGGGATGACATATACAGAATGATCAGGGACCAAGAGATCCCAGATATGTTGCTGGAGGAGGCACCGATCTATCAAAATATCAGAGCCTCAGGCATAACTAGAGCCGCTACCCGCCCTGAGCTATTCCCCTGTGCTGAAGTGATCGGGTGGATACTCCAACATGCAGATGCTGAAGGGAGAGTGATAAATGACAGCGGGAAAGTGGCTATTGCCTCGTTTCAACCCGCGTATGTTGCAGCGGCCTACAGATTTCCCCGTGTCCAACAAGCTCTGACTGACGAATGGTTGGGCCAAATGGATAACGTCGAGATGGCCAAGAAGCTATTGAGGGGAGGGAAGCATTTGAGAAAGAAGGGAAATGATGAATATGACGTACAGAACCTGAGGGCCCCTTTCAGATTGATCGCTTTGATGCTGTGCAGAATCTTCGGCATGCCCGATGGCACAGTATACAAGATTCAGTGGGTCCCTATCATTCACTATGTGGCATTTCAAGGGATAGTGTTTGACTGGGCCACTATCTTGTCAGATAGTCTGGCCTCAATGATAAGTGCTGCCAAACCCGGGCTGGCCTTGAAGAAGGCTGAATTCTTCATGTCTTCATACCTGATAGATTGTATCTTGGCCAAGATAGAGTTCCCTAAATTGGGGTGTACATGGGATAGGGCCACCGCCCCAGTCTACATCGCATTCAAGATGTTGTGGGCTCAGAATTACAAGCCCAGCTACAAACTCATCTGTGAGGGGTTCATCATGCCCCTATACGAGAAAATGTTCAAGGAAGAACCAAGTTGCCTGTCACAAAACGCTTTGGAAGTCCTTGAGGATTATGGGGACTTCTACTTTTCAGAACAGGGTACCTACTTGAGAATGTTCGGAGGGACTAAGCCCCCGTCCATATTTCCGCAGTATGCCACAGACTATGTGGTGCTCAAGGAAGCAGTAAGAAAACTCTTCTTAGATGGGATTGGAGCATTCCTCCACAAGCTACACAAGGCTTCCTTTCCCCCCCTACCTTTCTGCATAGGTGCTTACAAGTTTTCAGGGGTGGCCTCTGCCGACGAATTTGTTCAAGAGTTGAAGGCCTTCCATTTTGGTGAGGTCATCTTCCAAAGGAACGACAGAAAGGGTAAAGTGGCCGAGCATTGCAAGGGGAACTATGCTAACTTCGAATACTCCCACTACCCCGATGCCGAGGAGGAAGCATTCAGAGGCATCAGCAACATGACTGAGCTACGGATCTGTCGCCAAAGTACTGGAGCGAGCTCTAGCTCAGCCAGAGCCCAGAAGACCACCCAGCAAAAGGAGAGAGAAGCCAAGGATGCCCGAGCTCAGGAAGAGCTCAGATTAAGAGAAGAGGCATGGTTACAAAAGGAAGCCGAGGAAGCGAGAAAGCAACAAGACGCTGAAAATGAAAGACTGAGGAAGGAGGCTAAAGAAGCCCAAAAGCAGAAAGAAGCAGAGGCTGAAGAAGCCCAAAAGCAGAAAGAAGTAGAGGCTGAACGAGCTGAAGCAAGGAAGAAGGCGGAGGAAGAATTGAAGACAAGGGAAAATACCAAGGCAGGTGGGTCCGGTGTGCAAGACATGGAGATAGACACCTCTCAAGCAGGTGGCTCTGGTACCCAAAAGGAAGGAACAGACCCCGCTCAGGAAGTCCGGACCCCACCTATGGAAGAAGACATAGACATCATAAACCGACCAATTGTACCGTACACTCCATCTGGGAAACGTACGGTGTCCAAATGGAATGAGTTTGTTTATGATAAGAAAAGAAAAGCAATGGTCCTCCAATCAGAAGAGAGGATTAAAAGTCCCTTCCATGATGACATAGTTACTCGCCGAGAGGTCGCTGTCATGCAGAACACAGACGCAGATCCCATCGCCATGGCATCCGCAGCCATAGCAACAG
Source organism: Larix kaempferi (assembly GCA_027924585.1). Lineage (NCBI taxonomy): Eukaryota > Viridiplantae > Streptophyta > Pinopsida > Pinales > Pinaceae > Larix > Larix kaempferi. The sequence continues at coordinate 383,387 of BSBM01001241.1, forward strand.
CACAGGCATCATTTGCCAATGTAGGGGTTATAGTCAAAGAAAATATATTGACAAAGAAGAGAGCACGTACCCTACAACAAAATGTGGCTAATGAGCAAGCCCAAAGAGACCTGGCAGTGAACAAATACAATTGCTTGTACGCTGAGCATAAGGAGTTGGAAAACAAGTACAGCTACCTGGAGGAGGAAAAGGACCAGCTAGCTCTCCAAATAATGATTGCAGAAGCGGAGAAGAGTGGAGCAGAAGAAAAGGCTTCCCAGCTAGAAGCAGACAAGCAGGCATTAGCTGAGCGGTTAGAGCAAGCGGAAAGCAGAACCTTGAACATGTCCCCCTTCCACGAGCTGTCATGCAATATCCTACAGCAAGTGTATGTCTCTCAAGAGCTAATCACTGATGAGGTATGCAAACTCAAGGCCATGATGGGTAGACTAAAAGAGGTCAATGCGGAAGCCCACAGGCTCAAAGCTAAGAATACCCGTGTCAAGGAAAATGTCATAAATCAGATGGCATGGAGGGAAGGGAAAGGAGGTTTCCCCCCGCATCTTCCTTTCAAGGCCGTGGAAGATTTTAATGAAGATATAGCCTTGTTGGAGTTTGGCCGGAACTGTGCCAATAAGCTGATGGCCAGTGTGCAGAAAACCACAGATAGAATCAACAACCTATACCAAAAGCTCAAAGGAGTCCATGACAACTGCTCATTGAGTTTCCCTCAGACCCTAGAAGACTTCCCGGGAAAGGAGCAGCGGTTATCTCAACTGAAAGAAGAGCTAGGCGTCCAGATGGAGTATGTGAAAAGCATTGATGTCCTTGCCATGGATGATCTCCAACATTACATCGGTTCATCAACACTTCACAACCATCTGCTGAAGGAAACATATCAAGCTGCTGAAGCAGAAGTACAAAGCATTAAAACAGAGCTCGGGAAGAATGTGACTTCTCAGAAAATCCTGTTTCCTGCTGCAGCAAACATAATCATAAGAGACACAGGTGTGTGGCACAACTACATAGAAGAGGAGGTCAGGAAAGCCGCAGCAGCAGCAGAAGCATCAGTAGATCCGGCAGCCTCTCTCCCAGCAGCCTCTTCCCCAGCAATGACAGAAAAGCCGGCCAGTTCAATTCCCCCTTCCCAGTTAGGAGCAGCATCAACAGGGGATTCGAGGGCCTCTGCCCAGGCAGCACCAGTGACAATCAACTTGGGCGACCCTTTGCCAGCGGAAGCTCACGCACAGGAATGAAGAAGATGAATTCAGTGAGCCACTCTCTTCAGCCAGACACGTGCCCAGCAGAGAACGCTTTGATTTTAGCAAATTTTCTGTTATATATATTTTGAATATGTAAGGCGTAAGCCATGGGACAGCTGTCCCTGATTTTGTCAAAATATTTTTTGGTAAAGGAAGTGACCATTTTGGGGGTCGATTATAGTGGAAATTCCTGTAAATGACAGGTGGGGAATGCTAGGTGTCAGCCCAGAGGGCAAATTTGTAACTATAAATAGAAGCTAGGAAAGATTAGACAGGACTTTTGGCAGGGAATGAAAATTGTGGGAAAATGATATGAGCTATCTTGTATCGGGTCTGTAAATTGAATTTTCTAATAGAAGCCACGGGAGATGGACGTTTTGCTTGGAATTTTGGGTCGCTTTATATTGGAATATTCTAATGACTGCAATCCTGCAATGTGAGATCATTCTTGACTTCTGAATTATTTCTTTGCATTAATGATTTTGCCCTCCTCTAGGCATGCGTTCTCTCTATTTTGTGAACAATGAAATGTATTGCTGTAGATTCCTTGGTCCAGATCGAATAGCTAACTGTTCTTTCTTCCGGGTAATCCCTGTGGCTCATTGTTCATGACTTTAAATTGCTCCTTGCAGGGATCTTTGAGTTTAATTCCAGTTTAATTACGTTTAGATCTGTTTCTTTATTTTGTTACACAGATTAAATAATTTTTGCTTTCTTCTGTTTATGAGCAATAGATGCGTTCTTTATTCTTTCGTTTCCCTCTGTTGTCTGAGCAATAGATGCGTTCCATGCTGAATGAGAAGCTACCTTCTCAAGATCTTCATGTTGCTGTAGCTTTCATTGTGAGAAATAATAGCTATCTGTTCTTTGATTACGATAACTGTTACAGTTGATTGCTCCTCCCTTAAGCGTGTTCCCTGCAGGGATAGATAGACGTGTTCCCGTTTCTAGATTTAGATCTGTTTCAATTGCATTTAGATTAAGTATAATTTAGGCATGTGCATCTCATATAAAACACATAAAACCCAAAAGAAAGGTGGATCGGGCCATAACCGGTAGAATCGGATTTAAAGTCCAAAACCACGATTGCCGGAACCGCTAACCGGACGGATTCCCTACACCAAACGGGAGATAGTCTAATTGGGACCGTCTCTCGGGGAGAATCCCTTTCTGATTGATGCTACGATATCCGAGGCATCAACAGTTTTTGGCGCTAGAAGGAGGGCCTGAAGTGCATGGCTGATAGAGGAAAATCTTCCACGGTCATAGATAACACTGAAAACCCGCTTGAAGAAAACTTTTCAAACAGCCCGGATCTTGGATTAACAGACCAATAACGCCTCATTTCTGACCCTGAGCCTCAGGAAGCTTTGTACGCTGTTCCTTTTACAGAAATAGAGGACTTGAGAAGACATACTAGATCTTACGTTAGACAGCTAGGTGGTTTAAACGCTGTCAACTTCCTCCCTAAGAAAACTACACCCAGAAAGGAGCCGCAATACACCCGTGATTCAATCCTCGTGCAAAGTTTTGAAGAACTGGTAAATCTGACGTTGGAAGAAATCTCCGGCACTCTTAGCAAGGCAGACCAAGAAAATCTCGAAGAAGTCACCATTCACAAAAGCACTCCACAGGATTCACCCTACAATTCTCCACCAGGGTCCCCACATCCAAACCCAAACATGGCTGTACCTGCTTGGAGAGCAAGGGGAGCGCTGAACCTAGCTGGACCATTCCATAATCTCCCTAAAAACCCAGAAAAGGTCTTGCCTAAGTACGATCCAGGGAAATCCATCTCGGCGGAGGATCACCTCAAGAGTTTTTACTTAGCTCTGAACCTTTTGAATGTACAACATGAAGACGTAGTCTGCAGATTGTTTCCGTACACATTCGAGCCTAAGGTATCATCTTGGTACTTTAGCCTTCAACCCAGCTCGATCTCTAGTTGGGATGATTTCGAAAAGTGTTTCCTTAAGAAATACGGGAACCAAAAGACTGTAGCCACGCTTATGAAAGAACTCTTATCCATGAGAATGGAGAAGAAGGAAAAGGTTCAAGACTTTAATCAAAGATTCACAACGCTGTTAAATAACTTTCGTGAAACTAACAAACCCACAGAAGAGTCTTTGATTGAATACTACACAACAGCTCTTGAAGGTCCAATCGCAATGTTTGTAAAACGATCCAAGAAAACGAACCTGATAGAGAATTTTGAGGAAGCTCGAAAGGTAGAGGAAGAGGCTGATAGCATTGCTAAACATGCCTTAGATGTGGAAACAAAACCAGCAGCTAGCAAGAAACCTTTGCTCCTCACGAGAGGCAAAGAAGAGCCATCTACGGATATGGAAAATGTAGTTAAAATGATGCAAAAATTATCTAACAAAATCATAGATCTTGAGAAAGACAAGGCTGCTAGTACATCTAGGAAACCTTTCAAGCCATTCTACAAAAGAAGGGAAGACGGGGAACAATCTCACCCACCAATGAACACTGCCCCTGTTTTAAACTTGAATGAGATTGGGATGGAAAATTTCTGCACCTTTCACCAAGAACCGCACTCGGAGAAGAGCTGCCCTCAATGGATCAATTCCATGAGCTTGGTCATGAACCAAATGTTAGATTCTCAGATCCCAGACCAGGATGATCCTCCAGAAGAGTCAAGCCCCGAGTTAGAGGAACCAACCCCGGACACTACTATGGTGTTGTGGGATTGGGTGCCTATGACTGAATTAGTAGAAGAAGATCACGTAGATAGCTCTCCCTCTACCATAAATGTTACCACTCGCAGCAAGGGCCCAATTGCGGATCCTGTACCGGTCACCATTCCACATAAGCCTAAAATTTTGAAAGATCCGCCTAGGAGGCATATACCAATCATCCCACCACAGCCCAAAGTAAACCAAACAGCTGCCAAACAGCCAAGCGCTGACAACACAGTTCAGCCACCTAAAGAAACCATGAACAAAACAGATCAGTCCATTCGAATGGGGAATGAATCCGATATAGGGTATGATATTATCGAAGATATCAAGAAAGTTAAAGCGAATGTATCAATATTTGACATGTGTAGCTTGCCCCATCAACGAGACAAACTACTGCATGTTTTACAACCAAAACCCAGCGCTACAGTAACAGATTCTCAAGACAATCCTGAAATTAACGAGGCTAGCATCGGTGGGAAATCCAAATCCCAAACATTGCCATTTCTGCTGACATTCGAAATTTTTAATCACAATGTTCATAACTGTCTGGTAGACTCCGGAGCTTCTTCAAACGTTATGCCACTTTCAATTTGTAAGAAAATTAATGGGCAGCCCGTACCATCTCCAGCTCAAATCATACAATTAGACAGGACTGCTGTCAAGGTTATAGGGGAGATGAAAGATGTTTTAATTAGACTGTCAGCCGACCCTAGAGTCTGTCAATTTATTGACATAATGGTGGTTGATATCCCTGAAGCTTATGGGCTGATTTTGAGTAGGGATTGGTCTACCAAGTTGAGTGGCTACTTTGCTACCGATTGGTCTCATCTATGGCTGCCTTATCAGAACAGGCAGAATCAGATTAAAATTCTTAGGGAACCTCATATGAAACAAAACGTAACCCAGCTAGAAGAAAAGAATGAGGCTGTAGCTTTCTCTTCCTCGGTCCTGGGAAATTACTTCTTAGAAATGGATCCGGGTAACTATCAATCTGAAACCTTTTGCCATGAATCAGACAAACAGTCCGATCTCCTTCATTTCTCTCGGACTGATGAGATTGATTGTAACATAGTCAATTTAGTTGCTGACATAGACCACAAAGAAACTAACTTAGTTGAATCTAAAGATACCTTTTGGACATTATACTTTGATGGTTCTAAAACTCTGGAAGGATCCGGAGCCGGTTGTGTTCTAATGGATCCAAAGAAGAACAAGTATTTTTTGTCTTGTAGATTAGAATTCGATTGTACTAATAATACCGCTGAATATGAAGCTTTGGTACATGGTTTAAAGAAGGCCATTGGCTTAAATGTTAAGTACCTGAAAGTTTTTGGTGACTCTGAGATAGTTGTCAGACAGGTAAGGGACACCATTCACTGTCTCTCACCGCACTTGAAAGGTTACCAGGCTGAGGTATGGGATTTAATCATGTATTTTGACGCTTTCAATATAAAATCAATTCCCAGATTGCAAAATGTTGCTGCTGATTTGTTAGCAACATCTGCTTCTAGATTGGTGCCATCAAATAACAAGTGCTCCATTGAATTGATTTTCAGGCCTTCCATTTCCGATAACATCACGAACTTCAGAGTATTCGATGATGATGAGCAAATTATCAGTTTCCTGACAAACGAAGACAGTTTTCAAGAAGCTGCAATAGATGAGAAAGAACATGATGCTGATTTGATGAAGAAGGAAGACGAGAAAGGAAATTTCATGCCAAAAGGGGTAAGGTCCCTCGAAATGCTTTTCGACCTTCAAAATAAGTTCAGAAGACCGGCTAATACCAAAACTAACAGCTCATCAATGCAACATGAGTTGGTCAATTTGGGTACCGAGGCAGAACCAAAATTTGTCAACCTTGGAAAATGTTGTTCACCAGGAGAAAGAGATAGGTTCATTAAGCTGTTTAAACAGTACAAGGATGTTTTTGCATGGACCTATGAAGATCTGAAAACATATGACGTCCGCATCATTCAGCATGTTATACCAATGAAAGCGGGTGTCAAACCATTTCAGCAGCAGTTAAGAAGGATGCATCCTACTCTAGAACCGCTGATCCAAAAGGAATTAAAGAAGCTCCTGGACGCCAAGATAATCTTCAAAGTTCGGCATTCTGAATGGGTTGCAAATTTGGTTCCCGTAAGGAAGAAGTCAGGAGAGATAAGGCTATGTGTAGATTTCAGAAATTTAAACAAAGCTTCGGATAAAGATAACTACCCCGTGCCTTCAATGGAGCAAATCCTACAAATAGTGTCTGGATCTGAACTGTTTTCTCTCCTCGATGGTTTCTCTGGCTATAATCAATTGTTAGTAGCCGGAGAAGATCGTCTCAAGACTACTTTCAGAACTAAGTGGGGAACTTTCGCTTACAGGAGAATGCCATTTGGTCTGATAAATGCTGGAGCTACATTCCAAAGGGCGATGGATATCGCCTTCCGAGGATTGGGTGGGCAATGTGTCGTTGTTTACTTAGATGATGTGACAGTCTTTTCGAAGAAAAGGGAAGATCATGTTGTTCATCTGAGGCACATCTTTGACCGTTGCCGGAAGTATGGTATTTCCTTGAATCCCAAGAAGAGCGTGTTTGCTGTACCTGAAGGTAAGCTCTTGGGTCATGTCATCTCCAAAGCGGGAGTGTCAATCGACCAAGAAAGAGTCCAAGCTATTAATAAGATCCCAATGCCTCACAACAAAAAATCTATGCAGTCTTTTATGGGCACCATCAATTTTGTCCGCAGATTTGTTCCGGATTTTGCACAAATCGTTAAGCCGTTACAGCAGATGGTTAAACAAAGCACACAATTCAAGTGGACAGATTTGGAGAAGGACGCATTTAGAGATATCAAGGCAGCTGTAGCTAAAGCTCCTTCCTTAAGAAGTCCAGATTTTGATAAAGATTTCATCTTGTATACCTTCGCTTCGGATGATTCTCTCGCAGCTGTACTCACGCAAAAGGTGGAGTTGGGGGACGAATACCCAATTTCGTTTATGAGCACTGGTTTGCAAGGGGCTGAGCTGAATTACCCCGTAGTTGACAAGCATGCCTACGCAGTCTTCAAAGCAGTCAAGCAGTTTAGGCCATACATTTTGAAGAACAGAACTAAAGTCATAGTTCCCCATCCAACTGTTAGATCCCTTTTTGTTCAAAAGGAATTGGGAGAGAGGAGAGGAAACTGGGTCACAGCTCTACAGGAGTACGATCTGGAATTTAAACCGGCTACAATCATCAAAGGACAAGGTCTATGCAAGTTACTGGCGGGAAACTCGACTGATGAAGAGCACCATTGGAGAAATGAAGCTGAGCTCAATTCGGTTGAGATATGCCATATCTTTACAGCTCCCCAGTCATGGTATAGGGATCTAGTGCACTATTTGCAGCAAGGATATCTACCCGAACACTGGAATTCTAAACAAAGAAGGGCACTCCGCTTGAAATCGGCACCCTATCAGATCATTGATGGGATTCTTTTTAGAAAGAATTATGATGGAGTCCTTCTTAGGTGTTTGGAAAAGGAGGATGCAAACAAAGTTGTCAAAGAATTGCATGACGGCCCCGCAGGTGGCCATTATTCAGGAGAGACGACAGCACACAAGATACTGAGAGCTGGTTATTACTGGCCCACTCTGTTTTGAGATGCCCACACATACGCGCGAAACTGTGATGTATGTCAAAGGAGCGCTGGGAAGTTACCTAAGGCCGTAGGCCCATTGCAGCCGGTCATCATCTCTGAACCTTTTGAGCAATGGGGCATAGATGTTATCGGAGAAATAAATCCAAATTCTTCATTGCAACACCGATACATTCTGACGGCTACCGATTACTTCACCAGGTGGACGGAGGCCATCCCGCTACGCAAGATCAATGAAGACGCAGTTATCAGCTTCTTGAAAGAGAACATCATAACCAGGTTTGGGGTTCCAGTTTCCCTTGTTTTTGATAATGCTTCTTATTTTTCATCTTGCAAGATAAATGAATTTGTTTATGGATGGGGAATTAAGTTGCATTATTCAGCCAATTACTACCCTCAGGGAAACGGATTAGCTGAATCCTCAAACAAGAATCTGATTCGAATCCTCAAGAAAACTGTGATAGAAAACCAGAGAAGTTGGCATGTGGCTCTCCCAAATGCCTTATGGGCAGATAGAGTAACCCCGAAGAATGCTTTAGGTGTCTCCCCTTTCACTCTCGTCTATGGCAAGGAAGCCATACTTCCCCCAAACATCTTACTGCCATCCTTGCAATTGACCCAAGCCTCTCGGGGTTCTGGTAGCCAAGCCTTACAATCCAGGATCAACACCCTGCTTCAACTGGAAGAAGCCCGACACAAAGCTAAAGATCGATTCCATCAACACCAGGATATAGTTAAGAGATGGTTCGATAAAAGGAAATCTGGCAAAAGGGATTTTGAAGTCGGGGATCTGGTCCTGAAATGGGACCATAATCATGAAGGCAAAGGAATGCATACGAAATTTCAACATCTATGGGTAGGCCCGTACCAGATTTCTGCAAAATTAGGCCCATCCACTTATAAATTGACAAATATCGAGGGAGAGGAAGTAGCCCTTCCACTCAATGGCCTCGCCCTGAAACAATATTTCGCATAGTCTCCTCGAGACTTCCTGTACATAAATAAAATTGTCTTTTCGCTTTCGCTTTTAGCTGTTTTATTTTTCAGCCATATTGTTTCTTTCTTTGTTATTTGAACTTTTCGATAGGTTGTGTTTTCTGAAGCACCCTTTTGTTGAGTTTCCCGTTGAAGATAGTTCTCGCAAAGAAAACTTGCAACCCATGAGTCTGGAACCTTGCTCAGTAAACCCGGTCTGCTGTGCTCTCGCTGAAATGTTCAAAAGGGGGCGCAGCCTACCCTGCTAGTCACACTAATCCTGTTCAATAGCAGAGACCCATGGCCATCTTCACTACTATCGTTGGGCTCCACCCACTCTCACACTTTAAAGGCATCTCAAGAAGGTTACCTAAGTTGGACCCATGGAAAGTGGTGCCTCTCGAGGACAGGGGGTATTGAAATGACTCCATGCTGCTGATTTAAAAGCCAAAATGGCCTGCATCCAAGAGTCTGTTTTCCAGGGATTCTCGCCTCAATTAAAGTATGGCCGAGACAAAAGCAAAAGGGACATGTAAAATCAAGAAGGTGGTCCAAAAGGCCCAGCTCAAAATAGGCTCCTCTCCGTCCGTGAAGTTTGATCAAATCAATAAAACCTCTAACTCACACAAAAGGACATTATGGATTGAGGAGCCCAAATCAAAGATCTATCCAAAAGAAAATATCCCTGGAAGGCTCAAACAGCTAAGCTGTCCAAAGTACAAGCATCCCAAAGGGTGCCAGCAGCATGGGAATGAGGAACAAGAACAATAATGTCCATGAGAAAGTGTTGCAAATCCTATGGAGTCCGGCAGTAGTGACCATTTGAGGGATGACCCTCCTAAAAATGAATCTCATATGCTGGCCCTCTGAGAGTGGTGAAGATGCCTCGGTCGAAGCTCCCCTTTCCCCAATGGCTAGCAGGAAAAGTGCTCCTTTCCCCGCATGAGTCTAAAATGCTCAGCTGAGTAGTGCACCCGAGACGGATGTTTTAATGAGGTTCCGGACCATGTAGGGTATTTTTTCAGAGATCTGTGTTCGCCAGCGACTCGCCATTGTTGTTGCAGCAACACCCCTCCCCAAAATTTTGTACATATCGGGGCCCCCTCCTGTAGTTTTTGTAGAAAGTTTGCTTGAGAAGCCATCCCAGCCGTCAGCTCTGTTTTCAACATAAAATTCTACTTCCCTGCTGAACAGCTTGCCGACAATCCTTCCATGTTCTCCCCAATGAGCCAAAAGATAACCTAGTTTTTCCCAAACATTTTGAATAATTCAGACATTGTCCCGAAACGGCGGGAGTCAAACGTCCAACCTTTCCGAAAGAAGGACTTAGATGTTCTTTGTCAAAATCCGCGGAAGCTATTGGGCAAAACCACCCGAAACGGCGGAAGCTTTCGCTCAAGCCTTCCGCAACCACGGAAAGGTTCGAGTTGTTCACCCGAAACAGCCGGGAATTCAACGAAACCCTGCCGAAACGGCGGAAGCCATTCGGGTAAACTTGCCGAAATAACACAAAGGAATTCATCAATTTCTTCCGAAGTAAAAAGGACTTGGAATTTTTTTTTTTTGATCGTCGCTTCTGCGGAACGGTTCAAGCTCCGAAACGGCGTAGCTCCCGAAACGGCGAAGCCTTTCACTCAAGCCTTCCGCAACCGCGGAAAGATTCCGGCTACCCTTCCGAAATGGCGGGACACACTCGCCTTAGTCTCCCGGAAAACACTTAGAACATTTCACAACCGTCCGCGGAGAAATTGGAGTTCCCTTCCCGAAACGGCGGGGGAATTCAATAAAACGTCCCGAAACGGCGGAAGCCATTCGGATAAGTCCCGCGGAGGGATTCACGATTTCCTTCCGAAGTGTGAAAGAACTTAGATTTTTCTCGGAGAGCTTCGGCGAAAGCCTTCAGCCTTTTGCTCCCGAAACCGCGGAAGCCTTCGGGCTACCCTTCCGAAACGGCAGAAGCCAATCGCCTAAACCGCTCGGCAAAGGACTCCGAAACGATCCCGGGTGAATATGCGGAAAAGTATAAGTTTCGCTTCCGAAACGGCGGAAGCCATTCCCAAAAGCTTTCCGAAACTAGCGGGAGCCTTCACCAAACCTTCCCGCAAAATCAACAAGACTTTGAAATTTTGCTTTGCGGAAGCTTTCGCAAAAGTCTTCCGAAAATACCGGGAGCATTCGCTATATCTTTCCGAAAGGGCGGAAGCTTTGGCGTTACCCGTTCGCTACGCGGTGGTCTCTCGCGGAAGGCTTCGAGTTTCCTTTCTGCATTAAGCCCCGAAACGTCGGAAGCTTTCATTGAACCCTTCCGCAACGACGGATGCGATTCGCAAAATGGCCCGCAAATGACGGTTGCACGACAACCGAGATTGTTTGACATGACCGCTACGCGCGGCGAATTTAAACCCCGTTTTAATCACACCAACTACCAAATTAAAGGCTCACACGTGCCCATTCTTTATAAAATATGGTAGGGGCTCGACCAATACACCATTGTTTTTCCGGCCAACGACGTGCGATACCGTGCAAATCGCTCCAGCTCACCTCGCTCGTCCGTGCTCGCAGCCACCTCGCTCAAGCAATCCCCACGGTGCCGGGTAGGATCTTGACCTTGTTTTTCACTATTGAATTGTCTTTTTGGGGAAAACAATGGTTTTAGTGGGGTTTTGACGGGCAAAACATCCGTCAAGGGTTATGTTTGCCCGTCAGATACAGTGAACGGTGTTTTCTCTATATAGAATCGTCATCGACCTTCGTTAAAACGTTAATATTTTATTTTCATGGTGGTGGGTACGGGCGGTTAACCATGCCCCTTTTTTTTTTAAACCCCGATGCCGCGCCCCTCGTCTTGGAGAATTCGTCGAGCCCCATGGGCTTTCCATGTCCCCGGCCGTAAACCCGGACTTAAAACCCTGGGCCCTTCCATAAGCCTCAGCCCCTACACGCGAACCGAAACCCGTGAACATTTAAGCCACGCAAGTCGAAACGTGAAGCCATGGCCGCCCTAGTACTCCCCGTCAGCATATCCCCGGCGCCGTCGCCTTCGCCCGGACTAAAGTATCCCGTAGTGACTCGGCGAGTGGCCGCGCGTGACAATCGCATTCAAAGCCCTCACCGAGTCAACCCGCGTCTCCCCGCCATCGACCTCTCCAACCGCAACCATAACGAAAACATCTCCTTCCACTAGGTGGAACCGGAAGCCAATTGCTCCCGCAAACCACTTATTGGTCCGAAAACCAGTGGCTTCCGCAACATAGCTTATCCCCTCAGAAGCATTTCAGACTCGTCTTTTAAAGAGCTTTGAATGTTTAATTTGTATCTTGTGTTGAAATAATGTTTTGCTTCCTAAATATTTTGCTTCATTGACTTATCTCATTGATATTAAAACGATGTTGCTCTCTGCTAAAACCTTACAGCCTGTTGCTCAAATGATGACTTTGATGTGGATGTTATCAGGAATAAATCAAAATGCCGAAAACCGGTAAGAAGAAGGCGAAGATGACAGAAAAGAAACCTGCCCCTCCCAAGATTGAAACCTCGCTCCAGGACACCAAGTGCACCACTGGTGTCCCTCCAGAAATCAGATGGGATGACATATACAGAATGATCAGGGACCAAGGGATCCCAGATATGTTGCTGGAGGAGGCACCGATCTATCAAAATATCAGAGCCTCAGGCATAACTAGAGCCGCTACCCGCCCTGAGCTATTCCCCTGTGCTGAAGTGATCGGGTGGATACTCCAACATGCAGATGCTGAAGGGAGAGTGATAAATGACAGCGGGAAAGTGGCTATTGCCTCGTTTCAACCCGCGTATGTTGCAGCGGCCTACAGATTTCCCCGTGTCCAACAAGCTCTGACTGACGAATGGTTGGGCCAAATGGATAACGTCGAGATGGCCAAGAAGCTATTGAGGGGAGGGAAGCATTTGAGAAAGAAGGGAAATGATGAATATGACGTATAGAACCTGAGGGCCCCTTTCAGATTGATCGCTTTGATGCTGTGCAGAATCTTCGGCATGCCCGATGGCATAGTATACAAGATTCAGTGGGTCCCTATCATTCACTATGTGGCATTTCAAGGGACAGTGTTTGACTGGGCCACTATCTTGTCAGATAGTCTGGCCTCAATGATAAGTGCTGCCAAACCCGGGCTGGCCTTGAAGAAGGCTGAATTCTTCATGTCTTCATACCTGATAGATTGTATCTTGGCCAAGATAGAGTTCCCTAAATTGGGGTGTACATGGGATAGGGCCAGCGCCCCAGTCTACATCGCATTCAAGATGTTGTGGGATCAGAATTACAAGCCCAGCTACAAACTCATCTGTGAGGGGTTCATCATGCCCCTATACGAGAAAATGTTCAAGGAAGAACCAATTTGCCTGTCACAAAACGCTTTGGAAGTCCTTGAGGATTATGGGGACTTCTACTTTTCAGAACAGGGTACCTACTTGAGAATGTTCGGAGGGACTAAGCCCCCGTCCATATTGCCGCAGTATGCCACAGACTATGTGGTGCTCAAGGAAGCAGTAAGACAACTCTTCTTAGATGGGATTGGAGCATTCCTCCACAAGCTACACAAGGCTTCCTTTCCCCCCCTACCTTTCTGCATAGGTGCTTACAAGTTTTCAGGGGTGGCCTCTGCCGACGAATTTGTTCAAGAGTTGAAGGCCTTCCATTTTGGTGAGGTCATCTTCCACAGGAACGACAGAAAGGGTAAAGTGGCCGAGCATTGCAAGGGGAACTATGCTAACTTCGAATACTCCCACTACCCCGATTCCGAGGAGGAAGCATTCAGAGGCATCAGCAACATGACCGAGCTACGGATCTGTCGCCAAAGTACTGGAGCGAGCTCTAGCTCAGCCAGAGCCCAGAAGACCACCCAGCAAAAGGAGAGAGAAGCCAAGGATGCCCGAGCTCAGGAAGAGCTCAGATTAAGAGAAGAGGCAAGGTTACAAAAGGAAGCCGAGGAAGCGAGAAAGCAACAAGACGCTGAAAATGAAAGACTGAGGAAGGAGGCTGAAGAAGCCCAAAAGCAGAAAGAAGCAGAGGCTGAAGAAGCCCAAAAGCAGAAAGAAGCAGAGGCTGAACGAGCTGAAGCAAGGAAGAAGGCGGAGGAAGAATTGAAGACAAGGGAAAATACCAAGGCAGGTGGGTCCGGTGTGCAAGACATGGAGATAGACACCTCTCAAGCAGGTGGCTCTGGTACCCAAAAGGAAGGAACAGACCCCGCTCAGGAAGTCCGGACCCCACCTATGGAAGAAGACATAGACATCATAAACCGACCAATTGTACCGTACACTCCATCTGGGAAACGTACGATGTCCAAATGGAATGAGTTTGTTTATGATAAGAAAAGAAAAGCAATGGTCCTCCAATCAGAAGAGAGGATTAAAAGTCCCTTCCATGATGACATAGTTACTCGCCGAGAGGTCGCTGTCATGCAGAACACAGACGCAGATCCCATCGCCATGGCATCCGCAGCCATAGCAATAGCACAGGCATCATTTGCCAATGTAGGGGTTATAGTCAAAGAAAATATATTGACAAAGAAGAGAGCACGTACCCTACAACAAAATGTGGCTAATGAGCAAGCCCAAAGAGACCTGGCAGTGAACAAATACAATTGCTTGTACGCTGAGCATAAGGAGTTGGCAAACAAGTACAGCTACCTGGAGGAGGAAAAGGACCAGCTAGCTCTCCAAATAATGATTGCAGAAGCGGAGAAGAGTGGAGCAGAAGAAAAGGCTTCCCAGCTAGAAGCAGACAAGCAGGCATTAGCTGAGCGGTTAGAGCAAGCGGAAAGCAGAACCTTGGACATGTCCCCCTTCCACGAGCTGTCATGCAATATCCTACAGCAAGTGTATGGCTCTCAAGAGCTAATCACTGATGAGGTATGCAAACTCAAGGCCATGACGGGTAGACTAAAAGAGGTCAATGCGGAAGCCCACAGGCTCAAAGCTAAGAATACCCGTGTCAAGGAAAATGTCATAAATCAGATGGCATGGAGGGAAGGGAAAGGAGGTTTCCCCCCGCATCTTCCTTTCAAGGCCGTGGAAGATTTTAATGAAGATATAGCCTTGTTGGAGTTTGGCCGGAACTGTGCCAATAAGCTGATGGCCAGTGTGCAGAAAACCACAGATAGAATCAACAACCTATACCAAAAGCTCAAAGGAGTCCATGACAACTGCTCATTGAGTTTCCCTCAGACCCTAGAAGACTTCCAGGGAAAGGAGCAGCGGTTATCTCAACTGAAAGAAGAGATAGGCGTCCAGATGGAGTATGTGAAAAGCATTGATGTCCTTGCCATGGATGATCTCCAACATTACATCGGTTCATCAACACTTCACAACCATCTGCTGAAGGAAACATATCAAGCTGCTGAAGCAGAAGTACAAAGCATTAAAACAGAGCTCGGGAAGAATGTGACTTGTCAGAAAATCCTGTTTCTTGCTGCAGCAAACATAATCATAAGAGACACATGTGTGTGGCACAGCTACATAGAAGAGGAGGTCAGGAAAGCCGCAGCAGCAGCAGAAGCATCAGTAGATCCGACAGCCTCTCTCCCAGCAGCCTCTTCCCCAGCAATGACAGAAAAGCCAGCCAGTTCAATTCCCCCTTCCCAATTAGGAGCAGCATCAACAGGGGATTCGAGGGCCTCTGCCCAGGCAGCACCAGTGACAATCAACTTGGGCGACCCTTTGCCAGCGGAAGCTCACGCACAGGAATGAAGAAGATGAATTCAGTGAGCCACTCTCTTCAGCAAGACACGTGCCCAGCAGAGAACGCTTTGATTTTAGCAAATTTTCTGTTATATATATTTTGAATATGTAAGGCGTAAGCCATGGGACAGCTGTCCCTGATTTTGTCAAAATATTTTTTGGTAAAGGAAGTGACCATTTTGGGGGTCGATTATAGTGGAAATTCCTGTAAATGACAGGTGGGGAATGCTAGGTGTCAGCCCAGAGGGCAAATTTGTAACTATAAATAGAAGCTAGGAAAGATTAGACAGGACTTTTGGCAGGGAATGAAAATTGTGGGCAAATGATATGAGCTATCTTGTATCGGGTCTGTAAATTGAATTTTCTAATAGAAGCCACGGGAGATGGACGTTTTGCTTGGAATGTTGGGTCGCTTTATATTGGACTATTCTAATGACTGCAATCCTGCAATGTGAGATCATTCTTGACTTCTGAATTATTTCTTTGCATTAATGATTTTGCCCTCCTCTAGGCATGCGTTCTCTCTATTTTGTGAACAATGAAATGTATTGCTGTAGATTCCTTGGTCCAGATCGAATAGCTAACTGTTCTTTCTTCCGGGTAATCCCTGTGGCTCATTGTTCATGACTTTAAATTGCTCCTTGCAGGGATCTTTGAGTTTAATTCCAGTTTAATTACGTTTAGATCTGTTTCTTTATTTTGTTACACAGATTAAATAATTTTTGCTTTCTTCTGTTTATGAGCAATAGATGCGCTCTTTATTCTTTCGTTTCCCTCTGTTGTCTGAGCAATAGATGCGTTCCATGCTGAATGAGAAGCTACCTTCTCAAGATCTTCATGTTGCTGTAGCTTTCATTGTGAGAAATAATAGCTATCTGTTCTTTGATTACGATAACTGTTACAGCTGATTGCTCCTCCCTTAAGCGTGTTCCCTGCAGGGATAGATAGACGTGTTCCCGTTTCTAGATTTAGATCTGTTTCAATTGCATTTAGATTAAGTATAATTTAGGCATGTGCATCTCATATAAAACACATAAAACCCAAAAGAAAGGTGGATTGGGCCATAACCGGTAGAATCGGATTTAAAGTCCAAAACCACGGTTGCCGGAACCGCTAACCGGATGGATTCCCTACACCAAACGGGAGATAGTCTAATTGGGACCGTCTCTCGGGGAGAATCCCTTTCTGATTGATGCTACGATATCCGAGGCATCAACACACTTCTACGCCATTTTAGATCTATTTGTTTCCGATCCCTTCCATGTCGTTTCAGATCCATTTGTTTCCAATCACTTCCACACCATTTCAAATCTATCTGTTTCTGATCCCTTCCGCGCCGTTGCAGATCCATCTGTTTCTGATCCCTTTTGCACCGTAGCAAATCCATTCTGGAAAAACAATATGTTTTTCTCCATATCTCCCTTGTTTTCACTCCGTTTCCCTTGAAAATTCCCTGACACCCCTGCCATCCTATTCTGCATCTTTCATTTCTGAGGACCCTATCCCAAATTCCACTTCCCAAAGCTGGAAATCCCACATTTGTCTATTTTTAGGGTTTTCCATAACCTCTTTAATTTTCACCCAATCACCTTCAAATTTTGCCACCGTGTCGAGTCCCTATTTCTGCTTCTTTGTCCCTCTCTCACAAATTTTCCCATTCTTTCACCCCGCTTATGAAATCCTCATTTTATGCTTCCCTGTCCATTAGAAAGTGTCCAAAATCTAGTCAAACCCCAATTACCCATCAGTGTTTTTCCCAAATCCAAATTTCCCTTTACTAAATAAGATTCTATTCATGTTTTTCTACCCATTAAAAAAAAACAAAAAAACTCCTGGTTATGGTTGTCACCCGCGCAGGAGCAAAAACCATGGAGGAAGCACTTGCAACCATCCAAACCAAACTCTAGGATCTAGATGAAAAATTTCTCGGACTCCATCTTGAGCATTCAACCATGAACAACAAACGACAGTCCGAGTCTTCATCAGACAATGGGTTCTCTTCTTCCAGCAATTTCCGTGGTCTGAAGCTTGATTTTCCTCGCTTCAATGGTACTATTCCAACTGGCTAGATCTATCGTGCAGAACAGTATTTCAGTCTGCATAATACTTTTGATGTCAACAAAGTTCCACTTGCATCCTTTCATTTGGAACATGAAGCTCTTCAATTGTACCGTTGGTACATCAAGGCTCATGAAGAGCCAAAATGGCCAGATTTTTGCCAGCTCCTTTTGCAATGATTTGGTCCTAGTGCTTTTGATGACTTCACAGGAGCTCTCACTAAACTTCGCCAAACTGGCACTGTGAGAGAGTTTCAAACAAAATTTGAGAAACTATCCAATCACACAGAAGGATTGTCTTATCAATTCTACAGGAGTTGTTTTATCAGTGGTCTTAAGGATGAAATCCGTGCAGAGGTTAAAATGTTCTGTCCCAACATAATGATGGAAGCCCTAGGGTTGGCTAGGTTGGAAGAAGACAAGATTGCAACCCAACAGTGCTCTAAAACCACTTTTGTTCCCTTCCGAAATATGGGTTCTCAACGACTTCCCATCCCGCTAGCTCCTCGTCCAACTCCTATCAAGCATTTGTTTGAAACATAGATGCAGGCACGCAGAGAAAAATGGCTTTGTTATAATTGTGATGAGAAATTCACTCGGGGACATAAATGTGTTCAACAAAAGATCTATCTCTTGGATGTGGATTCTCCAGCTACCTCTGAAATTGGTGAAGAAGCTCCAGATACAATGGATGATCAGGTCAACATTCAGGAGCCGCTTATTGACCCTCCGTCTCAGGAAGACCACCCAGAGATATCTCTCCATGCTTTAGCCGGAATCACCACCCCCCAAACAATGCAGGTCAGGGGTTACTTCGAGAAGCTTCCTCTTACAAAACTCATTGATTCTGGTAGCACTCATAACTTCATTGACCCTCGGATCGCCAAATAGGCTGATTGTTTTGTCCATCCTTACTCCAACTTTAAAGCCATGGTTGCCAATGGGGGCACCTTACCTTGCAAGGGGAAGTGTCACAATGTGTGTATCTCTCTGGAATATTATAACCTGCGCTCTGACATGTTTTCCTTGTCCTTAGGCAGATGTGATGTGGTTTTGGGCGTTCAATGGTTACGCACTCTTGGCCCCATCTTATGGGATTTTGCTGAACTTTGGATGTAGTTTTTAGTCAATGGGAAACAACACAAATTTACGGACTTACAACCAAGGACTCTCTGCATCATCAGTTCACATCGAATGAAAAAGATCCTTAAGAAGAATTTACATGGTGTCATCGCTCAGCTCCACTCCATTCAGATGCACCCATAAATGGTCTCCACTAGTTCCTTGGATAGATATGCAGGTGTCTTTGCTGAACCTGTGGGCTTGTTTCCTTCAAGAGACATTTCTGGTAAGAATTTAGCCACATCTATATCTCAAAAGGAAATGATGGCTATTTCGCATGCAGTACAAAAGTGGCAACCATACCTATTAGGAAATTATTTCTGCATCAAGGCTGATCTCCAGAGTCTGAAAAATTTCCTAGAACAACGGGTCTCCTCCCCAACACACCTGAAATGGGTTATCCAACTCCTAGGTTATGCATATGCGATCACTTACAAGAAGGGTAAGGAAAATCCGGTGGCAGATGCTCCTTCTCGCACATTGGATGACCCAGTTTCTCTTACAACTATTTCTTTGCTTGTTCCAAATTGGTTGAAATCTATTCAATAGGGCTATATCTTCTATGAACTCCATGCTTCTCCGTCGGCAGGGCACTTTGGGTTCCTAAAAATGTATGATCGGGAACAATGTAATGTATTTTTTCAGGGACTAAAAATGACAATTCAACAGATGGTAGCTGACTGTCATACTTGCCAGGTCAACAAGGGTGAACCAACACTCCTTTCGGGACTACTCGAACCCTTTCCTATCCCTACATAGATTTGGAAAGCTATTTCTATGGATTTACTTGAAGCGCTCTGGTGGTACAATACCACATCTAAAATGACACGATATGAAGTAGTCTATGGACAGGAACCACCATTTCTTCTTCCATACACCCTCAGCAGCTCCTCAGTTCAGGAAATTGACTCGGTTCTTCAAAACCGCGATCAGATTCTTCTCATTCTGTAAGACAATCTTCACATGGAATGAATTCGACCAAAACAACAAGCTGATCAACACCGTTTTGAGCGCACTTTTCATGCAGTTGATATGGTTCTTCTTCCTCTACAACCTTACATGCAATTCTCCCTGAAACTTAGAAGGCGTTAGCTTCTCTCTCAATCTATCACAGAGGTATTCATTGAGTGGCACGGAATGCAACCTGAGGATGCTCCAGGGGAACCACTCCTTTAGATTCCTCATCAATTTCCACATCTAAGGATTTGAGGACAAAGCTTTCTCTAAGGGAGAGGGGATGTTAGGATCCCATGTCAACCCTTCTCTTTACTTTGTTAGTATATTGTTGTTGGATGCATATGATTTGTAAGTAATCTCGTAGTATTTGTTGATCCATAGTTTGTATTAGCCCATGGTATTAACCCATAGTATTGGACGCATATGATTTGTAAGTCGTCCTGTAGTATTATATGTCCCATGGTATTGACCCATAGTATTGGGCATAGACTTAGTATATAAGTATGTGTTGAGGTCTCCTGAACAGGTGTGGCTCATTGGCAGTTCAGTTGTTATGATGTCACAAGTTGTAAATGAAGGTCATGAGTTCAAATCCCACCCGACTTTACCCATGTCCTATGCTTGCGGGGTGTGTGGGGCACCTAGGGGTATAGTGGTAGTGAGATTGGATACCTAGACCCCATGTCACGCGAGTACCAGCCCAGTATCCAATTTCCAATTCCCGTAGTTACAAAAAAAAAGTGTGTGTTGAGGCCAATGAAGGTACCGTGAAGTTATTTGTATTGAGCTTGCTCAAAGGAGGTTGCCCCCTCGAAGTGGCCTGCGATCAATAAAGTGATTTTGAGTTCTGTTATTTCTGCTATCTCGTGTATTTTCATTAATTAATTATTGCAGGTTCTTCACACCTGACCATATACTATATCCTAAGATTCTTTACAAATTTCAGTGCAGGCGGAGAATCCACATCCAAGAGATAGATTTTTTTCTCAACACATCTATGTCCCTGAGTGAATTTCTCATCACAATTATAACAAAGCCCTTTTTCTTGACGTGCCCACATCTTTGCTTCAGACAAATGCTTAATAGGAGGTTCTCTAGGAGCTGGTGTGATGGGAGGTCTTTGGGAAACCATATTTCTAATGGAACAAAAGTCGATTTGGAGCACTTTTGGGATGTGATCTTGTCCTCCTCCAACTTATACAACCCTAGGACTTCCATCATTATGCTGGGACAAAACATTTTAACCTCAAATCATATTGCATCTTTCAGACCACTGATAAAACAAATCCTGTAGAATTCATCAGGCAATTCTTCTGTGTGATTGGCCATTTTATCAAATTCTGTTTGATACTCTCTCACAGTGCCAATTTGGCGAAGTTTAGTAAGTGCTGCTATGAAGTCATCAAAAGCATTAGGGCCAAATCGTTGCAAAAGGAGTTGGAAAAAATCTGTCCATTTTGGATTTGCATGAGCCTTCTTGATGTACCAACAGAACCATTGAAGGGATTCATGTTCCAAATGAAAGGATGCAAGTGGAACTTTGTTGACATCCAAAGTATTATGCAGATTGAAATATTGTTATTCCCGGTATATTCATCCAGTCAGATCATCACCATTGAAGCGAGGAAAATCAAGCTTCGACTCATGAAAAGTGTTGGGAGAAGATAACCTAGTGTCTGCAGAGACTCTAGATGTCGTCTATTATTCATGGCTAAAGGATGAAGATGGAGGCTGAGAATTTTTTCATCCAGATCTTGGAGTTTGGTCTTGAGGGCTACAACTTATTTCTCCATGTTTTTTCCTCCTGCACGGGTGACAACCATAACCAGTATTTTTTGGGGGGGGGAATGGGTAGAAAAGAAAAACAGAAATGTTACACCAAAATATAGTCATCATGAGTCATGTATAAACTCCATGCCTTAATCCCTAAAGTTCCCTGGCTAAAACATTGACAGAAAGATTGTTGTCCTTCTCTTTCATTTTTTGTTGTCACCCTGACGCACCCTTCCTTTGAGAAAGGAGCGTTGAACCCTTGGTGACGCACTCTGCACCTTATCAAATCACGTTAGTGACGCATGCTACCTTTGTGCATAGTGCGGTGATCCACTTATGATGCAATTTTCCTTCTTGCAAGGTGCGTCAGAGTTGATTAAATTGGATAAAAGGAAGCTTTGAGCGATTTCTCGAAGTTTGGTGACATGGAGGATTATCCCTAGATGCTAGGAAATATGGAATTCGATCCCCTAACCTAGTGGAGTGATCCCTTAAGCCTCTCCCCTAAATATTCAACCTATTATATTCCTTTAGCCCTATATATACAACCCCCTTCTCCATTGTAAAGGGAGGAAGCACCATAGTACTCTTATGTTGGTGAAATTATCCTAGGTGATCCTAATTCATCCTTTGGGAGGCAACCATTCTACCTTGGAGTCTAGGATTGTTGATGGAAGTTGCAACGTTAAGGCTTCGGTTGTGACGTTTCTTCCCTATGTACTTCTGTTGATTACATTAATACAAGTTCTTTCCATAAGTGTTGTTGCATTGATAATTATTAGGATTTTCCTCCTTAACTGTTATTCTAGATCAATTCATGTTCATATGCTTTTACTGCTTGTATGTTTCCACTTGCTTGACATGGTTTTGCAGCTAAATATTTGAAGAATTTGGAGCTTGGAGAAGCAAGGAGAAAGGAATTACAGACTTGAGGTAAGCCACATCTTGACCTGTCTAGTATTTCTATTGATCTAGGAAAGTGATTGGTATTGTGTATCTATTTGTTCTAGATACACTTGGACTATGGAGATCTGTTTGAGTCCGCCCATATAGATTGTCCATAAACAAATTTGACGACCATACTGGGGATATTGTTATCCATAATTTTAATTTCATTTTGTTTTGGTTTCATTGAGTTCCGTTTAATCAACTTTTTAGCCTCTTAATTGCCTCCTACCATTGGATCTGATCATCAGATATTTTATGGGTGACTCTATTCAGGATCAGTATTGGACCTGCTAGCCTTTTATTTTTGGAGAACTTTTTATTTTTTGTTGCTTGATCCCCACCCAACGCACCTGTTCCATATATAACCTATGTCACTGTATTTCTAACGTGCTTATATGGTGAACAGACTGCATCACAGACGCTTTCTAGCCTTTGGAAACCTGTGTTGCTGATGCACTTGGCCAATGTGCAGAGTGCGTAGTTGGACCTCCCAATGCTCTAGTGCATAATAGGAGGGCACGTCGCCTTCTATTTCATGGTACCTAGGTTAAAGTTTTCTCCATTTTGGTTTTTGGTCTCATTTTTAGAGTTCTGTGTGTTGGACTAATTAAATCCATTTTCTATGTCATATTAATACATTAGTAGCATTAATTAATAATTTTATGATTATTTACTATGTATTAGACTAGATAGTTGGCATATGAGTCATTGTGTGGACCACAAGCATCATTGTGTGGACCACAAGTTTCCTAAACTCATTAGAGACTATTTCTGGATGTCCTAAAATAGATTCTGGCTATTTTTAGACAATTCTGAGTTAGAAAGGCGCACTTGCTTCTTTTACTGCTTTTTACCACTTTTTGGGTGAAAGGTAAAAGCTAGTTGACTAGGGAAACTGTTTTTCGGACCACTCATCCTCCATGATGTTTCTTCTTTCAATTTTTGAGATTTGGCATGGTTTTTCATCATACATCACTATCTGATCACTAAATCAGAAATTCGTGAGCCTTTGGTGTGACTTGGAGAACACACTTTCCACCTAGGGGGGATTTGCATTATTTTAGTAAGTCATCTTTTGTGTGAATTCAAATGGAATATTTATGCATTCCAATCTCTGATGTAAATGTATATATTGACATCCATTTAATTGACCAAGGTTGGCTGATGTAATATTATTCTCTTGAGTAATTCAGTTTGCATCTCATGTGAGTAAATTTCAGTGTTCTTGACTAGTTGTGTGAGATCTTCTATGAGAGTGTGTAATTTCTTGATCAGATCTTGGTGTGAACTAAATTTCACATTTTGTACTGCACCTTAAAGTCACAAAAACCCTAGACCCAGCGTATACTGTTCTTTGGCTTGACTGTGAAGTTTTTGTGCCGATCCAGGTCCTAGCTAATCAAGCGAGTGATCCATTCATTGTGGGAAATTTCAATCTCCCATCGACGTACTCAGTCTTTTGAATCCCGATCATTACACCATATATGTTCGATTTGTTCGATTTGATTTCCGAGCCTTCTCATTTTTTTTGCTTGGTTTTGTGTGTGTTGAGTGTTATTGAGATTTTGGGTGATCTTACCTTTTTGAGAATTCCTCATTATTTAAAGTTTGCAGTAGTGTATTATTTAATTTTCTGAATCTAGATCTGGGAAGTGCCACCATTCTCAGATTTTTCAGTGTAGTTGAGTAAGAAATCAAAACATTGTTCATTATCTTCGCTTCGAGTTTCTTTCTTGAAGTCATTGTAGAAATTGAAAGATCTTTGAAAAGTTTTAAAGTATCATCATCATCTTGTATTTTCTTAGTTGTGAAAACTTGTTTATCATTCCTTTGAAAATTTCAATTGCATTAGAACTTTTACGAAGCATTTCCGAAGATTGAAAGATTCTTGCATTTTTTTATTTCCTTCCACTTCTTGATCTTTACCTTGGAAAATTGAACTTATTGCATCCAAAGGGAATTCTCCTTTTCATCTTAGCGTAGATTCATTTAAATTTGAAAAGAGAAAAAAGACAACATTTAAGATTTGATGTGTGTTATTTCATTTTTTTTGTTAGCTTAGTGAAAAGAGTGCTTCATTTTTCTTTTGGTTGATTTTGAAGTATAGGGGTACTTGTCTATTTTTTTTCTACTATTGGAAACAACGAAAATTTCTCCTTGCCATAGATAACTGTCATCAAATAGAAAATAAAATATTTTCATTTGCATGTAGCTTAGGTTTGCATTCTTTTTAAATTCCTGTCTACACCTCATGCATTCACCTAGCCGTAAAATATAAAATTTATCGGTAGTGTTAGGTTAAAACTGTATAGAAAATTGTGTGTTAGGTTAGAGACGTGTTTCGACATCTTTAAGTGTGGTAGCTGCCATTTTTTTCTTGCACTACATCTCGGGGGCTTGTAGTTCTTCCACATACCAACCGGTATATCGAATGGCCTTTCACGTACCCTTGGGTATATATAAAGGTACTTCACGTACTTAGTAGTATATTGAAAGGCTCCTATCGTACGGTTGTGCATTAGAAAACACCACAACGGATTTGAGCTCCCACATACATTGCGTATATCGAGAGAACCTTCTAGGATTCTTGTAACCATCTGAGTTAACCTATTGGTCGTCTTGGCGTGGAAATACACCGAGAACAACACTCGGGGAGATACTACGAACTTGGTTCAGGTAGTTGGGTTATACGGTCAGGGGTACTGTCCTAATCCTCCCTGGTTAGTGCTCTGAAATATTGGGCCAAGTATAACTATTGGACCCTATGGTATATCGCGAGGTTCCAAACTATTGAATCCACACCTACCACATAAGTTTGCTTGTGGCTTTAGCTTGTGTAGATTTTGGATTGCATTTATTTTTTATAGAAAACACTTAGAAGAAATTTTGTTTCAGTCATTTTGGATGACCAACCTTTTAGAAGATCCCAAAGAATTTTGAACTTGCCACATGGATATCCCCTTAACCGGGAGGAGAAAACAGGAGCAAACATGGATCAACCTACTACGTCTATGTCACATGAGGAAGATACCTCTACCTTAGAGTCGGGAATGAACTATTCATCCCCCGTAAACCCACTTATCTCTGATCCTACGGGACCCTTGATAGTGGAGCAACCTACTTCATATGACACGTCTTTCCACCATTCGATGGAAGGATCTCCTGGAGCTACAGATTAGGTTTTCAGTCAACCCCGGGATGACCTTATATCAATGGTGTTTGGTCCAACTGCATCTTTTTGGGACACCTCTCTAGGTCGACATGTTGTCGATTTTGGGTCACTTCCAATGGAAGAAACTATACCTTGTCAATGGATTCCTAACGATGAGTTTCTTGCACCACTTTATGAGCATATGAGCCATTTGCAAATGACTGACGAACAACTTAGACATCAAAGTCTCTCACATAGAGCAAGTTTGGAAGTACCCATTTTTATATATTCCCCTGTACGTTCTTTATCTTTTACCTCACCAGAAACATCCACACCGAATACGACCACTTATGAACCAGGTGTTAACACCCAAAAAGTGCTCACTAGCTCATTTCCGTATTCACATGACCCATTTGTCCACTTTTTCACCATCTGAGCCTCTGAAACCAACAAAAGGTCACCAAAAGACCTGAGTACACCCCTTTTTCCATTAAAAAAGATTATTTTTCCTAAAAAAACATAAAAAACCCTCAAAAAGGATCCAAATTCCCAAAAATATTAAAAAGGGAATTAAAATATTGATTTTATTCAAAAAAGGAAAAAGGAGGGAAAAGTACCTAAACCATGTTGGTCAATACCATTTGGTTTCCACAAAACCACAAATGGTATTCCCCACCACCAAAATCTATAAAAAGGTGGTAGGGGCTCCTCATTTCACATCCATCCATTATCTCATCCTCATGCTGCCGAAATCTTCCTTGAGCATTTTGGCCATTGTAAGCAACCTTGGAGAAGGAGACCTCTTGGAGCTTGGAGCTACTCATCTTGGGAGTTGCTCAACATCAACCTTCACCATTGAAGGTATTATCGCAAGCACTTGCTTGCCCCCTATTTTTTAATACAAATTCATTCTTTAATATTTTCTTGTTTTTGTTTTTTAAATGTTTACACTATTTGCTTATATTCTTGCATAGATCCATGATTAGTTTTGTTTAGATTAGTTTCTTGTTTAATTCTATTGAAACTGCTGCTGCTAGTTAGCAGGTGCCCATATCACTAAGCCTAGTTGCAAAACCGGGCCAACACCAGGTCAACCCTTGTTTCCTACGAGTGTGCCTAAAATTCAGGTGACCAGTTCTACATCTTCTTTGACCCCAACATCCGAAGGGAAACCTTCAACCTCTATTAACTATGGGACCTTACCTCCACCTCCCCCACCTCAAATTTTGAGTGGAGGCTATATTCTGCCTGTTAGTTTACAGTCAAGCGGTAGTAATCCCTTTGTTAGTAGTCAACCATTTGTTACGGGTCAACCTAGTATTAGTGGTCAACATTCGATCACCAAGAGGACTCCAGTAAGCGGGCAATTTTCGACTGGGGGGAAACCCCTGGTTAGTGGACCCAACCTGATTGGGGGACATCACCTAGTTAGTAGTCATAACGTGAGTCGAGGATATAATTCACATACAAGCTATAGTATCGTTGGCAATCCTCTTCCAACCATGGGAGAACCCATGTGGACACATCATATAGGGGGGCCATATATTTGGACCCAACCCCCATGGGGACATATTTTTCCAGGACATCATAATCCTAATGTCAGATAAAACTACCCAGGAAACCTTTTTCCTGGATTACCCTACCTTGGAAACCCAAACAGCCCATGGGGACACCATAATGCTCCGCCAACTGGACCTCCGGTTGGTGGACCACCCCCACCACCTCCATCAACTATCCCACCACCTCCACCACCATCCGTTCCAGCACCACCACCACCCCATTATAGGGGAGGAAGACCCCTACATTCTAGCAGAGGACCACCCATTCCGGAGGAGGAGGACCCGCACCTTATGGTGGAGGACCACCCCATTTTGGAGGAGGAGGACCCCCACCTTTTGGTGTCATACCACCCCATTCTAGAGGAGGAGGACCCCCACCTTTTGGTGACAGACCACCTCACTCTGGAGGAGGTGGAACCCCACCTTCTGACGAAGGACCACCTTATGATGGCGAAGGTGGACCCCCTTCAGGTCCACCACCCAACCCAAGTGGCACACCCCCTATGGACAATTTCCCACGGGAGGAACTTACGACCAATCGGTCCATGGTCCTACTAGTACTCCAATGCCTTATCAGTACTACCAATATACACAGCCCAACCAACAATTACCATTTCTGGATACACTTGATCTACCAGAATTATCAAAGTTGACCAACGATCCCATCTATCATGGCAAAAATTGGACAACATCTCCGGTGAATTTACCATTTGACATCCCAAAGTTTGATGGAAAACCCAGTGAGGACTCGAAAAACCATGTAATTCCTTATCATTTGTGGTGCTTTTCCAACTCCTTAATGGATGATTCCATCCATTTAAGGTTATTCCAGTGAACCCTTACCAGCACTACTGCCAAGTGGTACATTGAGTTACCACCACACTCTTTTCCCGATTTCCACTCCTTGGCTATGTCATTTTTGACACATTTACAATTACCAATCCACTACTAAACCGGTATGGATCTTTTGAATTCTCTCCGACAAACCACCGCCACTTACATCTATGATCACATTCATGAGTGGAGGAGGAGACGACGTCTGATTAAAGCTCCCATTCCGAACCAAATCCTTGCAGATTGGTTTAAAAAGTCACTACTACCCATCGTAGCCAAAGATGTCACTATGAGTGGGGCCGTCACAAAAGAATAAGCTATAGCTCGTGCCCAGTACTTAAACTTGGTCTATGCTCAATCTGTCACTTTATATGATATTGTTCTCGATGCACCCTGCCCTACCTATGACCCAATAAAACCGCCCATGGGACCTCATGCCAATGGCATCATTGGTTCTGTTCATAACCAACCTGCCTCACAATCTGTTGGATCGCATACCTGCCATGTCTCAACTCCCCCCCCACTATCATAGGCTGGGAACAACACCAATAGATCACCCACCTCTACTGCCACCGAAGTACTGAATTTAGTCCAAGCTGCTTCACCTTAAAAATCAGGTGGAAAAACGAATCACAAAGGTAAAAAAAAAGGTCTTCTAATCAGTAGGATCCCAAACAAAACAATCCTGACAATACCAAACAAAAGTGGAAGGTTAAGTATCCTTTTTTACTATGCGGTGGTGACCACTTCACCAAAGAGTTCCCACATCAGGAAGGAGTACAAAATTTCCTCAAGGGGAACCCCACACCCGCAATCCTAACTGATCCCTTCCCCACGCAACAACAACAAATTATCACGCAACAACCCTCTCCTTCTCAAGGAGATCCATCCTCTACCACTCATGTTCTCATGATGCGTAGTGAACCTATCAACTTGAACACTCGATCACATTCCTATGGATCAGTACCAACTAAGGAATCTAATGGAAGTAATACTGAAAAACCTTCTGCATATACATCGGACATTCCCTCGCCCCAAGGTCCTCTCAAGATTGATAAAACTTCATTTTATTCAGTGCTATGTCTACCCAAGAGCACTATTAGAAAATTTGTTTTCAATCCCAATGCTCGAGATGCTCGAAACTACAACATTGTAGAGGACTTAGCAGAATTCCCTTGTGCTATGTTGACATTGGAAGTCCTAAAAAACTCTCTTAATCAGCGTAAGACTCTCCTCGCTGATATCAACGCTGTAGACCCTTATTCCTCAAATACCATAATGTTTTGACTTGAGAATTTAAAACCGAGGCTTTCCCACCAACTTGCGTTCCAAATCGTCACCAACATCGCTGGGAAAATCATCCATCGTACTTTATTAGATGAAGGAGCATCCACCTCAGTCATGTCGTTATCTTGTTGGCGAGCCATTGGATCTCCCGAGTTGAACCGTTCCCGTACCACTTTAAAAGAATTTGACGGTCATGGATTCCAACCACACGGGCTGTTACAAGCTTTGGAAATAGAGCTCGGGGGAAAGACCATTTCCATTAATGTGGAGGTCATCGCCGCCCCATTGGATTATAATTTACTTCTTGGTAGGAATTGGTTTTATGCCATGACTGTGGTCGCATCATTTGTATTCCGCATTGTACAATTTCCCCACCAAGGGAAGATTGTCACTATCAACCAGTTGGATTTCTGTACACCGGACACCACTACTCATCCTACAGACAATGTACCACTCTTAGGACATTCGTCACAAATATATGAGAGTGTGGGGGTAGGAATCCTTAAATATTCATCCCTCATGGGAGTCTTTCCATCACTAGATCCCCCTTCCCATGTTTCCACAATGAACATGATTTCTTCTATGATCCCCTTACCATCCAACTCCATTGACAAATGGCTCACGCCTTGATCCTGATAAGTTGGAATCGATTGGAGATGTTATGCCTCTAACACCAACAAAAGCTATTTACGAGGCTGTCTAACCGACACCTGATGACCACTCTTCAGTGGAATCTACTACTCATTCTCCACCCTTACAATGGAGTTCATCCCCAACTGATCCTCTTCTCCAGACTTTTCATTCTGACGAGTCCATCATGGAGATAATGAGTAGGTATTAACCCCCATGGGAAGACCTCCACCATCGATCATCTTTCCTCCCACCACTATATTCTGTGGAGAACCACATTGAAACAATCATTTCCCCAGATGTCTTTCTCTACCCCCAATCTCCTATCCTCACTTTTGATGTGGTAACCGAGGGTAAATTGGAAAACATTATTCCTACATTGTCGATCGACATCTCAGCCACACTCGGATTCATGGAACATATTTGCATAGGCCAAAACTGCTATCTTGAAGAGATTACCTCATATACGGCCTTCTTCCAACAATTCCATGACATATTTGCATTGAGCTACAAGGAAATGACTGGGATTCATCCTACTATCATTGTACATGAGATCCAAACATATCTCGTGTTCGGATATCCACATCATCATTTTCAGGACCTTGCATGCAATTAGGGTTTGCATGCAAATTCTAGGGTTTGCATGCATCCCAGTCACCAAGTTGATGCCTCCAACACCTTATCCACTTCATTCTAGCACCTGGGAGCTCCTTCCATCATATTTTTATCCCTCCTAGTCATGAAGGCACCCACTTCTCACCTACTACCAGAGAAGGGCGCACTTATTCACCTACCCACTCAGTTTACACTCAGTTAGCTCCGATTCTCCTTGATTTGAGGCTAGTTTCACTCCCGACTGACTGTTTCACTCCATTGGACCTCCATATTGACTAGATGACTTGTTCTAACTTCAGTTAAGCCTCCCATGCACCCTCCACTAAGCCTCCTTCCCTATATCAGTATATCAGTGCTACACACTTCAGTTACACTTGTTACACTCAGTTAGACTCAGATTGACACCTGGATGACTGGTTCTTGTGCATTGATGACCACCACTAATTGATGATGAGGACTCCTAGTTGGAGCCAAGCTACACCATTTAGTAATTCGAATGACCTCCTTATTCAATTCGGATTGCTCAGTCATTGTTACTGTATTGTATTGTAATTATTCACTCTCATTAGGATATTGAGCACTGATGCATGTTTTGCATAGTTTTACACCATATTTCTATGTTCATCTGTTGTGATTGATTTAATTGTTCATTAGATCTGCTGTGAATAATTTTACATGGTATCAGAGCCATTGCAGGGACAAGATCTCTTTTCTATAGGTGTTCTACAAGGAGATTTGAGTGAATTTACTCAAAATTACAAAAGTTTTGGCATGAAAGATCTCAAGAGCATTCGCTCCTGTGCATGCAAAGCATAAAAATACTTCCAATACCACTCCAGAAGCTTGAGTTTCCACATAAATCTTGGATTTGATACATTGGACCCATTCAACATTGCTTGATATCCAATCCCAGGTGTGATGCAACTCTAAAAGGGTGGATTGTTCGACCTCACTGTTCTTGTATTGATTGTGATTTGCAGGTTATTGTCAACTTCAATTGCATTCGCTACCTTGCCTCTGCAAGCCTTTCTACATCAAAGTGCACTCGCTCCTAGAAATGGAATACTCTTCTTTAAAGCCTATCCTCACTCCCTTCAACTATTTTCATTGGAAAGATTATATGGAGATCATATTACATTCAAAAGGATTCTATAGAGTCACAGTTGGCCTCGAATTGGAGCCAAGCACATTGTCAGAAAGAACCAAACACTACAACAAGCTTGATGAAGCTTATGGTCTTCTTTGTCTCTCTATTTCCAAAGATCTTCACTTCCATCTCATCGGATTGAAGACTCCAAAAGCAATATGGGAGCAACTTGAAACACTTTTTGGAAAGCAGGACGAGCTTAGGGCCTTTTAATTAGAGAATGAATTGATTGCTCTTAGTCCTGAGAATTTCGAGACCATCAATGAGTTTTTCACAAAATTCAAGCACTTGACATTGCAGTTGAAGAAAAATGGATTTATCAAAGAGGATAAGCAATTGATCCTCTCTATTCTCACCAAGCTTGGTAAATACTATTCGGTATTTGTCTCTACTTTCAATTCTGGTCGGCTAACTACCCCGAATTGGAAGATGCCTACCTTGAATGCCTTCATTGAGTCCGTCACAAAAGAGCATGATAAGTTGATTCAAATGGGGTCCGTAAACTCCAAAGATTCAGCCCTATTTGTTCAAGGACCCAAGAATTCGAATGGTAAAGGAAATCAAAAGAAAGAGAAGCCCAAATTCGAACCTCACAAGCAAAGAGAGAAAGGAAAGCAGACGGATGTACCATCCAGTTTGAAGTTCAAGCAAAAGGGTAAAGAGGGTAAGGAAAAATCTAAATGTACTTATTGCAACCGTGGCTTTCATCCAAAAATTTCATGCATGAAGAAGACTATACATCAAATGGCCCTCCTTTTGGAAAAGAATATCATAACTCTTCCTAACGATGCAAGGAAGAAGGATAGGAATGATGATCATGAAAGAGGACAAGCACTCATGGCAACTGTTTCAAAGCCCACCACTCTTTTGATAGATTCCGGTGCATCGAATCATATGGCTGCAAATATTGATTCTTTTTCTTCATTCGATCCAAATAGCTCCATCCCCATCCATTTGGGAGATGACTCAAAAATTTGTTCGAAGGGCAAAGGTACAATCCATGTAGATCATGGAAGCTTTCAGAATGTTCTCTATGTGCCTTCCTTGGCTTCAAATCTTCTTTCTGTGTATCAAATGACACACACTGGTGAACCGAAGCAAGATATATTCAGCCCTAATACAGTTGAAATTTTTGATATCAAAAGTGGAAGACTTATTGCAGTTGGAAAGGCGAACCACACTGCAAATGCTATGAGTTTTCACACTTTATTCCGCTTGCAAAGCCCACTGCTCTTCGCACACATGGTAATGAGGTTAGTAGGATTTGGCATGAAATATTTGGACATATTAATTATAAGTATTTGCTTCTATTATCAAACAAATCAATGGTAGATGGTCTTCCACAACTCCATTCCTCGAAGGGAATATGCACCGGT
The DNA here is from genome assembly GCA_027924585.1 of Larix kaempferi. Taxonomy (NCBI): domain Eukaryota; kingdom Viridiplantae; phylum Streptophyta; class Pinopsida; order Pinales; family Pinaceae; genus Larix; species Larix kaempferi. Next base: position 416,110 of record BSBM01001241.1, read on the forward strand.
TTCATTATTGGGAAGCACCCCGAGCACAGGTTTGACAGCGGCAAAGCTAGCAGAGCTTCTACAGTTTTTGGGTTGATACATTTCGATATCAGTGGTCCACTACTCAATATGTCATTAAATGGTTCAAGGTATGTTTTGACATTTATTGATGATCTTTCCAGCTTTACATGGGTATTTTTTCTCAAAAACAAGTCAGAAGTGCTTGAAAAATTCAAGGATTTTAAGGCTTCTGTTGAGACCGCCACTGAGAGAAAGATCAAAGCTCTTAGATATGATAATGGTGGAGAATATATCAGGGCCAAGTTGCTACAACTTTCTGCCGAAAGTGGAGTTCAGATCCAACATACAGCTCCCTACACACCCCAGCAGAACGGTGTAGCGAAAAGGAAAAATAGGTCACTGAAAGAGATTGCTACTTGCATGATTGAGTCAAAAGGTTTGGCTGCAAATATTTGGGATGAAGCAATTAATGTTGCTGCATACATTCAAAACCGAGTTCCACATTCATCCGTGAAAGGTATGACTCCTTTGAAAGCATTCTTTGGTCACAAACCGGATGTGTCAAATTTGAGAGTTTTTGGCTCTACTGCATGGGCTAGAATTCCTCCAAGAAGAGACGAGCTTTGGATCCAAAAAGTATTGAGTGCATAATGATAGGATATGGGGAAGAATAAAAGGCATATAAACTCATGGATATCAGATCCAAAAATATATTCATAGAGCGCAGTGTGCAATTTGAAGAACCGCTTCAAGAATTGCAACTAGTCGAGGAAGAAACTGTCGTTTCACCGCCTTCACCAGCAGAAGATTCGAGCAGCGATAATGAAAGTATTGGTTCTGATATTTCTGATATTGTAGCAACACATGATGATCATGACATATCATTTTTGGAATCCGGCCATTATGAGCCTCCTCAGTTACCAAAGTGGGCCCAAAACACTCTTCAATCTGTTGGTTCGAACATTGGAAATCATGCTGATCCAAGACGAACAAGAGCAGACTTTCAAAGAGCAGGTATGGCTATTTCTATTTCTGATTCATTACTTCCTAAGATTTGTTATTTGATGATTGGTTCAGATCCCACAACATACTATCATGCCCACCAAGATCCGAGATGGCAAAGTGCCATGGATGAAGAGTACAGTTCTCTTCAAAAGAACAATACATGGGAGCTAGTTTCTCTTCCACCTGGAAGAAAATTAGTCCAATGTAAATGGGTCTACCGCACGAAAGTTGCTGCTGATGGCTCTATCAGAAAATACAAAGCTAGGTTGGTGGAAAAATGTTTCTCCCAAGTCCAAGGAGTGGACTACACTGAGACCTTTGCACCGGTTGCAAAGATGGATTCCATCCGCCTAGTTTTGGCAATTTCCGCATCCAAGCACTGGGAAGTGAACCACATGGATGTGAAGAGTGCTTTTCTACATGGAGATCTTGATGAAGAGGTATATATGAAGTATCCAGAAGGTTATACATCAGATCCATCATTATTTTGCAGATTGAAGAAATCTTTGTATGGTTTAAAACAGGCCCCAAGAGCTTGGTATGCAAAGATGGACTCCTTCCTTCTTTCTCGGAATCTCAAAAGATGCAAATCTGATCCGAATGTGTACCTACAGCAAGTTAAAGGTAATTTGTTGGTTATTTTACTTTATGTTGATGATCTTCTCATTACTGGTAGCACTCTTACTTCAATAAACAAGCTAAAAACTGCCTTAAATCTAGCTTTTGACATGAACGATTTGGGCTTGCTGAGTCACTTTTTGGGCTTGGAGATAGCTCAAAATTTTGATGGGATCACTATATCTCAGCAAAAGTATGCTTCCAACCTGTTATTGAAGTTTAATATGGCTGAAAGTAAGGCAGCCCCATTCCCATTCCTCTTAGGAATCAGTCTTGAGGAGGGAAATTCTACACCGCTTGCAGATTGCACTATGTATCGACAATTGATTGTTCACTAATTTACTTGACACACTCAAGGCTTGAAATTTCATATGTCGTGAGTGCTATTTCAAGGTATATGCAGCATCCCCATGAGCTTCATTGGCAGGAAGCCAAGCGGATCTTGCAGTATGTGCAAGGTACGAAACATTTTGGCATACATTATGCTGCAGATTCTGAGCTAGATTTCATTGGTTTTACTGATTCAGATTGGGCAGGTGATAACATAGATCGGAAGTCCAATTCCAGATATGTTTTCATGATTGGACATGGGCCTATTTGTTGGTCAAGCAAAAATTAGGCAGCCATTGCACTTTCTTCAGCAGAGGCAGAGTATCAAGGGCCAGTCAATGCCTGCATTCAGGCAATTTGGTTGCAGGGTATTCTTTTCGAGTTTGGTTTTGGTGGCACTACTTCGACTGTCCTCTTTTGTGACAATCAAATTCCTATCAAGATCTCCACAGATCCAGTTCAATGGCAGAGGACCAAACACATTGAGATTCATATGCACTACATTCGAGAGTTGTTGCATGATCGCACCATCATTCTGCAATATTGCCCTACCGATGAGCAAATTGCAGACATCTTCACCAAGATCTTCACCGAGAAGAAGTTATCTTACCTCCGTTCACTGTTGGGGGTGAGTTCCATCATGGTGGAGACAGATTGATACATTATTATGTTTTAGCTTGAGGGGGGGCTTTCTTCCCACTGGGTTTTCCCTCTTTCCTCACTTAACTTATTTTCAACATTTTTTTTTGGATTATTGTATTGGGGTGACCTTTGGTCTTAGTAACCAAGGCCCTACATTATTTTTTGCACATCATAGTATAGCTTTAGGGGGGGTGTTCAGATATCCACATCATCATTTTCAGGACCTTGCATGCAATTAGGGTTTGCATGCATCCCAGTCACCAGGTTGATGCCTCCAACGCCTTATCCACTTCATTCTAGCACCCGGGAGCTCCTTCCATCAGATTTTTAGCCCTCCTAGTCATGAAGGTGCCCACTTCTCACCTACTGCCAGAGAAGGGCACACTTCTTCACCTACCCACTCAGTTTACACTCAGTTAGCTCCGATTCTCCTTGATTTGAGGCTAGTTTCACTATCGACTGACTGTTTCACTCTGTTGGACCTCCAGATTGACTAGATGACTTGTTCTGACTTCAGTTAAGCCTCCCATGTGCCCTCCACTGAGCCTCCTTCCCTATATCAGTGCTACACACTTCAGTTACACTTGTTACACTTAGTTAGACTCAGATTGACACCTGGATGACTGGTTCTTGTGCATTGATGACCACCATTGATTGATGATGTGGAATCCTAGGTGGAGCCAAGCTACACCATTTAGTAATTCGAATGACCTCCTTAGTCAATTCGAATTGCTCAGTCATTGTTACTGTATTGTATTGTAATTATTCACTCTCATTGGGATATTGAGCACTAATGCATGTTTTGCACAGTTTTACACCATATTTTCTATGTTCATCTGTTGTGATTGATTTACTTGTTCATTGGATCTGCTGTGACTAATTTTACATCTCGATTCTAAACCCGTACGACAAAAATTACGTCGAGTGCACCCTAGGAAAACTGTGACTATAAAGGTTGAAATTGAAAAGTTGTTGAAGGCTGGGTTCACCTATCCTATTCCCTTGACATACTGGGTCTCTAATGTCATCCCCATTACCAAAAAATAGGGCACCATTAGGGTTTTCATCGATTATAGGGAATTAAATCAGGCTTGTCCCAAGGAGAACTACCCTACCCCATTTATCAACCAAATCATCGACAAATGCGTCAGAAGCGTCATCTTCTCATTCATGGATAGATTTTCTGGCTATAATATGATTGAGATCCACCAGACCGATCAACATAAAACTGCTTTCATATGCTCGTGGGGTACGTTTTCCTATCAGAAGCTCCCTTTTGGTCTTAAAAATGTTGGTGCTACATTCCAGTGGGCTATGTCATACACTTTCCATGACGTGAAGGACTTTGTAGAACCGTATCTTGACGATTTCCCTGCCAATTCGAATCGTCGTGAGTTCCACATTGACCATCTAACAACAATATTCCTCATATGTAGGTGGTATAAAATTCATCTAAATCCTCACAAGTGCATATTCTGTGTCGAGTCTGGACACCTCCTAGGATTCATCATTTCTAAATATGGGATCTATATTGATCCCCTGAAGGTGGAAGCCATTGTTTCTCTCCCACCACTAATGGATATACCGGAACTTCAAAGTTTGTAAGGGAAGGCAAAATACCTAAGGTGTTTTGTGTTTAATTTTTCCAAGAAAACACAGGGATACATGAGATTGTTAAATAAGGACATCCCTTTCATTTGGGATGATTATGCTTAGCAGTCCTTCGACAACCTAACAAACGATATCACCCATGCATATGTGCTACAACCGCCCAATTACACCAAGGATTACATCCTTTATCTTGCTTCTTCCACTACCACCACCTCTATGGTTTCAGTTCAGGAGGATAGTAAATCCCAGGAGCACGTGATTTACTACCTTAGTAAGGGTCTCATTGACTCTAAAATGTGGTATTCACATGTTGAGAAGCTAGCTCTCGCAGCAGTCATTGTTGTCCAAAATTTCCGCCATTATATCCTCCTCCGCACTACCACTATCATTTCCAACTCTAACCCTATGTACCACGTTCTCACATGCCAAGTGCTGGGGGGGAAATATTCGCGCTGGATCATAATTCTTCAGGAGTTTGACCTCCAGTTTGAGAAGGCCAAGTCTAAAAAGACTTTGGTTTTTGTGGAGCTTATCTGCAATATTCCCTGTACTGATCAGGGAACTGATCCCATTGAATCCCTCCCCGATGAGTCTTTGTTTCTCATTAGTACTTTTGACCCATGGTATGGAGACATCACTTTGTATCTACAGACCCAACGTTTCAGTCCTTAGTTATCTCATGACGACTGCCGTTGTGTGCGTCACCACACAAAGTACTACCTGATCATCAGTGATCCCTTATACTGTCGTGGTGTTGATTCTATCCTTCGACGATACTTAAATCATGAGGAGGATGAACACGTTCTGAATGATTTTCACTCAGTGGCATGTGGCGGTCATCTTTCTGGGATGGATTTAGCTCAGAAAATCCTACGCGCTGGATACTATAGGCCTTCCATATTCAAATATTGTATTGAAGTCATCAAGAAGTGTCCTCCTTGTCATCTTTTTCATCATAAAAAGTGCTCTCATCCAACCCCACTACATCCAATTATTTATGTCGTCCTTTTTCTAAATGGGGCATAGATTTCATGCATTGTATTCCTACCTCGGCCGGGGGGCATGGTTATGTCTATTTTACCAAGTGGACCGAGGCTATTCTTACATACAATGAATACGACAAAAATTCCGCAGTCTTTATGTTTAACCACATCATTACACGATTCGGAGTTCCTCAGGCCATCATCACTGATCATGGAAGACATTTCCAAAACAAGATGGTGGATAAATTAAGCGCCAGGTTAGGTTTCCGACATGAGAACTCAACTCCGTATTACCCACAATCCAATGGACAAGTAGAGCCCATCAATAAGGTATTGAAAACCATGATCCAACGCATGGTGGGTACACACAGGTCTAACTGGCACAATATGTTTTTTTCATCCCTACAGGAATATAGGACTTCCGTTAAGACTTCCACCAGATTCACACCCTTCCAACTAGTTTACAGACTGGAGGCAGTCTTACTTATTGAGTACAAGATTCCGTCATTGAAACTTGCAGTCGAACTTCTACCGAAAACCTCCGCCGAGGAAGAACATTTTCTGCACTTGGCTAAACTCGATGAAACCTGCCATTATGCATCCCTTGCTAATGAAGCACACAAGAAGCGCATCAAGGCCCAATATGACAAATCGGTCAAACCTCGTATCTTTGAAAAGGGAGATTTGGTCCTCAGCTACAACCAAAAACATGATAAGCTGGGGGCATGAAAACTTGAGTCCATGTGGCACGATCCATATGTATTTAAGCTTATTTTGGAGAAGGGATCATATGAACTAGAAGACTATGATGAAATATCTTTAGGAGAGCCTCGCAATGGACACTTCCTGAAGTGGTACTATTCCTAAGTCTTTTATGCATTAGTACTATGTATATATTGTACATGATGTGTGTTTTGTGTGGTGTGACGCTTTACTTTGAGTGTGTTAGGATCTTGTCTCTACGCTTATACCATGTTCTGCCTGAATGTGCAGATGGCAATGCATCTTGGATTTGTGGACGGCTCCAGCCGACTTACTTATAGCCTCGCTTTGGTAGCATGGGTACTCTATTCCCCCACCGACGAACTCATTAGTTCAGGGGAAGTTGTCTCAGATAAACAACCAACAACGTCGAAGAGTATCATGCGGTGATTGGATTGTTGACCGACAGTCTTTCCCTGGGTATGGATCACATTTTCCTCCACATGGACTCACAACTAGTGGTCTTTCATCTTAACCGAGTCTACGCTACCTGCGACCCCACGTTACTCCATTTATTTCAAAGAGTACGTCTCTTGGCGAGGTCCTTCGAATCCATCCAATATCTGCATATTTCGAGAGACATGAACACCATCGCTGAATCCATGGCCAATTTCATATTGGATTGGTACATCATACATTCATAAAAAAATTTATTGTAAAGATGTGAAAACAACATAACATGTAAATATCTATAATATAAGCTAAAGATGCACAAGATCCCATAATCATCAATGAAACACAGTATATAAGGCCGTAAATAGTGTTTTGTATATATATATATATATATCATGTCGATATAGTACAAAACATGTGGTACTCGTACAAAATATGAAGCGTATGAGCTTTTAGTAATTCCTCGCTACAAAATTATGAATCCCATAGATTTCAATACATACATATCACACATGAGATACTCTGTAGGATGCTCATGATAATAGATGATGGCCCTGTCTACTCTACGGAGCCGTGGACCAAAACGTGCTAAAACTGCTGCAGTTTGACGCTGGTATCGACTAGGTAGCTCATCTATAGAGGAATCTAGTATGTCCAGCGTCAATCTCTGGAGGTTCTCCTCCAATTCACTCAAATCCTTAGTTGCATCCTGGTGCTCCAACACTATGTCACATACCACCGCTCTCCGCTCAATCGGATAAGCACCCAATGGTCGATTTGGACCAACATATTAACAAGACATATGAAAACTACCAGTATCACTCAAAAAAATAAAAAATCATAAAATGAAAAACAAAACAAAGTTTTCATTCTTACCTAGGTTCCCCCACTACTCCCCCTCGGGAAGAGCCAAGTTTGGGTCACCTTTGAAGTCTGTGTCCACATATCGATAATCCTCGACAATGAGGATTTCCCCCCGCAACCATATGAAGAACGTGGGACCATAATTGATGATGGGGCTCCCACCTCCATGGCAGGCCATAAACTCAAACCAACGCACCATATGAGGATATCTCATATCTAGATCCTCTATCTCCACCTGAGGACGTAGAAGCAGGACTCGTTCCAGGAAGAACGAGACTACAATAGAACCATAACCGAACTATTTCAGCTCACCTTGATGACACTTGGTGAGATGATCTATGATATTTGTGAGGATTCCCTTGCACCAGTTGAACACAATTGGGGCCATGCACTTTACAACATATAACATATGTGCCTTTGTTTCTTGATGAGGAGCCCTGCTACCCGCCACTCTCTCTATGCTGAAAAGAACTGTGCACAGTGGTCGATCCATCACATTCTTGATGGGGATCTTCCCACCAAGCATCTGAGTACCAGGTATGCAAAATTGAGACACTAGTCTCTCTGTGGATTGGTCACTGCGTCGTGGCCCTGATAAAGAAACTGGGGCACCCCACTTGGAAAAACCCTTCAATAAATAGATGTCCTCTACATCTATGGTCAACGTATGAACACCAACTCGGAAGTACTGTTGGTATGGATCCCACAATCTGATCAAATACTCCAGTAATGGCACTTGGGATCTCATGCCCTGGATGTGAAATAATTTGAGCAAACCACATTGTTGAAGCGCATTCTTGGAATGAGGATCATTTTATGCTTGGGAATCCTCTATTTCATGTTCTCTCTCCTTCCACTGAACCATTTTAGTGACCCAAACCTATCCAAACAACATTTAAATAAGTATTAGAACCTTGGTATGCCTTTGGGCTTGGAATTTTGGGGCTTATTTCTTAGTTTGTTGGGACGAATTGCACCGATGCACCCCGTCATTTCACACAGTGCATTGGCGACGCACTCTACCCATACACGAAGTGCATTAGAGATCCCTCGATGCACTTCCCGTAAGGGGAAAGTGCGTCTCCTAGAGGGAGCGCAATTCCCCCATTATACAAGCTCAAAACCCAAAAAAATGGAGATTAAATGCAATTCTAATACACTACAAATGAAGAGGACAAGGTTTAGGCCTACCTGACGCTGATGGTGTCAAAAATGGCTAACTGAAACTCCCGCAATCGGCGCATGAAAATCGAATCTAAATGGTGTTTTCACTCCTCCAAATTTGGTAAAAAACAATGGTAAATATTTTTTACTATTTGTCCCTTTTTATATCAAAAGTGGAATATTGTTATTTTGATTTATTCTTTTATGGGTCAATTTTTACTATAGTTGGTAACATTTTTGCGTATGAACACCTAATTTGTCGTTTTGACCTAGTTTTTGGAGTATACAGGTAAAGTAAAGCAGCCTTGTAACGTTTCAGAAACTATTGTGGTCATTTCATGCTTGTTGTCAAGTGTGACACCGAGCTTACTTTTCTTTCTTTCTCGTGGTTGTAAAACGATCAGAATAAGTCACCGAGTTAGCTTTTATCACTTTTTCGGGTTCGTAAAACTCCCACGAAAAAGGAACCCCTTTGAGTTTCTCTTTAAGCCCTTTTCATGACTCCTTAAATATGAAAAGATCGCCAAGTGAACTTGATGATTTCATGCTTGTTAAAGTATTTGAATGATCATCTTCTTGGTGGTAGTTTACCCCTTTTTTGGATCGGGAGGTACTATTTACGAAAAACGATCACTCTGGTTAACCATGATTGCAAGAGTTCTTTTCACATTGTTTTATTCTTTTTGGGGTGAAGAGACTAACCTTTACGAAAAAGAACCTTCGGAGTCTTCTTTAGTTCTTTTCAGACTCTCTAAACATGAAATGACACCGATTTTACCTTCTTTGGACTCGTTAAAATATGTCATCAAAGGGCCTGTTTTGGCATGAACCCCTCCTATCTTAGGTTCATAAAATATTTGGGATTGGACTTGTCCGAAGGATGAGCTATACCGAGCATCTGTGACCCTCCTCAAGCTCGTTAAAAAACAAAATAGGTACTCATCAATCATGATGGGGATAAGGAAATAATTTGTGTTTCATTGTAGTTACGATAGTACTTAGTCACTCTTGAACATGGCACTCATCTGCATACACATTCAATACTTGGGTAATATGTTTTTCTTCAAGTATTACCGATCCTAAGATTCTTTCCATTCCTTTGAGTCATCCGAGGAATGCTTCCACCATCAGTTTCATTAGGTGTTGGTTCCATTCTCATCATGTCAATACTGCCAAGTCATGCCATGACCATGTTCAAGAGAGGTCTGTTCATCGATTCACTGTATGCAGTCATTCTACCTTCTATCATGTCGGTTTTCTTTGAGTCAGGCTCACATATTGATCTACAGTCCGATTTACTCCAAAAAATCTTTGATCATGTTTCATGTCGATGATGAGGGATACATCATGGCCCTCCTTCGATGGATTCATCCTTGTCGACTTCAGCACATCATCTAAGGATTGAATCTAGAAACCAATCAAGTACCTTGGGCCTACATGCCTTAATGGCAGGTTACCTCGCTTTCAACATGAGTTCACATCATTGACTCTTGATTGAAAGATTACATCGAGTTTTTGACCTCATCTCATTGATTCACATTCGATGGTATGTACTATGATACCTTAGGGATCATTGACATCAATGGTGATTTCCCTCGCACTTGTTAATGGTATACATCAATAACCGGTAATCAAGTGGTTTCTACCATGTTTGACGTCAAGACATTGTAATAACAAGGTTAGATTCGTATAATTGCGGGTTCATCTTGAAGACCCTGTGTTAAGTCGTGAATCTCACCCAGGATGCGTTGGGGATTGTTTCGAGTCATATCACATGGATCCACTTTTTATTGGTTGTGGTTGTGTTATCATCTCGTTATGGATCTACGCTTGTGTTTAGTAACCATGATTGTGTTCAGTTGGTCTCTACTGTCATGGATCTGCATTGTATTGGTCGACAACCATGTTGTGAGTCATGCGAGATGCATATCTCAGAGTCAGTTGTTCTGCAGTAGTATCTTCCAACCGATAATTCTTTCCTCCATCCCTTTCATTTTTTCCAAATCATTTCACCTATTTTATTTTACCAGCTTCATGCTTTGGAGGACATTTTGTTACACCAAAATCTTGTCATCATGAGTCATGTATCAACTCCATGCCTTAATCCCTAAAGTTCCCTGGCTAAAACATTGACAGAAAGGTTGTTGTCCTTCTCTTTCATCTTTTGTTGTCACCTCGACGTACCCTACCTTTGATCAAGGAGCGTAGAACCCTTGGTGACACACTCTACACCTTATCAGAGCGCGTTAGTGACGCATGCTGCATTTTTTCATAGTGTGGTGATCCACTTCTGATGCATGTTTCATTCTTGCAAGGTGCGCCAAAGTTTATTAAATTGGATAAAAGGAAGCTTCGAGCGATTTCTCGAATCTTGGTGACATGGAGGCTTATCCCTAGATGCTAGGAAATATAGAATTCGATCCCTTAACCTAGTCGAGTGATTCCTTAAGCCTTTCCCCTAAATCTTCAACCTATTCTATCCCTTTAGCCCTATATATACAACCCCCCTCTCCATTGTCAAGGGAGGAAGGACCATAGTACTCTTTTGCTGGTGAAATTATCCTAGGTGAGCATTCTATCTTGGAGGCTAGGATTGTTGATGGAAGTTGAAACGTTAAGGCTTCGGTTGTGATGTTTCTTCCCTATGTACTTATGTTGATTAAATTAATACAGGTTCTTTCCATAAGTTTTTTGCATTGATAATGCTTAGGATTTTCCTCCTTAACTGTTAATCTATATCAATTCATGTTCATATGCTTTTGCTGCTTGTATGTTTCCACTTGCTTGACATGGTTTTGTAGCTAAATATCTAAAGACTTTGGATCTTGGAGCGTCAAGGATAAAGGAATTACAGACTTGAGGTAAGCCACATCTTGACCTGTCTAGTATTTCTATTGATCTAGGAAAGCGACTGGTATTATGTATCTCTTTGTTGTAGATCCACTTGGACTAGGGAGATCTGTTTGAGTCCGCTCATGTAGATTGTCCGTAAACAATAAACTTATTTAGCAAATGAAAATTTGGATTTGGGAAAAAATCTGATGGTTAATTGGGGTTTGACTAGGTTTTGGACAATTTCTATCCTTGTTTACTATGTGGTGGTGACCATTTCTCGAAGGAATGTCCCCACCGAGACAAAGTGTACAAGTTTCTTAAGGGAAACCCCACTCCCACAGTTCTCAATGATCCCTTCCCCACTCAAAACCAGCAAATTATTGTTCAACCCTATCCTTCACACGGAGACACATCCTCCACTGCGCATGTTCTCATGATGCATAGTGAGACGGTTAACTTGAACACACGCTCACGCTTGTACGACTTCATCCCTCAGAAGGAACCTGTTGGAAGTAATATTGAAAAAGCTTCCACTTCTATTCCTGATGTTACCATACCACCAGCTTCTCTCACCATTGAGAATCCTTCCTTAGAGTCAGTGTTGCGTCCGCCTAAGAGCACCATTCGAAAAGCAGTTTTCAATCCTAATGCTCGGGCAGCTCAGAACTACAACATTGTAGAGGACTTGGTGCAAGTTCCTTGTGCCATGTCGATGCTAGAGGTCTTGCAGAATTGTCCCAACCAACGCAAGCCTCTTCTCTCTACCATTAGTGCGGTAAATATGGATTCCTCGAATACAATCATGTTTAGACTTGAGTACTTTAAACCGAGGCTTTCCCACTAGCTGGAATTCCAAGTTGCCATGAATATTGTTTGGAAGATGATCCATCATACTGTACTAGATGAAGGTGCTTCTACCTTGGTCATGTTGATATCATGTTGGAGAGCCATTGGTTATCCCGAGTTAAACCATTCTCCCACTGCCCTGAAAGCATTCGACGGTCGTGGATTTCAACCCCATGGGATGTTACAAGCCTTAACAGTGGAGTTGGGGGGTAAGACTGCAACCATCAACGTGGAAGTAGTCGCAACATCTTTGGATTATAATATCTTACTTGGTCATAATTGGTTTTATGCCATGACTACGGTCGCATCATCTGTCTTCTGCATTGTGCAATTCCCCCACCAAGGCCGAATTGTTACTGTCGACCAACTGGACTTCTATACACTAGACACCGCTACTCATCCTGGCGATAATGTCCCCTTGCTAGGGAAACTTCGTAGTTATATGAGAGTGTGGGGGTCGGCCTCATAAAATATTCATCTCTTATGGGTGTCTTTCCAACCCTGGATCCCCCTAACCATGTTTCCATAGTGAACATGATATCATCTTTCCCCTACTCCACTGATCAATGGCTCGTACCCCACGAAGCCACCATGCATTTGATTGGAGATAGAATGCCTCTTTCACCTACTGAAACTACCCACGAGGCCATCCAGTCAGCACATGAGGACCACTTGGTTGTAGCCTCTGCATCCTGTTCTCTATAGCAGATGTCATCCTTACCAGATCCTTTGCTCCGGACTTTTCACTCTGATGAGTCCATAATGGAAATAATGAGTGCGGATGAACCTCTGTGGGAAGACCTCCACCACCGATCATCTTTCCTACCCCCATTGGATTCTGTGGAGAACAACATCACCACCATTTTTACCTAGGATGTTTATCCTTGCCCCCAGTCACCGATTCTCATGTGTCATATGGTCACTGAGGGAAACTTGGCGAACATCAAACCCACCATTCCAATAGACATCTTAGTTACTCTTAGTGTCGTGGAACATATTCGTTTAGGCCAGAACTGTTCTCTTGAAGAGATCACCATTTTTATGGCCTTACGAGGAGATGACCGAGGGAGATCCTACTATCGTTTCGCATGATATCAAAACCTATCCTGATGCTAAACCTGTCCGTCAAAAGTTACGACTAGTACACCCTCGAAAAAATTTGGCGATTAAGGAAAAAATTGAAAAGCTCCTGAAGGTCAATTTCATCTACCCTGTTCCATTAACAGAATGGGTCTCAAATGTCGTCCCTGTGGCTAAGAAGCAGGGCACCATCCGGGTCTGTGTCGATTATAGGGATCTGGATAAGGCTTGTCCTAAGGACAACTACCCCACTCCCTTTATCGATTAGATCATAGACAATTGTGTTGGGAGTGTCATCTTCTCATTCATGGATGGATTTTCCAGTTACAACCAGATTGAGATCCACTCGGCTGACCAACATAAGGTGGCTTTAATCTGCCCTTGGGGCATGTTTTCTTATCGCAAACTCCCTTTCGGTGTCAAAAATGTTGGTGCCACATTCCAGCGGGCCATGTCGTATGCTTTTCATGATGTGAAGGTCTTTGTGGAACCTTATCATGGCGATCTACCTGCCCATTCATAGCAGCGTGAGTTCCACATCGATCATCTAATGACCGTATTCCTTAAATGCAGGCGGTATAACATCCATCTGAACCCTCACAAGTGTATTTTTTGTGTCGAGTTTGGACGCCTCCTAGGTTTTATTGTTTCAAAAGACAGGATCCACATTGATCCCTTAAAGATGGAATCCATAGTAGCTCTCCCACCTCCTACTGACGTTACAAAACTCCAAAGTTTGCAAGGGAAGGAAACTTACCTACGGCCTTTTGTCTGTAATTTCGCTCAGAAGACACAGGGCTATATGATATTACTGAAGAAGGATGTCTTGTTCATTTGGGATGATTAAGAACAACAACCCTTTGACAATCTGAAGCATTCCATTACCCATGACCTTGTGCTCCAACCGCCCAATTACTACAAGGATTACATCATTTATCTTGCTGCTTCTGCCACCATGATCGCCATGGTCTTGGTCAAGGAGGAAAACAACACCCAGGAACATGTGATTTATTACCTCAGTAAGGGTCTTGTTGACTCTGAAAATCGTTATTCACATGTCGAGAAACTCACTCTTGCGACAGTCATTGCCGTCCAAAAGTTCCATCATTATATACTACTTCACACCACCACCATTATCTCCGACTCAAATCCCATGTACCACGTCCTGTCATGTCAAGTACTCGAGGGCAAGTATTCACGTTGGATTGTGATACTTTAGGAATTCAATCTCCTCTTCGAGAAGGCCAAGTCTCAGAAATATTTAGTGTTTGTCGAGCTCATTTGTGATCTTCCCCGTGTTGATTTAGGATATGAGCTCAATGATTCTCTTCCAGATGAGTCGTTGTTTCTTATCAGCATGACAGACCCATGTTATGGAGATATTACCTTATATCTTCAAACCCAATGGTTCAACCCCCAACTATCTCATGACGATCGTCATCGTATATGTCACCACTCCAAGTATTATTTGATCATGAGTGATACCCTGTATTGTCGTGGTGTGGATTCTATTCTTCAACATTGTCTAACATGCAAGGAGGCCGAACACGTCTTGAATGACTGTCACTCTGGGGCTTGTGGCAGCCATCTCTCTGGGATAGCTACAACCCAGAAGATACTAAGCGCAGGATATTATTAGCCATCCATCTTTAAAGATTGCATTGAGGCCATTAAAAAATGTCCCCCATGCCAGAATTTTCAAATGAAAAAGCGCTCCCACCCTGCCCCGTCACACCCAGTTATTGTCGTGGGCCCCTTTGCAAAATGGGGCATAGATTTCATGCACTGTAAGCCTAACTCAGTTGGGGGGCATGGTTACATCATAGTAGCCGTGGATTATTTTACTAAATGGGCCGAGGCTATGCCTACGTACAACGAAGATGGCAAAACCGTCGCACTCTTCATGTTCAACCATGTTATTGCACAGATCAGAGTCCCACAAGCCATAGTCACCGACCATGGATCTAACTTCCAGAACCATATGGTAGGCGAATTGAGCACCAGACTGGGTATTCGTCATGAAAAGTCAACCCCTGACTACCCACAATCCAAGGGACAAGTAGAGTCCATCAGGTCTTGAAAACCATGATCTAATGCATGGTGGGTACACACAAGTCAAACTAGCATAACATGCTCTTTTCCGCACTATGGGCATACAGGACCTCCGTCAAGACTGCCACCAGATTTACACCATTACAATTAGTTTATGGATTAGAGGCAGTCCTACCTATAGAGTGTGATATTCCATCTCTCAAACTCCCAGTTGAACTTCTTCCAAACACCACTACCGAGGGAGAATGCTTCCTTTACCTAGCGAAACTTGACGAGACCCGCCGCGATGCTGCTCTTGCCAACGAGGCACATAAGAAATGAATCAAAGTACAATATGCTAGGTCAGTTAAACCTCATGTCTTTAATGAGGGTGATTTGGTCCTCACATATGAACAAAAGCACAATAACCTGGAGGCAGGTAAGTTCGATTCCATGTGGCACAGACCATACATAGTGAAACGTGTTTGGGAGAAGGAAGCCTACAAACTAGAGGATTATGATGGGATATCTTTGGGTGAGCCCCACAATGGGCTCCACTTGATGAGGTACTATGCCTGGTTTTTTCATGCATAGGTATCTTGTATATATTGTACATGGCGTGTGTTTTGTGTGGTGTGAAGCTTTGTTTTAGTGTGTCTAGATCTTGTTTCACTACTTATACCATGTTCTGTCTGCATGTGCAGATGGCAACTGGCTATGGATTCGCAGATGGTGCCAGTCAGCATACCCATAAGATTGCTTCGGTAGCCTGGGTACTTTAATCTCCCACTGGTGATCTTATCAGCTTAGGAGGAAGTTGTCTAGGATACGCAACCAACAATGCCACAAAATACCAGGTGGTGATTGGAACCCTAACTGATGCTCTTTCCTTGGGTATGAACCACGTTGTCATCCACCTGGACTAGCAACTAGTGGTTTCTCATTTTAACCGGATCTACGCTATCCGCGACCCTACTCTACTCTGTCTCTTCCGACGAGTTCCTCTTCTGGAAAGGTCTTTTGAATCTATTCAATACCTGCACATTCCACGAGACATGAATATAGTTGTTTACTCGATGGCCAATTTCATTTTAGATTGGTACATTGCACACACATAACATATTCATAAAATGTAAAGATAGACACAACATGTAAATCATCCATTGTATAAGCAAACATTTAAAAAAGATCTCATCAATCACCAATAGAACACAAGATGTATAAAAATGCCAATAGTGTTTGAATATATATAAATTGGTACAAGATACAAAAATGGTAGTGTTGATACAAAAGTCTGAAGCATGCTAGCTTTCAGTAAGAGTCATCTCTACAAAATCTAAAGCTCATAAGCTTTTAGTATATACATATGTAAAACATGCACCTAAACCCTAGGCCGTGCAACCCCAGGCTGCGCATGGAAGCATACTATGGCCCTCGCCACCTTTCGGAGCACCGTGCCGAAACGTGTTGATACTCCCACCATCAGCTTCTTGTAGCGACGGGGTAGGTCATGGACACCAGGCTATGGAATGTACAAGTTCATCCTCTGGAGGTTCTCCTCGACCTCCTCTAGCTCCTCGAGAGCATCACGGACCGCAGTGCCCACCTCCGATGCTGCCCCTCTCCGCACACGGCAAGAGACTCCAAGCAGTTTCCCTGGAACCACGTCTTCAAGAAAGATGTAAAATTCATCAGCAATACTCCAAAAAAATTATAAATGCATAAAATGAAAAAACACAAGAAGTTGTTCTTACCGATATCATCCCACTGCGCTCCCTTGGGAAGCACCAAGTCTGGGTCCCCTCTGAAATTTGTACCGTGGTATGGGTATTCCTCCACCATGAGGATCTATCCCTGCAACCATGTGAAGAAACCTGTACCAAAACTGATGATGGGGGCCCCGCCACCATGGTGAGCCATCACCTCTTCCCACCTGGTCATGTGAGGATCCTATGCCTCCCGGTCCTCAAGGTCTACTTGCGGGTGCAAGTGTGGCACCCGCTCCAACATGAAGGACACCACCAAGGAACCATACCCAAACTGCTTCAGCACCCCGCGCTAGAATTTAGTCAACTGATCTCGAATACTAGTGAGAATACCCTTGCACTAGTTGAACAAGGTAGGATCCATGCACTCCTCGGCATACATCATCTGCAATTTGCTTTCCAAATGAGCAGATCGACTGCTAGCTACCCGCACAATGGTAAACAATACCGTCTGAAGGGCCCCATCCTGGACATCCTTGATGGGAATTTTCCCACAAGTCATTGGCGTACCTGGAGTACACCACTGCTCGATCATGTCCTCTACCGAGTGATCACCACCTCGTGATCTGGTCAAGGACACAGGGTTTCCTCGTTGGGATAACCCCGTCAAAAAATAAATGTCCTCGACATCTATGGTTAGCGTGTGCTCACCGATCTCGAAATGTTGTTGTATTGGGTCCCAACATTGGACCAGGTGTGTCAACAAAGGTACTTGGGACCTCATCCCCAGCACTCGAAAATACTTGAGTAACCCGCAGTTTCTCAACATAGCAACACATTGCGGATCATTTTCACTTGCACATCATCGAGCTCATGCTCGCGTTCTCTCCACTCAAGAACCATTGTGCTCACTTCAAACCTGTCAAGTACATTTTAACACTATTAGAACTTTTCCCAACCTTCAAAAAAATTTCCATTTGGGTAGGTTTTGGGTTTGAGTTGGCGGTTTGCATTGGCGTAGAACAATCTTTTGGACAGTGCGTCGGCCCGTGAGTGCAAATCCCCCAACTCAACAAGCCCAAAAAATATCTAAATAAAATAAAAAAACAAATTCTAATCAATATAAAGTTAAAGGGACAAGTTCAGGGTTACCTATCGCTGATGGCATCTGAAATGATGGATCACAGCTCCCGTAATCAGCAAAAGAACGGATCCAAATGGCACTTTTGACCTCTCCAACTTGGTAAAAAAAAATAGTAATTCTTTTTACTATTTACCTCTATTTATATTGAAAAAGAGCATATTCCTTTTTTAATTTATTCCAATGTGGGTTAATTTTCTATAGTTGGATTCATTTATACTCGGTTAATCATTTTTGACCTAGTTTTGAAGCTTGCAGGTGAAGTCAAGTACCACGTTGATCCTGTTTCTCATGGTTGTGGTCTTTTCGCATGTATTTTCGGGTATTAACAACTCATAAAGCATATTTTTGTCATTAGTTCGCTCATTAAATTCAATTATTAATGACACCAACCTAACTCTTTGTTCATTCTCGTGCTCGTAAAACGATGAGAATAAGTCACCGAGTTATAATTTATCACTTTTTTGGGCTCGTTAAACTCCCACGAAAAAGGAACCCCCCAGAGTCTTTTCTTTAAGCTCTTTTCAGGATATCTAAATACGAAAAGATTGCCAAGTGAACTTGATGCATTCATGCTTGTAAAAGTATTTGAATGATCATCTTCCTGGTGATAGTTTACCCCTTTTTCGGACCAGGGGGCACTACTTACGAAAAATGAATACTCCAGCCAATCATGACTGGAAGAGTCCTCTCTCGCATTGTTTTACACTTTTCCGATTGTTTTACACTTTTCCGAGCGAAGAGGATAACTTTACGAAAAAGGACCTTTGGAGTCTTCTTTAGTTCTTTTCAGACTCTTTAAACATGAAATGACGCCGAGTTTACATTCTATGGACTCGTTAAAATATGACATTGAAGGGCCCATCATTGGACAAACCCTTCCTTTCCCAGGTTCATAAAACGTTTGGGATTGGACTCATCTATGAGATGAGCTATACCGAGCATCTGTTTACCCTCCTCAAGCTCGTTAAAAAACAAGTGAGGCACTCATCAGTCATGATGGGGAAAAAGGAAATATTTTGTGTTACACTTTATTTACGGGAATTGCATCGTCGCTCTTGAACATGACACTCATTTGCATTTGCATACAACACTCAGTCCATCCATTTGTCATCGATTCATACTGATTTCATGAGTCATGTCACTCCTTTGGGTCATCCGTGTTAAGATTTAATATGCTAAGATAGAAAATATCAACATTACAATCCATTTCACAATAATAGCATATACAAGATCACCGAAAGAACAACAAGCACAGCATAAATACAAGAGACACAAATTTATCCTGGAAAACCCTCATGGGGAAGAAAACCCAACAAAGCTTCCTCAATATAGTTGACCAGCAAATACAAAGATGTAATCCACAATCATGAGCTCCTTCTCCTCCACAGCAGATCTCTCTCTCACTTATGCGCTATTCACAAGTGAGTGCAATGTGTGTTAAATGAGGAACACACCTCGTCTATTTATACACATCTCTGACTTGTCTTTTACATTAAATTGGTCAGCCCCAACTTAACCATTGGGTTAAACACCCCATTACAATTGACTGGGCCGACCCCTCTAGGGTGGTCTAATAACCCTTTGACCCACATAACACATACAGGGCCGACCCCCACTAGGGAAGTCTAATAACCCAAGTTACCACATTCCGACGGAGGAATAAACATCTCCGGATATACAGTAAGGTCTTCACGGAGGAATGAAACATCTCTGGAATAATAAAGTACAAATATAATATTCTTTGAAGTTACAATATTTCAACACTCCCCCTTAACGAGAAGAATATTATAACAACATCTACACGAGCAAGGAGTCATCAACTACATCATACATGATACATCTATAAATCATTGGAAGCTTTCTCAACATCATCAGTAACTCAAGTAGTTACTGGAAAATCTTCAATACTGGAACATCAACATCTTCAGTACTGAGTCTTCATATTCTGTAGCACTCGAATAGCTACAACAACATCAACATCATCATCTGGATCCTCACGATCATCAGCATCGTCATCACACGATCATTAGCATTGTCATCTAGACCATCATGACCACAGCATCATCATCTAGATCATCATGATCAACAACATCGTCATCTAGACCATCATGATCAAAGCATTGTCATCTAGATCATCATGATCACAACATCGTCATCTAGACCATCATGATCACAACATTGTCATCTAGACCATCACAATCAGCAGCACAATAGCAGCACACCCTGCAACACCCATGTTCTATTTAAGACACCATATCATGTCTAGGGGTGACGCAGTCCCCTTGTCAACTTAGACAAAGTATAAGGACCACTTCTCGGAGACATATGTCTATGGATCAATTCAGGGACCGAAGTCCGGGGATGATACAATCCCCTCACTCTCGGATACATCTATCTGTGGATCAATTTAGGATTGAGGTCCAGGGATGATACAATTCTCTCACTCTCGGAGACATCTGTCTATGGCTCACTTTAGGACTGAAGTACAAGGATGATACAATCCCCTCACTCTCGGAGACATCTATTTGTGGCTCACTTTAGTACTGAAGTCCAAGGATGATACAATCCCCTCACTCTCAGAGACATCTGTCTGCGGCTCACTTTAGGACTGAAGTCCACTGATGATACAATCCTCTTACTCTCGGAGACATATGTTTGCAGATCACTTTAGGACTGAAGTCCAAAGATTATATAATCCTCTTACTCTCAGATACATCTGTCTGTGGATCACTTTAAGACTGAAGTCCACGGATGATATAATCCTCTTACTCTCGGAGACATCTGTCTGTGGATCACTTTAGGAATGAAGTCCACGGATGATATAATCCTCTTACTCTCGGAGACATCTGTCTGCAGATCACTTTAGGAACCGAAGTCTGGGGACGATACAATCCCCTCTCGTACATTTTGAACTAGTGGTTCCAGGATGATGCAATCCCCATCACGTACATTTTGAACCAGTGGTTCTGGGATGATGCAATACATTTTGAACTAGACATTCAGGGACGATACAGTCCTATCATATCAACTAGGTACCATATACTGATCTCATCGTCAGAATAAGTAGCCTCGTCATCGATACAAGTATCATCATCATCGATATAGTATCCAAATCAACAATACAAGTATCCACACCAACACAAGTATACACATCATCAATACAAGTATCCACACCAATACAAGTATACACATCATCAATACAAGTATCCACACCAATACAAGTATACACATCATCAATACAAGTATCCACACCAATACAAGTATACACATCATCAATACAAGTATCCTTATCATTGACCTTACCATCATTATAGGAAATCTCATCATCGATACAGGTATCCACATTGATACTAGTATCCAAAGATATCTTTATCGACCATATCACTCCCCCTTTCGAGGAGGGTCCTTTTGAACTACACCAAGCTTGTCTCGGAAATACTCAAACTTTACCTGAGACAGAGGTTTGGTCAACACATCATAAACTTGTTCATCAGTGCCTACATACTCGAGTTTGATAGCTCCTTTCTACACCATATCCCGTATATAGAATATCGGATATCTATGTGATTTGACTTATCATGGAACACTGGATTCTCTGTCATCTTGATACAACTCTGGTTGTCACACAGGATCACAGTGGATTCCATCTCTAAGTCAAACAATCCTGATAACAACTTCCGAAGCCATAGCGCTTCACAACTAGCAGAGCAAGTAGCTATATATTTCGCTTCAGCTATACTGAGAGACACACTATACTACTTCCTGCTAATCCACAAGATCATGGCAGATCCCAAACAATAACATTCTCCCGATGTACACTTCCTGTCTGATACACTTCTTTCCCAATCAGCATTTGTGTAGCCATACAATCTGAACTCATGATATTCAAGATAATATAGACCAAAGTCTATCATACCCTTCAGGTACCTTACCACATGCTTTGCAACTATCAGGTGAACACATCTAGTTTCCACTAGATACTAACACAAAGTGTTCACATCAAAGCATATATCTGGCCTGGTATTCGTCAGATACATTAATGACCCAATAATCTATCTGTACATAGTTACATCCACTAACTCTGATGAGTCATCTGCTAACAACTTCAGGTTAGAATCCATGGGAGTGGCCATGGCTTTACATTCCAACTTATCAAATATTTTCAAGATTTCCACAACATACTTTCCCTAGTTGAGAAATATTCCATCTGAGCCTTGCCATACTTCCAGTCTTAGGAAGTAATTCATCAATCCGATATCTTTCATCTTGAACTTTGTAGTTAGCTTCTTCTTGCTTTCCATGATCTATTTCTCATTCCCTATTAGAAAGAGATCATCCACATATAATAATAGTATCATCCATAACCTTAAGGTAAAGGTTAGGATCAAATTTTCTTTTGGTAAAGCCCAAGCTTTTCAAGAAGCTATAAATTTTCTCTTTGTGACTGAACATCATTCCTACTCTAAGTGATCTTCTGCATATCTATCCGTGCCATCTCTCGTCAGATGGGTCTACTGATATGAACCTCAAGATCTTTCGAACTGTTGTGGTGAGTTCCTTCTTGCATCCATCTAAGAGAAGAATGTCATATGTATATAGAAACCATTTTCAACCTTGTAGCAAAGGTTGAAATCCGCATCACCCATGGTGATCATTAAGCTCATCAAATGACTATCGATCCTAGGTACCCATATAGAGTTTTCTCGATTCACACTTCTTCTTCAATCACACCATTGAGAGAACAGTATTTATCTAGCTACTTGGAGCAAGCATCTTGTCATGATCCTCTTCCTCTTTCTAAGAGAATATTCTATCCACGAGCCTTCTATAGTATGTTTGATTTGTAAGTCTTCTTGTTGAACATCCATTCATTTGTTCAGTGTTCATCATTCTTCATGATATTTCCTACAAATCAAAATTAAGTACATGATTAGTAATACTTCATAATCATCAAATCATGTTGACATGATAACCTATTATGCATACAGATATGATTTACATATTTATGCAACTATCTTGACCAATACTTTGGCACAACACTTTTTCATATCCTGTATGCATACAGTGGCTATCTAGATGCCTTCCATCTCTACCAGAACATACTATCGAAAGCGTGCACAACTCTCAGCATGTCAGCAAAGAGGTTTCATTCTAGACAAGCAACAATGGAATGTTTGTCCAACTTACCAATCATATGCATATTAGTAGTATACTGTTCAATGCTATATGAATGCTTACACTTAGCATGATATATTATAGGAATACAAATATGCATAAAACTATTACGAGCAATATCATAGACTATTCAGTAATTCAAATACTTATCTTTTTATGTCTTGTGAGGTTGCATCCTTCTTGGTCTCGACTTCCCTTCCATGTCATGAGATTCTATCCATCCTTGATCACTATGCATGCTTAAGTGTGAACTAGTGTCATCATCATGATCTCATACATAATCATACATTCATTAGTATAAACTCAATATTATCACAACATTATGATTCTAAGTAATCTTGAATATGTATGGTCATGATTATTCAATACATGGGTATACTAAGATCCTAGCACAAAGTAGGATTCTATACTAAGATCCTAGCACAAAGTAGGATTCTAACTTGACATAGAAAAACATACCTGAATTAGTATACATCCTTAGTTATGTCTAACATACCCAAACAATATCTTTATTCTCTTCAATGATTTAGAGACCTTGTGCTAGTAACCTGCATACCTCATAAGTTAAGCATAGTACAAATAAATCATACATATCTCATAAGTAAAGCTTCTAAAGACTATGGATAAGTCTTTTGTCTTTATGTCATCATGGTCATAGAACTTGATTTGTCTTTCTTGATGTACTTGTCTCTTGTTAGCAGACAACATCATCCTCATACAACACCATAGGTGCATTAGTACAATCATATAACTTTGATCAAAGAATGTCTTCTATCATTCACATGCATTCATACTTTTACTAGGGTGATAAGACAATTCTAAGATTAATCAAGATTGTACTAACCTCAATAATATGAAGACAAGCATATTATAAACTTAATCATGAACAGATTTCAACACATACCTGTATCTCCTCAAGTCATACCTGTCAGGGAATTCTTGTAGTCTTCTTATGTAAGGCCTTAACCTCATCTCCCCTTGAAACTGGATCTGGAGCTTGATTAGGGTTTGTCAGAGAAACCCTAAAAATTCAAACTTTGACTTTCACACTTCTGAATGGATGGAAAGATGTGCCTTGCTGAGCTGATCAAGCTAGCATACTTGAATTTTGAAATCTCCAAAATTTGACCCCTCAAAATTGCCTTTGAAACTTCTGGATCTTCTGGACAGGATCCCGAACTAGGTTTTGATGAAGCCCACCCTTCTACCCAATCAAAAGGTTCAATCCAAAGCTCTAAACTCATGTTTTTCTGAGGAGCTTCCAGCCGTGGTCACAGACTTAAAAAAATCAAACTTTTGCGGAAGGCCTAATTTTCCACCTTTCCGATCAAAATCCCGAACTGGGGTTTGATCAAGCCCGGTCTTCTACCCAACCAAAAAATTCGATCTTGGTCTCTAAATTTCGATTTTGATGAGTATCATTCAGCCTTGGACTCCGCTTCCAAAAATTCCAGCTTTCTCCGAAACCCTAATTTTCCATAGCAGTGACGATTCAAGAATGAAGGTGCTCAAAATCCAAATCTGTTTTGACAGAAATATGCACCTGATTGTTTTTGGTGTAACTCTAAAATTACGAATCCACAGGGTACGAAACTTTGACCTGTGGTAGCCCGACCTGTCCTCTTTCCAACCCCATAGGTCTGACCTCAATTGGATTCTCTGAGAGAGAGTTACATCAAGTGTCACAACATGACCTTTTTATGGGATAAAACAGGAGAGCGAACTTGTACGACGTTCCACGTGTTAGTGGTTCAAATTAGGCCTCTGAAAACGTTACCTGAGATAGTAAAGTCCGTGCAATACATGTCACTTTTTAATAAATTTCATTTGGAGCTTCCTATCCCAAGTTATGACCTTTTTTCCTAGGTCACCTGATTATGACTGAGATCTGGAAGAGGCAGAAACCCTAACTTGTACTGATCATAAATCACAAAGTACAACAAATTTGAGAATGGCCTTTGGACGCAAGGTACATGGGGATGTTATCTACAACTTGTAAAGGTTTCAGATCCTGAACCTTCGCCAAAATTTATTTATAGCGAAGTTCCACAATGACTGGTGTTTGCTATACAAAACCCTAACCTTCAAATTGTTGCAAGTGAAGCAAGTGTCGTAAGTGACATACATTTCCTTCCTTTAGGTTAGCTCTGATACCATGTTAAGATTCAATATGCTAAGACAGAAAATATCAGCATTACATTCCATTGCACAATAATAGCATATACAGGATCACTGAAAGAACAACAAGCACAACATAAATACAAGAGACACAGATTTATCCTGGGAAACCCTCATGGGGAAGAAAACCCAACAAAGCTTCCTCAATATAGATGACCAGCAACTACAAAGATGTAATCCACAATCATGAGCTCCTTCTCCTCCACAGCAGATCTCTCTCTCACTTATGCGTTATTCACAAGTGAGTGCAATGTGTGTTAAATGAGGAACACACCTCCTCTATTTATACACATCTCTGACTTGTCTTTTACATTAACTAGGTCGGCCCCAACTTAACCACTGGGTTAAACACCCCATTACAACTGACTAGGTCGACCCCTCTAGGGTGTTCTAATAACCCTTTGACCCACATAACACATACAGGGCCGACCCCCACTAGGGAAGTCTAATAACCCAAGTCACCACATTCCGATGGAGGAATAAAAATCTCTGGATATCCAATAAGGTCTTCACGGAGGAATGAAACATCTCCGGAATAATAAAGTACAAATATAATATTCTTTGAAGTTACAATATTTCAACAATCCGAAGAATGCTTCCACTAGTAGTTGCATTAGGGGTTACTATCGTTCTCTTCATGTCAATACTGCCAAGTCATGCCATGCCCATGTTCAAGATATATTCATTGCTCATCATCTGCAGTCAGTACACCTTCTACCATGTCGGTCTACCTTGAGTCAGTCTTGCACATTACTCTACCATCCGATCTACACCAAAAATCTATCGAGTTTCGTGTCGTTGATGGGGGATTGATCCTGGCCCTCCTTAGACGGATTCATCCTTGTCGATTTCAACACATCATCCGAGGATTGAATCTAGAAACCAATCAAGTACCTTGGGCCTGCATGCATCAATGGCAGGTTACCTCGCTTTCACCATGAGTTTGCATCATTGACTCTTGATTGAAAGATTTCATCGAGCGTTCGATCTCAAATCATTTATTCACGCTCGGTGATATGTACTGTGATACCTTGGCGATCATCGAAATTAATGGTTATTTCCCTCGCACTTGTTAACGGTATACATTAATGATCAGTAATCAAGTGGTTTCTACCATGTTCGAATCTAAAACATTATAATCACATTGATATATTCGTATCATTGTTGGTTCAGCTTGAATACCCTAGGGAAGTCATATTCTACCCAGGTTAGGATGGAGATTGTTTGAGCAATATTACACGGATCCAATTTGTATTGGTCATGGCTGTGTTATCATCTCATCATGGATATATGATTGTGTCTAGTAGCCATGATTGTGTTCAGTTTGTCTTTACTACCATGGATATACAATGTATTGGTCGACAGCCATGTTGTGAGTCATGTGAGACTTGTATCTCAGAGTCAGTTGTACTGCAACAACATCCTCCAGCCAGTAAGTCCTTGCCATTTATCTTTCAAAGCACTTCACTTGTCTTGTTTTTCCAGCTTCATGCTTTGGGGGGCATTCTATTACACCTAAATCTCATCATCATGAGTCCCTTGTTAACTCAATGCCTTGATCCCTGATGTATCCATGATCAAGCAATCCAGTTATAGCAAGTTGATGCCCTTTTTCCACATTTCTAGTTGGGCTGGTGCATGTTGTCTTTGAGAAAGAGGCGCCCAACTAGGGCAGACACAGAATGAATTTTGCCGGACTGCACTGGCGATGCGGGATGCCTTTGTGCAGCTTGCGCTTCCCTTCCCTGATGCAGGTTTCCCTCATCCAGCTTGCATTGGAGTTGGTTAACTGGGATAAAGGTGGCTTTCGAGCGATTTCTAGAAGTTGAATGAGGTGGATCCCTATCCCTAAATCCTAGGTGAGCTGTCCTACGGTTCCCTAACCTCAAGGGAGGATCCCTTAGCCCTCTCCCCATGATCCTCAACCTACTCTATCCACTTGGTCCTATAAATACAAGGCCCCTCTCCATTCCAAATGGAGGAAGTCTATAGCACTTACATGATGGTGAAATTAGCTTAGGAGATCCCTATCCATCTATTGGGAGACTCACACTTCCTTTGGAGGCATTGGCTTGGCTTGTTGGAGGACGATTGCAGCGTTAAGGCTTGGGTTGTAATCATCTCTCTACTTTGTATTTCCCTCTTTTATACAGTAATATAAACTCTTTCCAGAAATGTTATTGTGTTGATAATGTTTTGTAGTCTACCTCCTTAACCATTCACTTAGATAAGTTATTGTTTAGACATATTTTACTGCTTGCATTGTTTCCACATGTTTTGATAGGTCTTGCAGCTGAAGATTTGATGACCACAAATTTTGGAGCATCAACGAGGAAGAAGATATACAATCTGAAGGTAATATGTCTAAGTACTCGATCTCTAACTAGATCTAGGAAAGTAACTTTGTATTATGTCCTTATTTGTTCTAGATTCGCATTGAAATAGGGAGATCAAGCAAGCCAGTTAGAGCAAGTTGATTCCCTTTGTCCACATTTCTAGTTGGGCCAGCGCATGTTGTCTTTGAGCAAGAGGTGCCCAACTATGCCTAGCACAGAATGACTTCTTCTGGACTACGCTGACGACGTAGGATGCCTTTGTGAAGCCTACACTTCCCTTCCCTAACGCAAGTTTCCCTCATGCAGCTTGCGCCAAAGTTGATTAATTGGGATAAAGGTGGATTTCGAGCAATTTCTAGAAGTTGGATGAGGTGTATCCCTATCCCTAACTCCTAGGTGAGCTGTCCTATGGTTACCTAACCTCAAGGGAGGATCCCTTATCCCTCTCCCCATTATCCTCAACCTCCTCTATCCACTTGGTCCTATAAATACAAGGCCCCTCTCCATTCCAAATGGAGGAGGTCTATAGCACTTACATGCTGGTGAAATTAGCTTAGGAGACCCATATCCATCTATTGGGAGACTCACACTTCCTTTGGAGGAATTGGCTTGGCTTGTTGGAGGAGGATTGCAGCTATAAGGCTTGGGTTGTAATCATCTCTCTACTTTGTATTTCCCTCTTTTATACAATAATACAAACTCTTTCCACAAATGTTATTGTATTGATAATTTTTTGTAGTTTACCTCCTTAACCATTTACTTAGATCAGTTATTGTTTAGACATATTTTACTGCTTGTATTGTTTCCACATGTTTTGACAGGTCTTGTAGCTGAAGATCTGACGACCGCGGAGCTTGGAGCAACAACGAGGTAGAAGATCTACAATCTGAAGGTAATATGTCTAAGTACTCGATCTCTAACTAGATTGATGAAAGTAGCTTTGTATTCTGTCCTTATTTGTTCTAGATTCGCATTGAACTAGGGAGATCTGGCTCACGCCCGCTTGAGTAGATTGTCCGATAACATATCTGTTAATTTTTTTATTCTGGTTAATGGATCAACCACCTCCTTTTTTAAGGATACCAAGGGGTTAAGGCAGGGATTCCCTCTGTCTTCTTAACTCTTTCTATTCGCAGTTGAAGGTCTTAGTAGGGCAATATTGGATGCTAGAAACAATAGGCTATTTCATGGTATTTTTATTTGGAGAAATGTGACTCTATTTCATCTACTTTTTGTAGATGACATTTCTAATTTGTTTTGGCTCTGACAAATATGGGCATATAATCAATAGTATTCTACAGCTCTACTGTCATGCTATTGGGATGGAAGTCAACATTTAAGGGAAATTTTCTCTTTATGTTGCAAATATTTCTACTGAAGAAATTGCTTACTTCATACCTCTTTTCCCCTTTCAATGTCGTGGCTTGGATGTTGGTTTTAAGTATCCAAGTTTAAATCTCAAACCCAATTGTTATCTAAAGAGTGATTGGTTATGGTTGATTCATAAATTGGAAAGAAAATTTCTCTTTGGTGTAATAAGTGGAATTTTTTGGTGGTAGGTTGATTTTGGTCAAATTTGTTCTCGAAGCTATCCCTGTGTACTGGCACACATTGGCCCACATTCCAAAGGGGGTACTGGAAAAGACCAGGAAGCTATGTTTTAATTTCCTGTGGTAGGGGGGGTCATGAATATAAAGGAATCCATTTGGTTGGATGGAAAAAGTTTGTTGTTCTTAAAATGTGAGGGGAATGGGGTATTGTAACATCCCGTAAAATACCGAAAATTTTAAAATTTTAAAATAGCAATAATTAATGAATTTGTTAATGCAGAATATATAAAAATAGTTAAATCTCTTAACTAAGATAAATAACAAGATGACACATCAAATTTCTCAAAATAAAAATATGGTGTAGTTGTATTTTCTATTTCAGATTTAAATGGATGCTAATCTCCTGAACGAAAGACATTTTATGATCGTAACACAAGAATGCAGTCTTGAGATCTGTCTAAGTTCTAAAAGTAATTATATGTTGTACATAGGTTTGTATTATTATGATGTTCTTGATGATGTGCTGGCAGTTTGTTTTGTATTATGACGAAGGGGTCCTACGAGGTACCCTGGGGTTTACTTAGCTACGTTTAGCTAAGACATTTGAATCTTGTTTCCATGTGTAGAACGCAGGTAAGAAATTCTATGACAAACATGAGTTAAGAGTACATGTGTCTTTCAATTCATTGTCAATGTAATAAGAAAATACTAAGTACTTTCTTGTGAAACAAGTTGTTGGAGGTATGGATATTTTGGTTCCAATTCTAGTTTACGTGCTAGCTTACAAACCTTTCAGTGTTATTACAATGATGTTGTCATTTTGTGTTTACAATGCTATAATTATTATCTGTGAAAAATCATCCTAATATGACTATTGTCATTAATGTCAAGTAGTGATACCAATGTCCATTTGTAATTCTAGTTGAAATCTTATGGAAATAATGTTTATGCTATTTCAAATCAAACTATCATTATATTTTGTATCAACGAATCTTTAGACTATCCTAAGTCCCGAATTTATCATTTGATTGACATTATATAGTTAATATATGAAATGTATAGTGATGATAGTACTAATGCTATGTATTAACATTATGTTGTGCATGTAAACTATACCTATAGTATTACTCTTATCAATTGATTACAATACATAACTAATATATGAAATATGTTGTGAATATAATGCTTATGTTATGAACTAGTATTATAATGTGTATCAACACAACTTTAACTATTCCTAGATGACTATTCATAAACTATGGAAATGGAATATATACACTCTATAGTGAACTATGGATTTACGCACCTACATTGACATGTATTACTATAGTTACGATACCTAGAAATAAACCATAGAAACTATTATAAAATGTGATCTATGAATCTAATATTGTAATGA
Source organism: Larix kaempferi (assembly GCA_027924585.1). Classification (NCBI taxonomy): domain Eukaryota; kingdom Viridiplantae; phylum Streptophyta; class Pinopsida; order Pinales; family Pinaceae; genus Larix; species Larix kaempferi. Next base: position 446,762 of record BSBM01001241.1, read on the forward strand.
TTTCGATGTTGATAGGGTATTAAGATTGGTAATTGGCATGCTTCCAACTGTCGATATCAAGCCCTAGCATTTATGTCACTCAACTGTTAAGTGAGGTGGAATTTCAGTTGTATGGTATTCACGTGATTGTGTTTGCAATGAGCACCAAATAATGCTGAGTTGTGCTAGGCACTAGCTCTTGGTCTGCTGAGTTGTGCCAGGCACTAGCTCTCGGTCTGCTGACTTGGAAAATTGGTAGATATAGCAATTAAAATAGTATTGATTGCAATCGTTTCTCGAATATCAACGTGCTCGACTGGAATCTAATCCACCGTTGATCTCTACAAGATCCAGGGCTTCGAATGAAACCCTAGTCTTGCGTTGGTAAGTAGCAATGTATTGCTTCCTGGCATTCATTTCGTGTTTTTGTGGTAAGGTTTGGAGAGCCGACCGGGTTGTTGCAAAGTAGGGTTTAGAGTTTGCTGAGAGGAGGACTCCTGCCTCGGTTTCGAACCTTGGATCGGTGAGAGAGTTTAAATGTCATAGGATTTAAGATCTTGTGCAATGAAGCCACGATATAGCCATTATAGCTGTGGGTGTTTTCTTCTGTCAGTTTGTTGAATGTAAATTGAATTGGGGTTCGATTCTCCAATTCATAAACGGTCTTCTGAGTTTTGAACTCGTAGTTTGCTGTGAATGCTATCATGCTTTATTATTTTGATGTGGTGTGTCTAAGTTCAGGAGCTTCGTTTCTAAGGGTAAGTTTTCATGATAATGATCGTAATACTGTGATACTTAAATTATATATGCGTTTTCTTGGTTTTTAATCCTTCAATCTATGACTTGGTAGGTACCACTTTATTGGAAGGTTTCTATGCATAACATTTGGAATGGGGATGATGCATCTACTTCCTGGTAAGCCTTGGTGGTTCTTGAAACCTCGTAGGTGCCTTTGGCTCGGTTTAGCTGGTGATTACTGTATGACGAGAGTTGAAAATATTCGACCCTGTTCGGGTAATGGCTGAGTGTTAAGTTTTAATGTTATAATTTGATCAATGCTGTAAAGAGGATAAACCCTCAGTGTTTAAGTTGTTATTCGGCTCTGTGATGCCTAGATGCATCATTTGAAAAATACTTTGATCTTGTGTTTGTACTGCTGTTTGTTAAGGGTAAAACCTTGTGTAGTTTTTGGAACTTTGAACTTGTTTTAGTACTTCTGGTTGTTTAGGGAAAGACCCTGTGTAATTTTTGGAACCTTGAAAGGTCCTCAATCTAACTCTGTCAAATTTTGGTTATACTATTTTGGATACGAAACTTATAGATCTGAGGGTTCACTCGTTTCTGAAGAACAATGACTCGTTTGTACTAAAATATTTTGTTTAAATAATGGTTGAGAATACGTTTGTATAACTGTTGATTCGATTTCGAACAACGATTGTTGTCTCAGGTCGAATGTAGTAGATTGCATAATTGTTGATAGATAGGCCTGTACTTCGTTATTGCTTTTGGAATTCAAGTTTAAATAATAATTTGGTGAAGTTTGGTCTTCGCATATTTTTAAATGGCAATGCCATAAGGTTCGATCTCATTTCAACGAGTGGAACCATACCCTGTAGGTTTTGTTGGCAACCATGCTTGTACTGCAAATTCAAGCCCGAAAACTGGGTCTTGACTTGTGCATGTAAATGTTTCGACACTGTGTATGTTTTCTTGCTAGGGTGGTAAGCTATTTGTTATACATTGATACTAAATCGTGATTTCTGCTAAGTGATATTTAAATGTCTTGCTGATATTCTTAATATGAAATAATAGATAGTAAGTTATAATAATGTTGTTTAGGGTTCGGAAATTCATATTTGCTATAACCTCAGAAATAATAATAGTGTTTTCCATGAATGGATTGATAAGTAATTTATGGAACTATGTACTAAATAAATGTTTAAAATCTAGGGTATGTACAATCTTAGGGTTTTTATTTTTATAGTGAAAGTATTTGTGTTAAAAGATTGCAATTTCTACCATATCAAGATACGAGAAACAAAGGAATAGTGATAACTAGTGATGAAATAATAAGTGTTTACTTATAACAAATCTGTACAGAGAATAGTTTTCTAGCTGCTATATATTTCTAGAATATAAATGCCTGAAAACATTGAATTTATAATATTGCAATGCATATTGTTACTATCTGAAATAGATGGAGTTGAGATGGAAAATATAGATCTGTGCATAAATAAAATGTGCTTTTCTTTTATTTAAGAAATAGAGGAAATGCTATACTTTTGTTTATACTATGTTGTACTATTTCCTGCATTTTAACTTATGATTGAAATGACAGAGTTTAACAAGAATAACTACTGTGTTTTATCCTTTCATTCAAATGGCATTCTTCCTATCACTCATCGCTATTAATTTTACTTTTCTGTACTAGAGTATTGTACAGATAACAGTATGGGAACAATATAGAAAAGAATTTAATCATTCATTTAAATTACTTAATCATTCTTAAAACATATCATCATTAAGTCATAAAACAAAATAGTTTCTTCTGTATAACTGTAAATAATAATTCTACTATGCAGAAAATCATTTAACTGTAAACAAGAAGTCAGAATAGTAGAACTTGGTTGACTGTAGGAGAAATAAACAGCCCAAGGAACCTGTTCCACCCAACCTATTCCTAAAGACAGCCAAGTTACTTGCCTTAGGACCCTCGAGCCTGTTCACTGAACCACAAGGAGGAAGATTCTGTAGAAGCCTTAGTACATCAACTTGTAGTAGAATATAGATTATCCAGTCATAAAGACTCAGCAGTCAAAGAGCTGCACTAGCACCTTTGGTTTTCCTTCTCAGTATAACTAGCAGACTTACAATTGCACTCTCACATAGCCTCCCTATTCGAATCTCTCAGTGATCACCTGATACACTTGAGGAATATTTATGCAGAAAATATTGTAGGAGCTACCTGCTCAATTCGAATTGCCTTATCTAGGATTCCTAGGCCTTTTAGTGGTTAACTGGTCATTAATGAGCTAACTGCTCTCTTCCACCCACCTGGGGGATAATGCCACAAATTTAGGGGTAGTTGTCCCATAACCAACAGCTAGTGGTGGAGTGCAAATGCTGCCATCTGTCCCATGCCTTCTAACAGCTTCCATTCCTCCTAGTGGGTCAATGAACACCCATTTAACAATTCCCTTGGGTGTTTGTCTCCTATTTTAATTTATTAAATAATAATAAACAGTAATTACAATCATCCTTGACCAAACTTGGTCATAATTACAAAACTTTGTAATTATAATTTAACATAAAGTATTTTGCAAATAAAATAAATATTCTCAAAATTTGGGTAGGTGACACACACCCCCCCTTAAGTCTCAACATCATCCTCGATGTTGTTTAATCACTCTCTGAGTGTTCCTGAAACAGAGTTGGGTATGCTTCCCACATACTACTCTCCAACTCCTAGGTTGCCTCTTCTGGGCTAAGGTGCTTGCATTGCACCTTTACCTTCCCAATGGTGCAATTCTGGAGTAGAGTTTCTCTCCTTTCGAGGATACAATCCGGTTCCACCTGAAAATCGCCATCTTGTCCCACCTGTACATCATTCCAATTTACAACATAAGTAGCATCATGTACATAATTCTTTAAAAATGATATATGAAAAACATTATGTATCTTTAAATTTGGTGGCAAAGCCAGTTGGTATGCCACGGGTCCAACCTTTGACAAAATTTCGAAAGGACCACAATACCTGGGTGCCAGCTTGGCACGGCTTCCCAATTTCAATGAAATCTTTTTCGGTCTTACTTTAAGAAAAACATGTTCATCAACCTGGAACTCTTTATGAGTCCTTCTAAGATCTGCTTTACTCTTTTGCCTATCTTGGGCAACTTTAATATTTCTTTGTACTTGTTTCACAATTAGTTCTAATTCCTGCAATAATTTAGGTCCTAAAATAACTCTATTTACTAGGTCATTCCAAGAAACAGGTGTATCACATTTCCTGCCATAAATAATTTCAAAACCGCTAAGCCTGGCTGATGCATGATAACGGTTATTATATGCAAATTCTGCTAAATGCAAGTAGTCCTCCCACTTACAAGGTGTGAAGAACCTGCAATAATTAATTAATGCAAATACACGAGATATCAGAAATAACAGAACTCAAAATCACTTTTATATTGATCATGGGCCACTTCAAGGGGGAAACCTCCTTTGAGCAAGCTCAATACAATTAACTTCATGGTGCCTTCAATGACCTCAACATACACTTATATACTAAGTCTATTCCCAATACTATGAGTCAAAACCATGGGACATATAATACTACGGGATGACTTACAAAGCATATGCGTCCAATACTATGGGTCAATACTATGGGCTAATATAAACTATGGATCAACAAATACTACGGGACAACTTACAAAGCATATGTGTCCAGCAACAATATACTAACATAGTAAAGAGAAGGGTTGACAGGGGTTCCTAACATCCCCTCTCCCTTAGAAAAAGCTTTGTCCTCAAAGCTTTGGTTGGGGAAATTGCTGTAGAATCTGAAGGAGTGGTTCCCTGGTAGCATCCTCGAGTTGCATTTCGGGCCACTAACGCCTTTGGAGTTTTAGGAAGGATTGTTTGGAAGGCTGTAGATGAAGAAGAACCATATCAGCTGCATGAAAAGTGGGCTCAGAATGGTGTTGATTGGCTTGTTTTTGCAGTCGAATTCTGGCCATGTGAAGATTGTCCTGTAGAATGAGAAGAATATGATCGTGGTTTCGAAGAACCAAGTCAATTGTCTGAACTGGGGAGCTGCTAAGGGTGTATGGAAGAAGAACTGGCAGTGGCTGTCCATAGAATGCTTCATATGGTGTCCTTGTAGATGTGGTATTGTACCACCAGAGCGCTTCTAGGAAATCCATAGAAATAGTTCTCCAAATCTGTGTAGGGATGGGCAAGGGTTCGAGCAGTCCCGAAAGGAGGGTTGTTTCACCCTTGTTGACCTGGAAAGTATCACAGTCAACCACCATCCATTGAATTATCATTTTCAATCCCTGCAAAAAGAAGTTACATTGTTCTTGGTCATATGTTTTGAGGAACCCAGAGTGCCCTGCTGATGAAGAAGCATGGAGTTCATAGAAGAGATAGCCCCGTTGAACAGATTGCAACCAATTTGGAACAAGCAAAGAAATAGCTGTAAGAGAAACTGGGTCATCAAATGTTCGAGAAGGAGCATCTGCCACCATATTGTCCTTACCATTCTGGTAAGTGGTCGCATAGTCATAACCCATGAGTTGGAGAACCCATTTCAGGTGTGCTGGGGAGGAGACCCGTTGTTCCAGGAAAGTTTCCAGACTCTGGAGATCAGTCTTGATGCAGAAATAATTCCCCAATAGGGATGGCTGCCACTTCTGTACTGCATGCAAAATAGCCATCATGTCCTGCTGAGATGTAGATGCGAAAAAATGCTTACCGGAAAGGTCTCGTGAAGGCAGCAAGCCCACTGGTGCAACAAAGACACCTACATATCTATCCAAGGAAGTAGTGGAGACTGTTGGTGGGTGCATCTGAAGGGAGTGGAGCTAAGCAATGACACCATGTGAATTCTTCTTAAGGATCTTTTTCAAGCGATGTGAACTGATGATGCAAAGAGACCCTTGTTGTAAGCCCATAAATTTGTGTTGTGTCCCATTGATTGAAAACTGCATCCAAAGTTCATAAAAATCCCATAAGATGGGGCCAAGTGTGCGTAACCATTGAACGCCCAAAACTTCATCACATCCACCTAAGGATAAGGAAAACATGTTAGAGCGCAGGTTATAATCTTCCATAGAGATACGCACATTATGACACTTCCCCTTGCAAGGTAAGGTGCCCCCATTGGCAACCATGACTTCAAAGTTGGAACAAGGATGGACAAAACAATCAGCCTGTTTGGCAATCCGAGGGTCAATGAAGTTACGAGTGCTACCAGAATCAATGAGTATGGTAAGAGGGAGCTTCTTGAAGTATCCCTTGACCCGCATTGTTTGTGGGGTGGTGACGCTAGTTACAGCATGGAGAGAGATCTCGGGTGAGTCGTCTTGAGATGGGGTGTCAACAGGCAGGTGTTGAATGTCGACCTGAACATCTACTGTATCTAGAGCTTCTTCACCAAGTTCATAGGTAGGCAGAGAATCCACATCCAAGAGATAGAGCTTTTGTTGAACACATCTATGTCCCAGAGTGAATTTCTCATCACAATTATAACAAATCCCTTTTTCTCGGCATGCTTGCATCTCGGTTTCAGACAAATTCTTGATAGGAGTTGGTCGAGGAGCTGGCGGGATGGGAGGTCATTGAGAACCCATATTTCGGAAGGAAAAAAAAGTGGATTTGGAGCATTGTTGGGCTGCAAGCTTGTCTTATGCCAACTTAGCCAAATCTAGGACTTCCATCATTGTGTTGGGACAAAACATTTTAACCTCTGACTGGATTTCATCCTTAAGATCACTGATAAAACAACTCGTGTAAAATTCATCAGACAATCCTTCTGTGTGATTGGCGAGTTTCTCAAATTCTATCCGATACTCTCTCATTGTGCCAATTTGGTGAAGTTTAGTGAGTGCTCCTGTGAAGTCGTCAAAAGCACTAAGACCAAATCGTGGCAAAAGGAGTTGGAAAAAATCTGTCCAGTTTGGCTCGGGATGAGCTTTGATGTACCAACGGCACCATTGAAGGGCTTCCTGTTCCAAATGAAAGGATGCAAGTGGAACTTTCTAGACATCAAAAGTATTATGCAGACTGAAATATTGTTCCGCGTGGTATATCCATCCAGTCGGATCAGTACCATTGAAGCGAGGAAAATCAAGCTTCGGCCCACGAAAATTGTTGAAAGAAGAGAACCCGGTGGCTGCAAAAGATTCTGGCTGTTGGTTATTGTTCATGGCTGAATGCTGAAGATGGAGGCTGAGAAATTTTTCATCCAGATCTTGGAGTTTGGTTTGGATGGTTGCAAGTGCTTTCTCCGTGGTTTTTGCTCGTGCGCAGGTGACAACCACAACAAAGAGTTTTTTTTTTTTTTTTAGGGGAAATGGATAGAAAAACACAAACAAAAGCTTATTTAGTAAAGGAAGATTTGGATTTGGGAAAAAATCGGATGGGTAATTGGGGTTTGACTAGGTTTTGGAAACTTTTTGATGGATAGGGAAGCAAAAAATGGGGATTTCAAAAGCGGGGTGAAGGAATTAGAAAAATTGGTAGAGAGGGATAAAGAAGCAAAATTAGGAAAGGAACACGGTGGAAAAATTTGAAGGCGTTTGGGTGAAAATTGAAGGAGTTATGGCAAACCCTAAAAATAGACAAATGTGGGATTTCTGGTCTTGGGAAGTGAAATTTGGGATAGGGTCTTTAGGAATGAAATATGCAGAATGGGATTGCAGGGATGTTAGTGAAGTTTCAGGGAAAACAGAGTTGAAACAAGGGAGATATGGCCGAAAAACACAATTTTATACTTTTTTTTTTTAGAAATGGATTGGCAACAGCGGCGCGGAAGGGATCCGTAACATATGGATCTACAAAGGAACGAAAGGGATCGAAAATGGATGGATCAGAAACAATGACTGGATCTGAAACGACTGGATCTGGAGCGGAAGTGATCGGCAACAGTTCAGCTGAAAATAGATATGGACCCTAGGTATGTGCGGATTCCTATTGGTTTAAGGGATTCACTCGGCCACCAATGCTGTCTAACGGCTTGCATATTGGGGTAGTACCCCTCACTCCACGGCTTAGGTAAAACTGATAACTGCTTTGCCACAAATGACAGCTCTTGGTTTACCTCACAGGTGGGAACTAGTCAATCAGGTAGGAGTCGTTGCCCTTTTCACTGGCAGGTCCTCTCAATGGGCCAGCTACTTTGGGGTTCCTGTGGTACTCCTCACAATGATTTTTAGGGCTTATGCCCAAGTACTTCCCACAGTTAAGCGGATAGGGGTTATTCCCAGATCTAAACTTGCAACAAATGCGAAAAAAAATTTGGCAGAAATTCCACCCAACGAGCCTAAGAAAGTGCTCTGATACCAGATGTGAAGAACCTGCAATAATTAATTAGTGCAAATACACGAGATATCAGAAATAACAGAACTCAAAATCACTTTTATATTGATCACGGACCACTTCGAGGGGGCAACCTCCTTTGAGCAAGCTCAATACAATTAACTCCACGGTGCCTTCAATGACCTCAACACACACTTATATACTAAGTCTATGCCCAATACTATGATTCAAAACCATGGGACATATAATACTACGGGATGACTTACAAAGCATATGTGTCCAATACTATGGGCTAATATAAACTATGGATCAACAAATACTACGCGACGACTTACAAAGCATATGCGTCCAACAACAATATACTAACATAGTAAAGAGAAGGGTTGGCATGGGTTCCTAACACCAGGCTGATCCTTAACATACATCCTAAGAATGTCTTCCAATACCTGATGCACTCTTTCTATCTATCCATCCGTTTGTGGATGAAATGCTGTGCTAAACTTTAAGCTTGTATTCAACCCTTTAAACAAAGACTTCCAAAAGTTTCCAATAAACTTAGAATCATGGTCTGAAACTATCACTTTTGGTATCCCATGTAATTGAAAAATCTGTTTCATGAAGATTTATGCAATGTCTGGAGCCTTATGAGTAGTTTTTATAGGTATAAAATGTGCTGCCTTACAGAGTTTATCCACTACCACCATGATAAAGTCATTCTGTTTCTGATTTTTGGGTAGTACGGTAATAAAATCTATGCTTATAATCTCCCATTTCCAGCTAGATATAGGCAATGGCTGTAACAGTCCAGCCGGATGTTGATGTTCAACCTTCACTTTTTGACAGTCTAAACACTTAGATATATATTCTGCTACTTCATCCTTCATCCTGGGACAATAATACTCTTTCCGTAACATTGTGATGGTTTTCTGATAACCTGGATGACCGGAATAATGACTTTTGTGCATCTCATCTAAAATCAAAATTTTTACTTTTGGTATGTTGGGTACATACAATCTGTTTTTGTACAATAACAATCCATTTTCCTTTAAACTGTAATCTGCCATAGAATTTTAAGAATTGCTATTTGCTGTCTTTTCTTGTAATTTTCTGTATTCTTCATTCGTTTCAATCCCTTCAAGGATCATATTTTCTAAATCTGTTGAGTATGTACTGATGGCTGAAATAAAATTCAACTTTTCTTTACGACTTAATGCATCAGCAACCTTGTTCTCTTTCCCCTTAATATGCTGAATTTCAAAATCATATTCACTTAAAAAAGTTAACCATCTAGCTTATCTAGCGTTCAAATTTGTCTGATCTAATAAATACTTCAACCCCATGTTATCTATCAACAAGGTAAATTTTTTGCCAATAAGGTGGTGACGCCACATTTTTAAAGCGTGAATTACTGCTAATAACTCTAAATCATAAGTAGAGTAGTTCTTCTCATGTATTTTTAGCTTTCTAGACTCGTATGCAACCGCATGTCCTTCTTGTGTTAGGACTCCACTGAGTCCGTCATTACATGCATCGGTGCATACTATAAAATCCTTATTAGGATTTGTTATCCTCAGAATAGGCGCTGTAGTTAGTAATTCCTTTAGCTTTTTAAAACTGTCTGAACATTTATGATCCCACACAAATTTCTTCCCTTTCTTCTGTAAGGAGGTTATGGGGTTTACAATCTTTGAAAAACCCTCTATGAATTTTCTATAATATCCAGTAATATCCATAAATGATCGTACATCTGACACGTCTTTAGGAACTAGCCATTCATTAATGGCCTTTATCTTATCGGGGTCAACCGAGATTCCTTCTTTAGAAATTATGTGTCCTAAATAATGAATCTTATCCTTGTGAAAGTCACACTTACTAAACTTAGCATATAACTGATGATCTCTCAGAACTTGTAAGATAATACGTAGATGTTCGTCATGTTCTTCTTTGCTTTTAGAATACACTAGGATGTCATCTATGAACACAATAGAAAACTTATCCAAGTATTTGTGTAGAATATTGTTCATTAAACACATAAATACATCCAGGGCATTAGTCAATCCAAATGGCATGACTACGAACTCATAATGTCCATATCGAGTTCTAAAGATTGTTTTAAAAATATCCTCGTCCTTCACACGAACTTGATGATATCCTGATCTTAAATCAATATTTGAAAATTTCGTTGCTCCACGCAGCTGATCAAATAGATCGTCTATGCGGGGAAATGGATATCGATTCTTAATTGTCATCTTATTCAGTTGGCGATAATCTATACAAAGCCTTAGAGTGCCATCTTTCTTCTCAACAAATATAACAGGTGCTCCCCAAGGAGACACGCTGGGTCTTATATAGTTTTTATCAATCAGTTCCTTCAACTATGATTTCAACTCATTTAATTCCAGTATATTCATCTTGTATGGAGCTTTAGAATTCGGTACCACTCCTAGTATTAATTCGATGGTAAAATCTAGATCTCTCTTAGAGGGTAATCCTGGGATCTCTTCAAGAAAAATATCCTGGAATTCCTTTAGGACAGGTATATCTTCTAGTTTCAGTTTGTCCTCTTTAGTAATTAACTCATCATTCACTACATTTGCTGCAAACATTTGACATCCTTTTCTAATTGCCCTCTACTTGCATAGCTGAAATCTGTCTAAGTGATGTCTTTCTTGGAATACCTTTTACTTCTATTGTTTCTCCTTCATCATTTAAACAAATAAAACTTTTCTTATAACAATTCAGAATGACATGATGGGCTTTTAACTAGTCCATCCCAATTAATATATCATAGGATCCTAAAGGTAAAACATTCAACTTGGTTTGTGTCTTTAACTGATTCCAGGGAAAATTTTAGGGGTGAATTATAGCCCATGGGCGAAATTATAGGGGTCACTAAGAAACCCTGGGCGAATTTTTAATATAAAACGAGTTTTTTTAAATTTAACATATTAGCCCCATATTTATTTAACCCATAGTCCAAGGAAATCGAATAGCCAAGGTTCCGAAATTGGAAAAAAAATTATATAGCCAAATAAAACAATCGCGAAATGGTGAATTCGCCTAGAATTCCAGGTAATGGAGGCCAGGAAGAGTTTGTTCATCCACCATTTAGGGTAATGGAGGCTACATATAGTTGGTTCGCCCACCATTTAGGGTAATGGAGGCCGCGAACAGTTGGTTCACCCAGCCAGCGGCCCAACAATTTATTATTTTGGTAATGGAGGGCCGAGGCCGCGATTGGTAACCTGGTTGAATGGTTCGACTTCGAACTTCGCCCGTGATGACGCCATGAGCAGCTGGCTCGCCCATGTTTTCGGCAATGGCTGCCCTGCATTGAGGTTTTTATGAAAATCTCGTTTCAAATTTTCAAATCGCCCCAACTCCCATCGATTTTGGTTAATGGGGGTTTGAATTGAGGTTTCAACCACCAAATTTTGTTGGGTAAAGATTATTTTAACCTTCAATTGGTCCATACTCCATAAATGAGATGAAGGTTCCAAAATGTCAAGTCGCTATATAAGGGGGGAAAGAGCCAGTAAAAACCACATGAAAAATCATTAGATCTCTGCATTCGGCAAAGCTGAAGTTTTTGACAGTGGCTTTTGCAGTTGTTCAAAGTTTCTTGGGGTTTACAGTCTTCACTAAGGCTAAGAGGTTAGTTTTGTTTTCAATTTCATAGAACTAGATGTCTGGATAATAGGGATGTTGCATTTATTATAGTTTTTATTAGCCATCATAGGAGGGCTGTGAAGAGTGATCTGTTTGTCCTCTTAAGACTTGATAATATCAGGTCTGAGTTGTGCAATGTATGGACTGATTATTCAATGAAAGATTGTCTCTTTACTGGATGTATTCAACTTTGATGTAATAATTTGAGGCACATACAGAATGGAACTGCTATAGATAGAAATACTGTTATTTATGGCATGTTTTTCGGTTTAATATGCTGCTTCATACTAAATTTTCCAATGCATAGAATTGTTTTGGACTCCATTTCCCGGGATAAGTTGCTTATCTGCTTGAATCCACCATCATATATTAATTTTATAAATTCAAACTTTGTTTTCCAAATAAGTTATACGTATTTAATATTTATCTTTGTTCTGGTTGGTAATATTATCTTCCATTTTTAAGTGTCTACAAGAAATGGAAACAAGTACTATGTAGTTTTAGTCTATTTTAGATATTTTTAATTAATTAATTTTATTTTAAAATGAGTGTGTGTTTGAAAAATTACCCCTAGCCAGATGTCTACAACAATAAGATTATGCATGGAAACTTGTTGCAAGATATTTTATCATTTACAGTGTATATGATATTGAAGTTCCTTCCCTTTTTTAGATGGCATTCTGGATTGGATGGTATTTAATGCTGGTGATCTAGCCTGATATCAAGAAATTTGTCATGTTCACAAGGATGCCCTCAATGCACAGCTTGCACTTGTAGAGAATGAGAAAAAGTTGATTGAAAAGATTAATATATTATGCTTGATGGAGATCGTATTTAGGTAAGATTGGAGACTTTTGTCCATTGAAAACTTTATACTTCCACTCCTTAACCACAGGCTACTACAGGTCTACTTAAGACTCAAGATGATGATTTTTCAAGGCTTTTTCTGACTGCTGCTGTGTGAAAACATCTAAAATATGTCTCAGTATTCTCCCAGTGGAGGAAAGCCTGTTGTTTGGTGCTCTATCAAGACTGTTTGAGGGCTGAGATATGCTCAGAAGAGTCCTAGATGTACCCAGATCTGATGTATGACCTTTATTAGTGTTGGAGTGCCCAAAATGGAACGTTTCCCTAAGAAGTGCTCAAAATGCTGAGTTAAGGTTGGTGAAACTGATTTTAGGGTTGTTTATGCCCAAAGAATTGCTCATAATAGCCTCAAACCTACCCAGAAGTGCTTTACTTCTGCTCAGCACTATGATAAAGGGCCTTAATGCTGCTTTAAGGAGTTCTCTTGCTAATATGCCTTCAAAAACTGTCCAGAAGTGGCTTAAATTATGCCTAGACTTCTGCCTTGATCATATTTTGTTGTTATTGTCTTCAAAACTGAATTCTTCATGGCTGTTGGTGACTGTCATATGCCTAGAATACAACCGGACTTCAATGAATAGTCCCTACTACTGTTATGAGGGCATAACTAGGTCAATGAATAGTCCCTACTACAATTTGTTTATAGGCAAGGATATGCACACTAAATTTCCTGCCACTGCTTACGATTTGTTTGAAAGCACAGTGTAGTTTGTGCCATTCATGTTTGTTACTCTGTACATCTTGTGATAAGCCAAGGCACACACCAAACCCCAAGCCATCAAGGAAAATTTGGCTAAACATCAACCATGAGTGTCAAAATCCAAGTCTGCATTCTTGGAACAAAGAAAGATGAAATTGGCTCAGCCCAATGATTAAGGGGCAACACCACGAGAACCCATCTTGGAGACTTTTGTCCATTGAAGACTTTATACTTACACTCCTTAACCACAGGCTGCTACAGGTCTGCTTAAGACTCAAGATGATGATGTTTCAAGGATTTTTTCTGACTGCTGCTATGTTTCACCTCTAGAATGGCTTCATAGAAGTCATCAGAATCCCGTGGTTTTATGTCATACTGTAGTAGATCTCAAACATACTCATTGACACTTATTTAGGTGAATCCTTCACCCTAGTTGTTGTTTATTTCAAAGCCTTGTTCTTGTTTTTGCACTTTCCAAAATTCCTTGAAGAATAGTCGCCTGATGTAACAGTGCTTTCCCACTTCAAATAATTATAATTATTATAGTTCTGCCTACTTAGTGAGTCTATGTTGGTATCATCTTGGGCTTTCTGGGCATCTATCTACAAGACAATAAACAAGAATTTCTCAAATCACATGAATTGGAATCCATAGTTGGCGTCTACTAGCATTAGTGACTAAGCCACAACTACAAAGCAAAGTGGATTAAAGAGAAAATATGTCCCTTATCAAGATGTGGATAATTTTTTTTATTATGGTTGCAATCTTCAATCCAGGAAGTCAAAAGAACATGATATTAGACTCATTGGATAACAGACTCAAGTTAGAAACTAAGGCCCATCCAACACTGAATCCATTAGGATGGTTGAATAAAAAGTAGAGATAACAGTCACAAAGTAGTGTGATTTCAAGTTCGCAAGCTCTTCCCAATTTATTAATCAACTCAATTGTGATGTAGTGCCTGTGGACATTTGTGAGATAATTGTATATATTCCCTATATGTGGCATAGAGAAGTAATTTTCTTAAGGCATGGAAACCAATATATAAACTGACTGAGGCTGGAAAACATTATCGAATTTATGCATACAAAAGGGCGGAGAATTTATCTTTGATTATAGTCACATTAGTGAAGCACCTAATCAATGCTAGTTAGAATATTATATTGAAAGCAGTCAAGCACAAGACTAAAGATGTATCCAAGCAAACATCCAATAAAGAGAAACAAGTTTCAGTGAAAAACCCCCACAATTGAAAGTTGCTGAGGAACATTAACCTTAAGGCTCAAAGTAGTGAGGCTTGATCTAAATTAGATCTCTTTATTTCACAGGGGTGTAGAGATCACATGAAATTAATTTAGTCAGAAGATCCAAGATGTACGAAGTTGCAATGAGCATTGTGATGATCTTTAGAGCTCAAGAATACAACAAGATGGATTTTCAATTTCCAACTAAGGACCATAAAGGAGTGTGGCCATGACATGGAAGATGCCACAAGACTGAGTTGTGCAAATCTTGAAGGAATACAATACTAGGTTGCAAGAATCCTGAAGAGGCTTGCGACATCAACATTTGCAAAAAACATGATAAGTTTGTAAAAACCATATTTCAAATTTGCATCCACAAGACTACAAGCAAACCCCCACAAGTCACAGAGCCAAATTGTGGAAGAACTAAGAAGGACCCAAAAGAAGGAATGCAAAGCATCAAGGATATTGATCAGTGTGTAAATTGAACCATACACATGAATGAAAAAGATCGACAAACAAGGAACCATTACTAAGTTACCATGAGAAAGATGGTCCTCGAATACAGACATTCTATGGGTTACTTTTGCTCATGCGCCTATCATTTTTTTTCAAGCCTATTGGTAGTGGTTAGATTAAAGCAAAGATAGAACTAGGGTCATGAGCTCTTATCCCATGGGACAAATAGCAAGAATTATGTTGATGTAATTATGCAATATAACGGATGGACTCTATGGAAAGATCGCATCGCAACTTTGAGGTGACTCACATGAATATTTACATAGTGAGTTGGGAAAATATGTTTTAAAGAGGTCTTCAAGAGTATCATATGAAATGGAAAGGAGAGACCTTTGAAATATTATTATGCACTCTAAGTTGTAGCAGGTTGTTCTGAACCAGGAAATTACTTTTTTGTTTAAAAACCCATCCAACCTTTCTTAACTTAAGTAAAAAAATACAGTGGGACTTTTCAATGATACTCCAATAACTTCTTAGTATCTTACAAAGAGAAAACATCAAGAACTACCCTTATTTTTTAATCAATCAATAAGAAAAATAGGCTCAACATAGTGTAAAGAAAATCCAAACTATCCCAGTATTCTCCCAGTATATCTATCACTGCAAGACATAGTATATGGAGATTTTCCCAGTGGAGGAAAGATTGTTGTTTGGTGCTCTATCAAGACTGTTTGAGGGCTGAGATATGCTCAGAAGAGTCCTAGATGTGCCCAGATCTGATGTATGACCTTTATTAGTGCTGGAGTGCCTAGAATGGAACGTTTCCCTAAGAAGTGCTCAAAATGTTGAGTTAAGGCTGGTGAAACTGATTTTAGGGTTGTTTATGCCCAAAGAATTGCTCATAACAGCCTCAAACCTACCCAGAAGTGGCTTAAATTATGCCCAAACTTCTCCATTATCATATTTTGTTGTTATTGTCTTCAAAACTGAATTCTTCATGGTTGTAGGTGACTGTCATATGCCTAGAATACAACTGGACTTCAACGAACAGTCCCTACTACCGTTATGAGGGCATAACCAGGTCTGTTCTGATCCCCAAAGTCTGAGATCACCTCTATATGAGTTATTATCCTTATCTATTGATGACATGTTGTCATTTTTCCATTGATGATTTGTGAATGAGATCTAGATCTAGAGGTGGTTACATTAATGTACTATATATCAATATCGTTGGATGAATATATTTTGTTGAGAATGGTTTAGGCCTTTTCGACCAAGTTACTGTGTATGTCTTAACTCTTAACAGCTTCCTGTAGTAAAAATCTTTCTTTTTCCATGCCGAATTCTGAGTTTGTTGCTACCTCATTGCCACACCTTGTAGCTTTTGTTTCAAGAGGATTTCTATATCTATTGCTTGAATTATTTTGGTTGATGCTTCACTTAAATGATATTCTGAAAGTAGGTTATTGCATATGAAATTCAGGTTACCTACCTACAAACCATGAAGCCCTTGTGGTGGTCTGGTGTCCATGTCCATTTGAATTTCCAGCACTCTTGAAAAGCCAATAAAGGAAAGTAGGGGAGAGACTCTGTACAGGACCCTTTTGGAATGTTTAGTCTCTATTGGAAAAACCTGTCTTATAGCTGTCATACAAATGTTCAATTTTGTTTAAGCTTCAGTGCATGCTTGTTTCATCTTCTTTTTTCAAAAATAACACCCATGAAATTGATAAAATCCAGACAAATGTTCAAGGGCGTCCTCGAAAAATTCGTATCACTCCTTTAAGCGAATGGAAACTTAACAAAGAAGCATTCGTATCATTCTCAACAAAGAAGCATTCGAATCTTTAAGTAAAATTGTTGCTCACAACTGAGGCATGTTTTCCAACTCTATTAGTGAAATGTTGGAAACTTAAGTTATCTTTTTTGTTGTGATCACCACAAATGCCACTGATTTTTTGGGGAGAAGAAAAATAATATTCACACAAGTGCTCGAACTTTATCCATAAGAAAATGGAGGTTTTCAATTAGCTTCTATGATGCAATGGTGAAGACAACAAGAATCATCTTTCATATTTTTTTCAAAGCAAGATCAATGGGAAAACAAACATGATAAAATAAATAGAACTAAGAATTATTTTTAATGACTTCGTATAGGTTACACTATTTGATAGTTCATTTGTTCTTGCAAATTATGAGGTATAATTTATGATATTAGTTAATGGCAAGAAGGAAAAGAATATTCTACTAGTAAATAAGTCACAAGGAAAATCTTAATAATTCTTCAACTCTTTTTTTAAAGGCTTGTAAAATTCAAGGAGAGATGGGTATGTGTTTCCACTTAGGATATAGTTGTGTCATTGTTGTCATCTTCCCCGCCCCTCTACTCTTTTCTATCATGGCATCCCCAAGCTTCCCCTCCCAAGCATTCTAATCACAAGATCAACAGAGCATGGACAAGGGTAACTCTGAACTTATATGAAAATTGCAACCACCTCTACCTACAAGGTGTTGGTCACTCCTTTGAAGAACTAGGTTGCACTACCATTTAAGGATTCACAACCTCTGGCTAGAGGGAATTCATACCTAAGAAGATTATGGCATCTTTGATTTCATAAAAGGTTGAAGCACCTCCATTCTCCCCTAATACAGGTGGATTGACCCAATAAGTCTCCTATCCAACAAACTCAGGGAGATCTTTTAAGGAAGCTACTGATCATTTTGATGCATTTCAATTCCATCCAATTAGTTGCTTCATAGTTGAAAAGGTTGTCTCCATCCTAGTGATTTCTTTCGTCCAAAGGGTGTTCGAACAAGATGACTTTTACTACACTTATGGTCTAATATGTTGCCTTAGTGGCTTTTACAATAGGCTCTTAGCCCTGCATCATTGGGTTTCTCATGTGTCAAACACTTTCCTTCAACAGGAAACCTACTCTACCCATGTGCTTGCAAATTTTTCATGGTGAAGATTGACTCTACTAAGGACAAGCAGTGCATCCCTCACATCAGGCCCATTGGTTTTAAGAGCATGTTGGTTTATGCATGAAACCATCACACCCCACCTTCGATCTATCAAAAAACACTCTTAACTTCAACACAAATGTAGGTTAGGCCTCCCAACCTACCCTTTCAATTCTAGACTCAATCATTGGCCTCTGATATACTCTAACAAAATTCCATCACAACTTCCCCAAAACTCTAAAAGGCATATCAGAACATATGCCAGGCTATGTATCAAAGTGGATTTCACAAATGGGATACTAGAAGAAATATGGAATGAGGTAGCTGATAAGATCAGGAAGTAAAAGCTATTAAAACTTTCCAGCACAAAATACACAAATCTGCACTTCGATGAATTAAAGCTGCAGCACATCAAAAATTCAGATCTGCAACTATGGAAACATAGGATCGATAACTCAAAACTCATACACAACACATATCATGAGATTGAATCAATCCAACACTAATTAGATAATATATCTAGGAAATATAAGTCTGGAAATTCAGAACAACATACTAAATCCTGTAGCAGCAATCACATATTTATGTATCTAGTCTAATGGAAGAAATTACAGTGGCTTGTATAAAGCATATGCTTCCCACACACAAGCTCTCACAGCAAAATATTTACACACTAACTCGTCTTACTTCTTATCTAACTAGTACACACTCCTCTCATTTACATACCAATAATTGTTTTGGTTACAAACAGGATAAGAAAGCCTCAAGAATGGTATGCCTCACATGCTTATGCATGCAAAGGAATCTTTCCCAAGTGATGTGCCTCACATCAATCGAATGAATGCACCATGCATGAAGTATTGGTTTGCCCTGTCTGAAGTTTGAACACAACATCTTTTACTAAAGATATTTACTTCTCAATATGACTCTGCATACATCCAATGGAATCACATCTTGCCACGCCATCAATGTTGCAAATCTGAACTTGCTGATACTTGTGATTCTTTCAGAAACCATACCCGTTTCCCTGATGTAGGTCACAGGGTCTAGAATATCAATTGGCTTTATTCTCAGGGTAATAGATGGAAGATGTGTTTAGATCCTCTCCTTTGTATGCCTATTGAGCATTTTAGGTCTTTTTTCCATTTTGTATTACCAATCTTATTTGAATAGAAAAATAATATATGGTTCTTAAAAGATAAAATTGTAGCCTTTGCCAATGTGGTTGAACTTCAGTAATTCTACAAATTTGATTACTCGTAATGAATCTTTAGATTAGTGAACTATTTTTCTCTGTTTCTTTTCTTCTTTTCCTTTTAGTTTGGCCAGTTGTAATTTACTGTTTTTTTCCTTCTACTTGTTAGTGCAATAGCTGGTTAGACGGGAAAGATACAATGATTTCAAGCTAACATGTCAGCAGTATGCCTTACTAACAGTTTGTCTTCTCATATTATATGTGCATCACATGAGCTTTGGCATTTACTATTGTTGAATTTCAATTGATACCTGTACTTTCAATTGTTACTTGTTAATAAATTTATAGCTGTCTATTGTGGGCTTAGGACATAGTGAACTTCATCATCATTTTAATTTTCATATGATTTTGAATATGATTTTGCATGGAGTGAATGGTTTCTTAATCTATGATGCTTTGATTCAATTTTTTGTCAATGGTTTCAGTAATGAAAGTGACATTCAAGACTTTAAAAACAGTCCAAGTTTGTTGTCATTCTTCAATAGATGTATCGATGCCTACTATATTCTTGTATAGTTTAGAGAAGCCAGTTGGGAAGCCATATGGGCTAGAGGTTTTACCTCTGACGAGATCAAAGGCTACTTGAGAACCTTCCTCTTTAGATACATAAATTCTGATTTTGATTTGTTGTTGATGGGTGTTATTTGCGAAACACTTTCCTTTCATTAAGCTTTCAGATCTGATTGAGTAGGAATATATTTGGAATTTCCTGTATAGCATATTGTAGAGATGATTAGTGTTTTCGGCATGTTTTATGATGCCAAATAATGAGATGGTAACAATGCCATATAATGTTGTCAAACCAGAACCATATTCCAGATCCGTCCAGAGTAATTTCCAGGCATGTATACATATTTTTAATGAACCCAAACAGATCTAAAGTTGGTTTATTTAGGATTGGTTTTATGCATTAATTCGCTGCTATTATATTGGCTTGCAAGTTTGTTTTCATGCTTGAATTTGATTATTTAGATGTTCTTATTCTTTTGTGTGATATTTTTACCCTTGAATGAGAATGTTTAGCAATGGTTATGTTGATCACATTTTTCAATTTCTCTCATCATAAGATCATACACTTTCCATGTGCATATGAGGTCTTGTTTTTGTTAGGGAATGAATAACAATATAAGAGTTACTATTTAGATTTTAGAATAAATTATTGATATGATTTCACATAGTTTTTAATTCTTTATTTTCATGACTTTGTGGACACCATTACATCTTATAAATGTAAATTTTATTGGCTATGGGCACCAGTGAAGTGATGCTATTGTATATTTTGAATCTTGATTCTTATGAATGCCACTTTTTCTACTAGGTATTTTGGTAATGAAAAATGTAAATAAAAAATTAGTTTTTTAACACATAAGAAATAAAAACTTGTATTTATTGTGATGGATTTATGTCTAATTTTGAAGTTAATCTTGTATGGGTTTAGGCTACTAGGTTCAAATTTTCTAGCCTCTAGAATTCATGTCATCATGGATAACTTACAAGTTGTACTAATTTTATATCATTTTTCTCATGCAGGTTTCACTTTGGGTTTCTAAATTGATTTGATATCTTAATAATTATGGAATAATCAATGAAATGTCAAACAACGATTGTGGAAAGAAAGCATCAAAACAGAGGGATGTATTATCATACTTTCAGAAGCCCCAATCCAAGAATCTATATTCTCTTCATGATTTAAACTCTTTTGAGCAACCCATCAGCGAGACAAATGTCAACTCTTCTGAGAATGCAGCTAATAGCCATATAACATATGATAGGATGGGTTCCTCTAGTGAACAAATTGGGATAAATGAAATTCAACTAGAAATTGGCAATGACAATGTTGAAGGTTTTACCTTGGAAGGAAACAAAAATTATTCATTATCACAAAAAAGGAAAAAAGGTCGATGGGACATAGGGAGAAAATTCCAATCGGAATGGGCATCAAGATTTCCATTTATTGAACCAATACCTCCAATAAATGAGAAAGAGGCTTCACGAGAAGTTAAATTCATTGTATGTAGTTGGAAACTTGGAAAGGTAGTAACAATGCAAATGAAGTTAGATACAATAGAGAAGCATGCAGGAAAGTTGTATGTTAAGAAAATTGAAAATGGTGAGGAGAAGTCTATTACCAAATGGAAATCTTCTGAGGATTGTCGACATGTCAAATATCAAGAAGAATATAATAAATACTTAATAAGAAAGAGTAAACTCGAGGCAAGTGGAGGGACAATCACATCTCTATTTGGAAAGACAATGGAGATAAATTTGTTATCCAAGACGACACACAATTAAGCACTGTATTTCACATCTTATCTAGAGGTCGTCCTATGACAAATTATCCAGATTACAAGAACTATGTATCTTTTCTTGAAGTATCGAATTTTCCATCTTCTCATTGGTCTATAACGAGTGGTTGGGAATGGGCAAAATATCTAGCTCAAGTAGAAAAAGATGATTTGAAAGAGAAGATTGCAAATGCTAGGTTTTTTTCACTATCTTTGGATGAAGTTACAACTATTGAGAATACTTCATGGATCTGCATGAGTATTTATATGGTTGATGATCATATTAGGCATTCATATTTACTTGGGATTCATAAAATGAAGAAGAGTTCTACAGCTGGAAATAATTATGAACTTGTTATTAAGACTTTGAAGGAAATTGGTGGTATGGATGATTTAATGATTGCAAAAAGGTTGGTATGTGTCAGAGCTGATGGAGCATCAATCATGCAAGGACAAAGGAATGGTCTTTGTGTCAAACTACAAGTATCAGCTTCACCATTTATGATTAGTATTCATTGTATGTCTCATAGGATGAATCTTGCATTTAAAATAGTAAGTAAGTTTCCACTGGTTTCAAAAGTTGAAGAACTTGTACATGAGACTCATGCATACTTTTGTCATAGTCCCAAGCGATTTACAGAGTTTCAAAAATTTGCTGACAGTGTTACAGATGGAAAAAAGCTATTAAAAGATGTTGATACAAGATGGATCTCATTGAATGGACCAGCCCAAAGACTATTTAGTGAATACCAATCATTGGTAGGGGTGATGTATGAACATCGCTTTAGTGTAGACAAAGCTCAAGAGCTTCTCTTTCGACTAACTAATATAGAGACATTATTAACATTGGTTGGAATTCTTGCTTTGCTTCATGAAATGAATGTCCTTGTGAAAATGGCTCAGAGTCGCACAATGTATATTGCAGAGTACACAAATGCAAGAAAATTGGCATACCTTGCGTTGGATAATTTGTATACGATGCCAGATTCTTTTAGGGGTCGAACATTTAACGGTTGGACTACTATCATTGATATAGAAAAGAGTGAAAATTATTTGAAGTTTGATGAAAAAGGGAGACTATGTATGGAAGTGCGTAGGTATATGGTTCCCTTTTATTATGTTCGTAAGATGGGACAAACCACAAAAGAGTGCCATGTGTCAAGAGACCAATTCAATGATATTGTGATTTCAGTGAAACGCAACTTGATACAAATTGCACAATCACTATCATTAGAGATAAGAGAACGATTTCCTCGAGATGAATTATTGGAAGCTATGTCTATGGTATACCCTCATTATTGGAACTCTGAAAAAGATATAGATCCTTTAAAAGTTGACTTTCTAGAAAAATTGAATACTTTAGTGCACCACTTTGGCAGGAATGTTAAGGTAATAGGACAAGAGATTGGAGGTATATTAGATTCATCAAAATTACATCAACAAGCCACTTGCTTTGCTCAAACAATGTCAGATCAATATGATGCTTTGTCGAAACCTATAGAATATGGTGCAGTAACCAAATTATGGACTATTTTAGGTGAAAGTCAATACCTACAAGAAAACATATCAGAGTATTTCAAATTAGTCGATTTATGTCAAACCATGATTTTGGGATCAGTGGAGGATGAAAGAATGTTTAGTGAACTGTCATTTTTGAAGTCAAAGTTGAGGAACAAGCTTGATAAGAATATGGATACATGTTTAAGATTATATGTAACAAAGTATGACATTACCAATTTTCCATTCAATAGAGCACTGGCACTCTGGCGATCAGATTGTGAGAGAAGAGGAGAATACAATATAACAAATGTCTCCAATGAACTTGATATGGAACGTAATGTTTTGGAGGCTCAAAATGATATTTCATCTATAGAAGTTCATGCTCAAAATGTAGAAAATGAAGAGAGGCATGAGAATTGGGAATTTGATATGCCACAAGATATAATATAAACCAATATACATTGGCAGTGTATAAATAATGAATGGAATTTAATAGATCATGTGAATTTTTTTTAGTTTGACTTTGATGTTCCTCTATTCTCGGAGCAGGTTGGAAAAGGAAAATTCTTGATGGGAGAAAGATTACCATACATAAATTTGAATTTGCATTTCAAGTAAAAATAGGTTCTATAGTCTATACTTTGTATTAAATATAGTAATATTAGAGCTACATTTCCTTGATGCAAGCTATTTTAAGTTTGATGTTTTGACAGTTAACTAATGCATTGTTTTTTTTTTCTTATTTGTGACAGGAAATGAAGTTGGGACCTATCTATCCATAGATAATGTCCTAGTATTAAAGGTTAAGCAATTAATTTAACAATACTTCCACTTAGCAAGAATGGGCTCATTCAAAAGTTAAAACTCAAGTACATGGAATTGCTTGTATTTCTAGCTTTGATATCTTGGCAAATATGAATGGTTTGCTTGTTTCTTACATTTGGAGCATTTTTTCAAGTTTGGAAGTTTGCATTTAGTTTGGTTTAATATATTTTTATTCCCTTGATAATTGATTGCGGTTTGAGCCCTTTGTACTAGTTTGATTCGTTTCATAAATTATTTGTTTTTTTCTTACATTTGGAGCATTTTTCCAAGTTTGGAAGTTTGCATTTATTTTGCTTATATTTTTTTATTCCCTTGATACTTGACTATGAGATCTGAGTTTCTAAGCGAAGAGAAAAATGGTCTATGCATTGGCTTACTAGGTTCCTATGCATCCATCGTAGGAGACCTATTGGCACGAGACCGACATTTATCTAATGTAATTGGCATAATTTTCATATGTCCACATACTGTCAATACAGCATTCACTTGAATCTCAGCACCAACAGTAAATTTTGAAAGCTAGTAGATTAAAATAGATGCCCAACAATTGAAATTAGTCAATTTCCTACAAATATTGGTTGTATAGAAGTGATATTTGTCCAATTAAGCAACAATTTTATAGATCGGGCATAGATTTGTATTTTTTTTATGTCTTTTCGATAAATATCATTCTTTGCATAAATTTGACAGATTCATGGCAAATACAGTGGTTTGGCAGTAAATCAGAAGGTTTTTCAGCAAATGTTTCAGTAGACATCTCCCTATTTCAAATTTCAGTAGTTTGAGTAGGTATTCTCTATTTTTCTTCTAGTATTTGCAATTTTGCATAAGAAAGATAATATTTGTAGCTCTACATCTATATTTCAGCAGTAGATATAATGGTAGACTATAGTGCCTGTGTTGTTAAGGGCCTAGCACATATATGAACGAAGAAATCATTAGTTTAGTGAAAACTATACCTCCTGTTCCCAAGTTCATGGATTATTGGAATCATGTGTCAAATGGGTCAAAGGAAGTCAAGAACCATCACTTGAAATTGCATTTCATCTCTCTTCACCAAAATGTTCATTATAATGCCACATGTTAGTTGAATTGCACCAGCAATTTCCTAGGAAATACCCTCAACTAATGTTGAAAGGTGTTACTTTGTTTATGCCCTACACATGACGCTAGACCATTGCATCCTTTATGGTACAATGCAGTATGGCATATTGTAAAAATAAAATATTAAATGAAAAGGCATAATGTAGAAAGAAAATATTGAATGAAAAGGGTGGGATTTTCTTTACTTTCTCCTGTAACAAAGAGAATATATGGGAAACAATGATTATATGGTTATAATGTTATTGCTGCTGCACATTCTAAACATGATGCAATAGATGTTATTCTAGTTTTTGTAGCAGCAATTTTAGAGCTTGTTGTTGAAGTATATATTGTTGTGGCTATTTTTGTTGCAAGTTCTGTGCTTCCCATCGAGGAATATGTTGTAGATTTGTTAATGGAAGTTGCTCAAAATTTTCCTTTGTGGTAGTGGTTATGGTACATATTGAAGTTGTTGAAACTAAAGAGGTTGTAGTGGTTGAAATTGCAAAGGCTGTTTTGAAAGATCAACACTCTTTATTTCTTGCAATGTTTCAACTTTGTGCATGCATTTCCAAGCACACATCTGATTGGATTCCTGTCACTTAAGAGTTAAGACTCAAATCATTGTTGCACCTGTATCCAAAAATCAATGCCTAGTCCTTGAAAGTTTAAACCCATAGGTGGTTGTCCATGCCCCCCATTATCTTCTCCCATCCACCTAAAATTATTATTCACATTGCCCTTGTCATCGACTTTAATACCAAACAATTCTAAGTAGATTTACTGCCATCCTTCCTCAATCAACAAATACATGGGTTCTTGGTTTGGCTGTAAGATGTAAGCAACCACATAATGGGTAGACTTGATATGAATCCCTCTTGTAGCTAATGCACTGATAACAAGGGTTCTTGTAGATGAGATGCTCTGATTCATAACTTTAGAGGAGTAACATCCAAACTTTGCAATTAAGCTTCTAAAATTCATATCCAAGATAAATTACTGGAGTCCAAATCGAGTAAGGGATGCTAAAACATCCTCAAGCACCTCTCCAAAGTCCTATTTTTTTTTATAACCAAATTATGACCATTTTTGTTAGCCTTGTAATCAATTGCATTGCCCCTTTGTCTCTTACAACTAATACAGTTGTAGTAAAGTGTGCAGGTTAGCTCAATCTCATGAATAAAGACTGGACAGTGGAAAGATAAATAAGGCATTGGATCTAGGTTCCAAAATAGATCTTCGCTCCTCCCACTTACATATGTATTCCCAATCAATTGCACAATGCCTTCTCTGGAAGAAATCAGGGTAAGGACATACTGCTGAAAAAATTGATCGCTTGGTCTGTATACAACATATTGAATATGATGTTTCCAATCCTTAAGTTCTATTGAGATGCAATCTTCTCTAGTTCTGTTAGAGCTTCCTTTGCATGTGCTTCCTTTGATGAGGTACCTGACCTCAGGAAGAAGTTAAGGACCGAAGGATCACATCATCGAGATGATCCCTTCAGTACTGTGATGACAAAACTTTCAATAGATATATGGAACATGTGAGGACACATACCTAGAGAGAGAGACCTTGTCACCCTATCTTGTTTGTCCTTGTGGTTATCCTGCTTATGGTACTTGACCTTATTGGGTTGGTTGTTTGTCGAGTCATGAAATCAGTGGGTGAATTAGTTTGGGTTCTATTTTTTCCGGACTCCTTCTAGGGCATCGTTTGGCAGCCGGTTGATGGAACATTTTTCTGTTTTTGACGTCAAGGTTTGAGCCCTGTAGGGCTATTTTTTTGTTGTCGTTATAAGCCCTCTAGGGCTACATCTTTCTCCTCTGAGAGGTCCACCTAATTCTGCTACTATTTGCTTATTTGTTTAGCCCTTCTAGGGATGCCGTTCTCCATTCTTTTTGCTACACCTGTTAGCTACTGCCACTTTGGTGTTCGGTCTATTCAGGCTGTCGTTGAACTTTTTGGTTTGGGCCTATTGAGGCTACCGTTAACCTATGGATTTATGGCTGCTGTTATCAAAGACTATTACAGTATGTTGAGGTCTCACGTTGTATTATGAGCCCTGTTAGGGCCAGTATTGGTTATTGTAGCTTGACTGGTGGTTGACATTGGTTGTCTCCTAACTATGTTAGAAGGTCTGCTGGTGCTTGAATTTTGTCCTAACACAACTGTACCTATTGTTGACACTCTTCCCTGGTCTCTCTCTCTCTCATAGGTATGATGTTGCCCTTCTAGGGCTATTTATGTTTCAACATCTATTGTGCCTTATTGGAAAAACTAAAAGCAAATCTGAGTACATTAGAGAAGGGCTCATCCCCAGGTAAGTACTTATAACTGTGTCATTTACTAGCATTCTTAATTTCAGTTTATTGTGGATTATTGGCACAGTGACCTATTGGTAGTGCCCTAGTTGAAATAAATGATTTTTTTTTTTAAATTTATTGGCACGGTGACCTATTGGTAGTGCCCTAGTTGAAAGAAATGCAAATTATGTTTTTAAATTCTTACAGTTGTATTGTATGATTGATTTACATTTCTGAGTTGGAGTTGTCAAGATAGATTTGTAATTTCAAGTTGATAAAAAAGATGTTGTGCCAGGAGATATCATAATTTTCAGCTACGAGGATCTTTTCCTTTGTGATGTTTGGTTACTATCATCCTAGGATTTTTTTGTGAGGTATGACTGACTCTTTCAACATTCCCTTTGTAGAATTTACATATTCAATCTTCTATTTTTTTTTCTTCTATTACTAAAATTGACTTTTAAGGACATGGTTTACCCTACTACTTGTTGATGTAGTTACTCTTCATTGACAGGTGAATGTAGGATCATTGAGAAAACAACAAACATAATAGAAGAACCAAATACTCCCCTGTTGGAGCTATATATATTTTATGGTAATCTTCGAAGAGAAAAGTAATGTGGATTCTATAATTTATTTTTTGTTTAATTCATTGGTCTCTTTGTGAACTTTGAAGTTTGAAGCCCAATTACCATCTGGGTTTCTCTATTTTTGGTAGGGAACGAGTGTATTTTTTTTCTCTAGTACTAGAGTAGTTGAGTCCACTTGTGAAAAAACATATATCAACATTATACTTTTTTCTCTAGGTAGACAAATTCCACCATATGCTTTTGAGAAGGGTGTGAAGTGTGTCTCATATATGGTCATTTGATTTATTCTTGTCATTGTCCCCATTATTTTGATAGTAGATTATCTTACAACACATGACTAGGGACACTGTATTTTTGGTATTATAGTAGCAATTGGGATTACACCTCAGATGTTTCCATTAATTGTGAATACCAAGCTGGCAAAATGAGTATTCGCTATCACAATAGACACATGCATTGTGAAAAGGCTAGTTGCAATACAAAATATGTGATCTATGTAAGTGCTAGTTCTTCTCATTCAAAGTTCTTACACATTTGGATACTATCTATCTCCTGATAATCTTAAAGTCATGAAACCTTCATACTGATGATTCAATCATGTAACAATGATCAGAGATGCATTTTCTTAAACTTTTTTTCATTATTTTCTATGGTATTATCCAAGGATGTACTCTGTAGTGATAAGACTGGTACACTTACCATGGATTGATTAGTGATGGTTCATCATCTTAACAGTTGGGGCATTTGTAGGTGTCGAACAATCTATTTATCTTATTGTGGCTATAGCAGTTGCATCTCTTCTGCTATTGTGAAGCTGCCCAACTCCCTGCCGCACAGCGAAAAGGAAAGCATCCAGATCTTGTGTGCACATCCTCAACTAGGAGGATGAGTGGCCCTCAAATTCAGATGAGATTTAAGTGTTTGCATTTAGTTGAGAATTCAGTTAGTGGTGTGAATCATCAGATTTTCTACTATTTGATGTAAGTAAGACTCTGGGATTTATGTACTCTATGCATTGGGTGCTATAATGTCTTGTATTTTAATTATTATTTATGCCCGATTCATTCTCGTACTGAAGCATGAAATTTGAACCATTCAAATGCTGCTAGGTAGTAGATTTTTCCATATTTTGTGGGTGAATAAAATCTATTGCAAATTAATTTGAAAGCGACTTTTCCCTTGGGCATGTAATTTTTTTTTTGAAGTGTTTCCTTCCATTTACAATTTCAGGATCTGATATTCTAGCACTTTTTTTCTGGGATGGAATGCCAGATTCATTGGTAGTCATGGATTTTAGTACAGGAACTAACCGCTTGATAATTAACCTCCATCACAAAACAAAATAATGCTTGGAATGCATTCATAGCAGTCCTTTTCTGTGTCTAGATTCTAATTTGATGACAAAGTTGACAAATGGGAAACAAATGAATGGGAGAATAACTCAAACCACAAGCAATTACAGATTCATGTAATCAATAGCTCTTGAAAGTTTGAAATTTTATTATTATCAATTATTGTTTACATGTCTAAAGTTGGTTGTTAGTTGCTTAAGGCCTTTTTTTATTATATGTTACTCAATTCTCTTTCCAACAGAGACTCAGGATAGAGACTAGCTTAAGGTGCAACATTGTTTAAATACTGGCATGGCAGTTAAATTCATCTCCATATATAAGATTTCTTGTTTCTTTGGACTTTGAATGATCAATCATTGTACTTCAAACGTGCATGCAGAACTTAGGGGATTTGTTTCAGTTTTATAGATTTTAATTAAGCTGTACAACATATTGAATATTCTATGCCTTTAGATTCATAAGCCTCTGGCTGAATTACAAATGTACAATGTACTTTTTCCTAAGCCTCTATGATATATGTAGTTTGTCAAATTGTCAACTGATAGTGTTAATTCCTGCAATATGAAGGATTTAGTGAGTAGATGTAAAATTTCCAAAATTGGATCTCTGGTATTGTGCTCTGTTTTCATAGCTTCTCTGCAATTGTGTTTGTGATCCATTTAGCTCCATATGCAATCAGATCAAGTTGGCTGCTTACATAATTTGAATTTTGAATTTTGAGATCATTCCTATCTTCTACATTAGTTACCAACTTACCCCTTGAGGAACAGTATTAGCCTTGCATGTCCTAAAGCAAAATACATAGTTTGCTGCTAATTCAGTTTGTCATTTTTATTTGTTGTAAGTCAACCTTCTTGCAGAGGCCAGGCCAGATGTCCCATCAGAGAAAACAAGTTTTTGGATGATTTGAACCTTGCTAAAGCTATAGAACACCCTTGCAGGCTTGTTTTATCGCCATCCATGAATTCTGTTTGAAAGTGTTGAATTTCTACCTTGAAAACATTTAGGCAGTTAAACTATTGGCAATTGTCTAACTAAAAAAGTGTCCACTTTAATATGGCCATATATTTTATTTTTTTCTGCAGAAGATGTCAAGTTTGCCTTGGCAAGTTCAGGTTGATCTGTGGTTGCATGTTCATATTCCATTGAAGGTGGATGGTAAGTTACTCTTAAAACATTAAAAACGGTTTATTCCACATTTGTTTGAATGAGAGTTTATGATTCCAGTGGAAAATGTTTGACTGAAATATGCATCAGATTGTGATGCCCTTTTTCTTTTCTAAAAGAGCATAATATAATGTAAAGTGTTGCAATGCTCCAGACTGTGATTCCCTTTTTCTTTTCTTAAAGTTTAATAAGTTGTCACACATTATTTGCAAGTTGTGTAGTAGGTAGGACATTAAAGATGTGAGCTATTTTTTCCAGTTTTATCAGATGTGGGTTGTGCAAGTGCATGTGATCTGTGCCTCCCTGTCATAGCTTTCTGTAAATCCAATTTCTCTACCCCCAAGGTCAGAATGATCTCCAGGAACCAACTACAATAAGTGGGCAGAAGACAATCTAAGAGATGATATAGTCCTAGGAAGATAGGCTCAACTGGGGCTGTCAGGTGCGGCAAAGGAACCTTCTGCATTTAGTTGAGATATGTCCACCTTTGGGAACTTTCGTTTGGAAATAACTTCTGTGGTGTGGTTACACTAGTCCCCATGCCCCCTGGCAAAGTACTGATTCTCTCAATGGCTCTACCATTCTAGATTTTTCAGGAGACTGATCGAGCGGTTTAAGAGGATTATCCTTCCACATTGGGTTATGGAAAAATACAGTTAGGTGAAGTGCATCATGAGGTACACTTTGAATTCAAAGGGCTTCACTATTAGGCCATTGTCCTTTTTCTTAAGGACATATGTCCATGTTCTCACGTCACTCCTTGGGATCTATAAAGACCCTGTTTTGGATGAAGCTACCCTAGTTATCTAAATTACAAGAAGTTTTGACTAAATTTAGTTTAGATATTAATGTTCATTGAAAGTCAAAGTTGGATTAAGATAGGGAGAAGGAAAGAATACAAGAGAGGAAAAATGACTTAAAAGAAGGAAAAAAACAAGAAAATGATTGGGAGGTGCTAACCCAATGAGATAGGGAACAATGAAGCTTAAGAATGAGGAAGTTCTCTTCATCAAAACCTATTGCTTGGGAGAGGTGTTTCTAGCATTCATGGCCGCAAAGAGATGTGTGATGAACATAAGGCCATAGAAGTTATTGGGTCTTCAATGCCTCACAAGTCAGTCTATCACGTGAGCTTGGAAGTTGGCTATGAAGCCTCTTCACACTAGTTGTGATGCTGATGAGAGAAAACTCCACGTTGACGAGTGAGACCCTCATGTTGCAAGGTAATTGGAATTTGGTGTACCTTGGGGCCAAATGAATCCATCATTGCACTAGTTATACAAATATGAGTAGTGTTAAAGTTTTGGAGAAAGCGGTTCTCTAGGCTCGAACCATGTGGACCGAAGGTAGGCTATTTAGATCTAAGTACAAATACTCTTATTTATGTTTCCCTTGGGAAGATTATGGGAATTCACTAGAAAGACATGTGGAGGTAGTGTGTCAATATCAAGTTAATGAAGTAAAATGAAGAGGCTCTCGCATACCAACATGAATCAATTCCAATCTCTACCTGCTCCATAGAAAAGTCAAGAGCAAAATATGAATATCTAAGGAAACCATTGTATAAGTTACTAACCCATCTAAGCCTATGTATCATTGCCACCACATAAAAAATAATTAAAACAACGAGTGACATTGTACCAAATTGTGAAAAAATATTACGAGACATTGATTTCTGGAATATATTTGAAAACAAAACTACATTACAGCTTAAAACATTAGAATACTATAAGAAAATTTACCAATACATTTTTAAACCATGATTTAGTGAATCAAACAAAAGACCCATACCCTACCCTTGAAAACAACTCAAATTCAAATTCCAATCACATAAATAATGCAATATAATTGGAAAAACATTAATGATGCACATAAGAAATGTACCATAGATCCATAAGAGATGCACTTTGGTGTCTGGCTTGGGTTGCCAGAAAATAATGCATGTTTTTCTGTACTGTTGTTTTTGAATTGTCTTGATGTATGCCATCATGAACAAGTGTTGGTTGTGATGCTTGTTGACACCTTTCCTTGACTGAGGGGAGACGTTCATCAATGTTGAGAATTTGCCTATGTTTGGAAATCAAAAGGCATTCCCTCTTGTTTTTTAAGAGGCATTTCTCCTCGATTCGTTTATCAAAGGGAATGTTCTCACCATATACTTTTCTAGTGAATACTAAATAGATGTAAATAAAGTTAAACCAAGAAACCAAATGAGATTTTGAATCTCAATTCTATTACAACATAACACATCTAGACTCTATTTTTAGTGATAGAAAGAAGCTTTTTTGTTTCCCTTAACTTCATATGCCAATTTAAAAATAAAAAAATTTTGAATATATGTCATGCATTATCACCTTCCATTGAAAAAGGTAGAGACTACCTGAGAATAGGACCGTGCAGCAATAACACAAAGTCTTCCACAAGATCTTTTAATTTTCACTCTTATTGTTCTACATACAGTCCTCATCTCCAAATATTTTTTCAAGGTTTAAGAATCTCATACATAGATTCATAAGAACGGGACTATGAAAAATTAAAAATGTGATAGATGGTCATTAAAAATACTTGTTAGGAATTTTCCATTACAACTTAAAAATTCATTTATAGGAAGTATATTAATGAGTTTGCTTGACAAAGAGTTTGAGTCATGATCATATAAATCATGCATCCTCTAGTAGTCTTTTGAGGAGATAAAAAAATATTGTCATAATCCCAAACTATAATAATTTAAGAGTCTAAGAAATTTATCTGTTGAAAGCAATAATAAAATGAAATTTACACTAACAGGAATAAATGATTTTGAAAATGAAAATTTGTTTTCCTTCGAAGACCGGGATGGGTCTCCTGTGAATCAAATAATATGAAGAGAAACCTATTAGAACGAAAAGTGAAAGTAAACTAAATTGTGATTTCTTAGGAATCAAAGAGACGGTGAGTCTTCTTGGCAAAAGATTCACCAAAATTTTACAATATTTTATAAATCAGTGAAAGATTCACCAGTTTTTACATTTTTTTATAATGTAGTGAAATATTCGCCAAGATTTTACAATATCTTATAATTTAGTGAAAGATTAGCCAATATTTTATAGAATTACATAATAAAATGAAAGATTCGCCAACAAATTATATATAAATATTATATTGTTGATAAAATCGCCTTCAAATTTTCCTATATATCAGGGAGATTCGCCCATTTTTTATACATATAAATTTGGGGGGGTTCTTAAAATTTTCCCTGACTGATTCATAGATAAAACACAACTTTAAAAAAAATCAGATACTTTTCTTTTTGTTCCTATTGCTAGTCTAACTAACCAGGATTTATTGATTTTTTTGTTTTCAAATTAAAACGTTCTACAATATCTAGTGATATATAACTCAGGCTACCACCTGGATCAATCAAATTAGTAATAGGATGGTTTTGTAGCATACCTTCAATCTCTACCATAGAGACTTGATGCTCTGCTTGCCTATTGTCTAGTGCTGCATTAATTATGGGCATCTCCCTTGCCAAGTCTCCAACAGTAGGTTTAGTCTGTATGTAATGAATATTGTTAGCTGTCCGCTTCCTCTTGGGGCATTCTGAAGCATAATGAGGACCTTGACACTCAAAACATTTGATAGGTTCCTTTTGGTCATTAGTTCTAGTAGCATTGGAAGTATTTCTAGGAGCTGTAAAATTCTGCTGTTGATTATTTCTGGGATTGTTTCCTTGAAAATTCCGATTCTGAAAATTTTTCTTTTGGAAACCAGAATTTCCACTAAACCTGGAATTTTTCTTTTTCAGCTCAAAGTTGTTGGGTTTATGATTTTTCCAGTTTGATATCCCTTCTCTTTTCCGATTAGTGTCATAAAAGAAAGTTGCTTTCCTCATGGCCTCTTCTAAGGTCTTTGGATTGTCGTACTCTATTCTGTCCTTGATGTTGAAAGGTAGACAACTCAGGTATCTTTGAATCTTCGATTTTTCTTCCACGAGGTATGACACATACCTCAGCAAATTTAGAAATTTACTGTTCATCTCTTTCATGTTCATAGTTCCCAGCTTTAAATCATAGAATTCCTTGGATTTTTCTTCATAGTATTGTTCAAATAAGAACTTTTTCTTGAAGTATCTTTTAAAAGTGCTCCAATTCACATCCTTGTCTTTGATGCCCTTCACTCTTTTGATGTCCTGCCACCAAATATCTGCCTTACCAATCAAGTTGTATATTGCCATCTTTTCCTTCAATGATTCTGAATAATCATAAATTTGGAAGTACTTCTTCATGTCGGATAGCCATGCTTCTGCTATCTCCCCTTTCTCAGTTTCACCATTAAAGGTTGGGGGTTTGATTTTCTTGAACTCCCCAGAAATCTGTTCATACTGTTTGTGACTTTTTCTTTTGGGTTTGTAGTCTCCTTCGCTGCTATCACTTGACTAATTTCGTTTCTTTTTGCGTTTTTCATGGGCAGCTTCTGATGATGTTGAAATGTTGTTCGCATAATCAGTTTTCATGTTCTTACCCCTACCTCGATGACTTAAATCTTCAATCTTGGAGGTATTTTCAATTTCTCTATCCTGTTCATTAGTTGGGAACTGTTCGAAAAATACTTGGTTAAGTTCCTCTTGTGCTTTCAAAATTTTCTCATTGTCTTGTTTTACAGATTTTATTTCTGCTTTTAATTCTTGAAATGCACGTAACAATTCTGATGAATTTTCATGTATTTCGCCATGGACTTCTTCTTCATAATGCTATCTCGTGCTATGAATGTTGGGTCAAAATATGTCCTCTATATGTTCATCTGATCCTTGTTGACCGAATCGCGACCTCACAATCGATAGGGGTCCACCGACTGTCGACCCATACTGTAGTCTCCCTAGGCACCAACCCGGGCAGGTTTGAGCCCACCTAGCAACACCCGCAGAGCGGATGAGGTCTCACCCGAGGCATCTAGGAAGAGCAGACGGAACCATGTTTCCGCTGAGGGAGGAGGCAAGTTGCAGCAGTATGACACTAACAACAATTCCAAACATTCATCACAAAGTTCTAGTACATCGCAGCATTTAGCACTACTAGAAACAGAGATTGCATATTACTTCAATCGCAGCATGTTCACAAGGATAGATAACATATTATCGCAGCATTCACATTATAATAACAGAAAACAGATAACGGCATTAAGAATAAGCAACAACATGAACATTCAGAAACATTACACGTAGATTGCACCAAATCATCATCTTTATATTACTCGGCAAACCAAAAGCAGTACATAGACATCCGCAGTATCTTTGTCACCTCTCGCATATATCACTTATCTCCATTCACCACTATCAACTCTTGACTCTTCGCTCTTTTTTTCTAACACTTACAATTCTCCTATATTTATAGGCTTCCGCCGATTACAATAAATACTTGTCCACTTTCTTAACCAACACTATGGACAATCTACTAACTGACTTGGTCTAATGACCCAAAAACCCGCATACCGCGGTACAATGAATCGATATTACA
Source organism: Larix kaempferi (assembly GCA_027924585.1). Classification (NCBI taxonomy): domain Eukaryota; kingdom Viridiplantae; phylum Streptophyta; class Pinopsida; order Pinales; family Pinaceae; genus Larix; species Larix kaempferi. Next base: position 482,539 of record BSBM01001241.1, read on the forward strand.
AAATATATGACCAAAAACCCGCCAACTGTGGTATACTTGACTTAATATTACAAAATATGTGGTCCAAGTGACCCAAAACCCACCAAGTGTGGTGTCCTTTGGCCCAAGATACTCTTTCGCGCCTTTCTCCAACGTGTCACAGCGTCAGCAGTACCGCGATCTTTCCTCATCAAACCACCTGCCAACAGGCCCCCAACACAATCATGTGGCTCACCCTCGAGCCATGTCAACTGCATCTGTTCTTGCTGTTTGGATCACGAATTGTTGTCCCCTTCGTTCGGCTGTACAGATCCTTGGCTACTAATTCTGTAAGCCCTCCACGAGAGTAGGCGATCCCCGACTCGCTATCAGGCTGTATACCGCGTACTCACCCTCCAGTCGCGTGGAATAGTGTAAACTGAAGAGAAAAGAGGACGAACACTACCAAGGGGTGAGAACAGTGGAAAAATTTGCCACATCTATTTCACGTCGGCATCCGTCTTTGACAAAGGTCAGGGAGCTACCGCCCCAACCAGCCTACTGATAAAAAATGGCACAACCCTTCGAACGTCTACTGCATACTGAAACATGCAGGACCGGCTAAGAGTCCATTTCACTATTGACACATCTCGCAGCCGCCCTGCCACTAGCCCGGGCATACACAACGTAAGTGCACCCGTGGTGTCAAGACGCTTAGGGACACTCGTCGTTCGGGCTCGCAGTGCCCCTGGGGTGCTACCATGGGAAACGAAGCGGAGCATTTCCACAGCCTCCTTGGAATTCCTCACAACTCCACTGACACAGAGGTCAAACAACATAACCATGCTTGGTTGGAACAACTTATGAATGGCGAACTACCAACATCCTCAATTACTTATTGTCGGATGCTCCTCTGTCACGATGGGGAGAATGATGCCCCGGTACCTCTCATCTGTGTGTCTAAGCCGACAAACTGCCACAGTGGAGGGGTCAACCATGCTGCCAACACAGCTCCTGCGTGCCACCACGTGAATGACCCTGCTGATTATCTTGGTCCAGCGTGTTACGTGCAAAACATGCCATTGTCGTGTGTGAATCCTGCCACAGCAGTCAGGGGCAATCATATGCGGATAGGGTGGCCTGTAATCCCTCCACTTCACCATACTCTCCCAAAATCATCGTATAGAATTTGTCAGTGATTCTAAGTGAAACTCCCTCATGATTCTCTGATCGGTGGCCCAGCCTGTCCTACTGGCACATACTGTCTTCGGTTGCTGCATTCTCTGCCACTAAGAAACCTGCAACGAGCATCATTCATTCGTCTCCTTTCTTTTTTTTTTTCTTTTTTTTTGAAACCTAATGCCACTCAGACATCGCACTACTCCGAGCCCGCATGATAGGGCTTCAACCTGTGACCATTTACTAGCTTGAGGAGCATCCCCCCATCCAATCACTGCAACTGAACTGCGCCTCCTGAAGTAATATTATTGATGTGGTAGAGACCTAGCCAATGCATCTGTAACTTACCTGGATGTTTCATAAACTTACTTTCATACAGTAGTACCAAGTCACCTTGTTGAAATTGCTTGTTTTTTATGTGGTGATCATGTCACGCCTTCTGGCGATCCTTCTCGACCCCTTGATGAAAGCCAGCAATAAACCGATCTTCTTCGAGCTCGACCAATTGTGCTAGACACTCGTCCAATGCTGCAACATCATCCATGCTGGTAGCCACCGCACTTCATAAACTCGGAATAATGTACTCCATAGGCATAATTGCTTCCTTCCCATATACCAACTTAAAAGGTGTCTGACCAGTCAACCTTTTACATGTGGTGCGATAAGCCCACAGCACCGCTGGAACTTTCAAATCCCAGTCGCCACGGTTTGCATTGCACCGTTGTCAGTGCATGCTCCAATACCTTATTGAATGCCTCTACCGTCCCATTCGCCTGTGGGTGATAGGGTGTACTCTTCTTGTGCTGAATCTACAATACCTCAATCAATGCGTTGATGGTGCGGTTGAGAAAATGGCTGCCTTAATCGCTCAGCAAAATCTTAGGGCAGCCAAACCGAGTGATAATGTGGTCAAACAAAAATCGAGCAGCTGTTGCTGTGGAACAATCAATGACAGGGGCCGCCTCTGCCCATCGGATCAAATACTCAGCCACTGTGATAATATACTAGGCACCTGTATGTTTCCCTGGTGGATTGATCAGCCCTACAAAATCCACAACCCATTTCTCAAATGGTTGCAGTGTTAATTGAGGTAGTAATGGCATCTCATCGCGTCTGGACGGTTTTCCAGTTCATTGACAAACATCAGAAGACCAAGTGTAGTCTGTTGCATCGTTATGTAATGTGGGCCACTAAAGCCCTGCACGTAATACCTTCCGGGTGGTCGCGCGACCGCCATAATGTCCTCCCGTGACTTTTCCATGTGCTTCAGCTAATATCTGCGCTTGCTCATGCGGCAAGACACACCTGCGTAATATCTCATCAGGCTGCGCCCAATTTATATAACTCTCCCGCGATCAGTTGAAAGTCAATAGCCTTAATGACCAATTGCTTCTTCTGAGTAATAGTAAAGTCCTTAGGTGCAGTGTCGGTCACCAAAAACTGAAGGATGTCATCAAAATAGTGATCAACAGCGGCCACATGGAACAGCTGAGCATCCGGTAACCTATCTTCGATATTAATCGATTCCTCCCCTGTGTCAATCCACGATAGATGATCTAGTCCAGCATTCAACCGCCCTGGCTTCATAATGACTTCAAAATCAAAATCCTGAAACAAAAGTAGCCATTGGCAGATCTTCCCCCCCAACACAGCCTTATTGACCAAGTATTTTAACGCAGAATGATCAGTAAACATTTTAAAGTGGCCACCCAACAAATAATGCCTGAATTTCTGTAGTGCATAAACCATGGCCAAGCCTTCGCGTTCTGTGGTAGTGTAATTGCGTTCTGTCGATGACAGTTTCACACTGAAAAAAGCAATAGGATGATCAATATCACCTTCGCCTGGTTGAGCCAATACAACTCCTAGTGCAACTAATGAAGCATTAATGTGGACATGGAATTCCTTACTCCAATCTGGAGAAACCAAGATTGGAGCCCACACCATCTTCGCTTTGAGTGTTTCGAAACTTTCCTAACATTCCGGATTCCACTGTAATGCCGCATCCTTTTTCAACAACTTCTCCATAGGGGCAATGATCGCAGCATACCCCCTAATGAACTTGTGATAATATCCTGTGTGACCCAAGGTCGCGCGCAACTGCTTAACTGTAGTCGGAAGTTGCAACCCCAAAATAAGCGCAATCTTAGCTGGGTCGACCAACAATCCCTGCTTACACACAATATGCCCTAGCAATATCCCAAATGGATCACAAAAAATACATTTCTTTAAGTTCAGCGATATTAGGTGTTGTCAGCATCGCTCAAGCATCAACCGCAGATTGGCCAAATGATAGAGAATCAACCCGTAAATAGTCCAATCATCCATATATACCTACAGAAACTTTTGAATAAAATCTTTGAATGCGGCAACCACAACCCGGGAAAATATCGCAGGTGCATTCTTCAACCCGAACGGCATGACCGTGTACTGAAAACAAGCCCACTCAGTAACAAAGGTTGTCTTATGGCGATCCTCCTTGGCAATGCGAATCTGATGGTATCCAGAGAATCCATCAGTGAAAGAGTACATCTCCTGGCCACCCACTCCTTCAAGTATTTCATTAGTGAACGGGGTCAGAAAGGGATCGTGCAAGCAAGCATCATTCAACTTCCGCAAGTCGACACAAATGTGCACTTCGCCTGTTTTCTTGTCCTGCACTACCATAGGACTGATCCATTCTGACTCTTCCACGGGTTCGATGATACCAACATCCAACATCCGATCAAGTTCTTCCTTGACTTTTTCTTTATGTCGCGGGTTGAGTTGATAAGGTCGTTGTCGGACTGGCTTAGCGTCTGGTTTCAACGGAATCCTCATCTCTCCTAAATCACCCAGGATGCCCTTCATTTCAGAAAACTTCATGGGAAACACATCTTGGAATTCATGCAGTAACTCGGTAAGTTTACTCATCATTTCATCATCCCAATAATCCCCTACATTAGCAAACTTGAGAGTAGCTTCAGTGCCGATATTTGTTTTGCGAAGCTGCAACGGCTGATTGAATGAGTTACTTGGCGCAATAGGTGGTACCACATCACGACTTCCTTCGGATTCGAGAATGTTAATATTCCGAGGGTCATCTTCATCCTTTGGCCCTCTACTGACATTGAAACACTCCATGAGAGACTGCATCTAACTGTGTGTGTGCGGGTCAACAATGCATTTCACCGGAACAACCTGAAATATCACATCGTGGATGAGCTGTAAGGCGTTATGGACATTAGGGTTGGCATCCGCAAATGTGAAGGTATGAATGAAACAGATTGTTAACTCCCCCCATGTGGTAATATCACGGCATAACTCGACTGCAGTATACCACGAACGTGGTATCTCTTCCAAAATATGGACAAAAGCATGAACCAACTCATCTTTGGGTCGCGTGATCCACAACCGTTGACACTCCATCACATGATCACCAGGATCGGTTTGGCCATCATACTTGCTAGTGTGATAAACCTCAGTATTGCCAAATCGTACCATCATCAACCGTCGACATTGTGACCAATATTTAATGAATATCTTATGCATCGCCCACCAGTGTGCTGGAGCAGCCTTCAGTGCTTCCTCCAAGGCCAGCAGTCACTGTGGTTCTGGAACACGATCTTCAAATTCTGTTACAAAGGTGTCTAAGCCAGGAAACCCCTCATAGATAGGAAATGTAATCATTTCTATCGCAACCTGACATAAATATTGCGTAACTAAACCGCACTTCCGGACTGATATTTCATGCATGCGATTCTGCCAATGTTCCAATGCATCATCAGAATCGGAAGACACAGAACTCTCGCTCCACCACTCCAGCTCACCGTGGATAGTGGTATGAATGTAATCCTCATAAATATTGAATGCATGATCCAAACCAGTTTGATCATCATCTTTGACAGGCTCAACGTATCGGCGTCCTTCAGCCGGATCCAATGGAGTGATAACTCAAAAATCACAATTCTCAAAAGTCATCATGCGCTTCTTGAAGTTGATGACAACTCCACTGTCATTATCCCATCCTATCCCTAATAGTGCAGGATAGGAGCTTCCTCCATCAACTACCTCAATGACATCAAAGTCGGCATAAGTCTTCATTCCCTCAATATCGATTGTGAGCCGCAAAACTCGCCCAATAGGTGTAACCTTCGCATGGTTAGCCAACCTGAGCTGCACAGGAGACCAGCTCAATGGGGGACTCCCCATTTTCTACCACGCCTACTTGGTTAAGATGTTAACATCCAAACCAAGATCAAGAATTATAGAATCAACATCATAATCTCTGATCTGAATATTCATTCGCATTTCCTTGCCAGTTTTCCTTTGCTGTAAGGAGTTTACTGCCGACTCTTGCCATCCTTTTGGAAGTCGCTGCAACCATCCCTCAATCTCAGCCAGAGAAAACGGGTCTCGTGCTAATGATAAACAGCTTTCAAGGAACTTCTGTATTATTCCTAGTGGTGGTCGATCGGCATCTGACGTAGCATCAAAGATAGGCGGCATATCGCAAACAACAGCCTTACTGTGATCTTTCTCCAAAGTGTGACGTGCCTCCATGAACGTCTCTCATTCCCCATCAATGTCAAAATTTACTGTCTTTTGACCAGCTAAGCGAATGATCAGTCACAAACCATCTTCACCAATCATTTTACCTACACAGGTGACAATAGCCACCGAAGCATCTTGCGGTCGCGGTTCGACAGAAATAGTCACAATATTAGCACCCTGTGTCTGGTTCTGCGGCAGATTCCCTGGTTGATTTACATTCTGATTAGCATTCGGGGGTGGTCGTGGGGGTTGGTTCTGCACTGGGTTCTGCACTGGTTGTTGTACTGGGTTCTGTAGCTGCGGAGTGTTTCCAGCCTGCCATCTTGCAATCAACTGTGGACAATTCTCGACTGTATGATCATTACCAGAACAAAACATACACTGATTCTGTAGTAGTGGGAAGTCGCGCTGATAATGCCCCCATACTGCACAGTGGTAACATTGAACAAGTCCACGACCACCTCGGCCTCCTCCTCCACAGCCAAACCCACCATCGCATCCTCCCTTGTATCCTCCCCAATAGCCGCCCTGCTACTGATACTGAGGTTGGTTAAATTGCTGCTACATGGGTGTTGGCGACATCCCTTGCCCTTGTGGTGTGTACTGCGGTTGTTGCATGTACTGAGGCTGCAGGGGGTTCACCGATGTATATTGCAGTATGAACTGCTGTAGTTGTTGCTGCTGCAGTACAAACTACATCTGTGCTTGAGGCATCGGCTGAGCTACCTGCGGCTGTAGTGGTGCAGCACGCTGATCATCTTTGACATAGAATGCATCGCACATTCTCTCCTGTAGCAACCCATATGCACGGCAATCCTTGTCATCATGTCCTACCGACTTATAGAAGGTGCAATACAAATTTCGCGGAGTTGTGACCATTTTTTGCATATACGGGCAACTATCATGACTGTGCCCAAACACCTGGCAGACGCGACACCACGGCATACTACCACCATTCAGAGGATTGGGCGCACCTGAGACCAAATAGTTATGAAAATCTAGGCAATCATCTTTTGCATGTCCCTCCCATCGACATTGCATACACCATACTTCATCACGTTTTTCTTTGTTCTTCTTTAAATATTGCAATTGTATAGTCAGGTTAGCGAGCCGTATTTGTATCTGCAACATCCCAGCCGCATTATCGCCAATCGGGGATGCCTCCAACCGCATTGCGATCTTTAGAGCTTCGCTAGGCGTCAAAATGTTCTGCTGCATTAGCAGCAGCTGAATATGGGGTAGTAGTGCTGCAATGAACCATTCTTTTTGTCGGACAACACTCATACCAAAACTAACCTTGGCCATCAGTGTCTTGAAGCATTGGTCAAAATCCCATACCGTCTCGTTAGGATATTGCTTAATTTCCTTTAGTTTAGTAATATACTGGGCCTCCGACTTAGGTTGTCTAAATTCAGTAATCAACCCATCCCGAATCTCATTTAATGACTTATCTGGGGCCCCTATAGGGACTGAGACAAATTTCATGAACCAATCTAATGCACGACCTCGCAGGGTCGTGGCCAACTGTCCTTTCTTAACATCGTCATCGGTGATCTGTTTCACAGTCCAGACCGCTTCACACAAAAACCAATACTGGTCTGGGTTGTCTGTCGCACTGCCATGGAACAACGGTAGCTTAGCATCATCACCCGCCATCTTGGGCTTCCTTCCTCTAGTCGCTGTACTACTATTACCAATTAACTTTTGCAGTGTCGACGTACTTGGCGGTGTCGAAGTAGTTTTCCTTGCTAGTTAAGAGCTAGTGAGCGGAGGTGTGGGTACGTTGTTGCTGGGGTTCGGTCCTGCCTCTATCCTGGGCGTAGCCTGGTCGTTCCTATCAGGACTGTGAAGTCACTTCGTCCCATGTGGCCTTCCTTCACGGTCTTGCAGTCCGATCACAGCAGGACCTTCTCCTATCCTTTGCCTCTTTTCCTGTCGCAATCTTGCTCCTCCCCTCGTAAGGCCACTTTCTTCCTCGACTTCACTCACAGTCTCTTCATGGTCTGCACCTATCTACCCCTTTACCATTTCATGCGCCGTTCCCTAACAGTCGTAGTACCCACAGCCTCCACCCACTAGGCCATCTACTGATCAAGGTGCATCTTTAATATACCTTTCTCGCAAATTAGCATCTTAATCGACAGTTGGAATGATAGCAGAAACCTTCCCCTTTGTCTGTCAAAGAAGTATCTTTCAGCTTCACTATAGCATTTCTTCGTATCGACCGCAAATTCCGTAATATATCCTTCCAAGATACTATCAAACCAAACTTCGACAGCTCCTGATGCCTTATTATCAACTTCTTGCAGTTCCTTAATCAATTCCGGGGCCCAAGTCGTTGGTTCACCACCTTGGAAATTTCTCTTCTGGAAGGTTAAATTCGACAACCATTCATATAGAATGACTGAAAATTCACAGAAAAACCATTCATGCGGTCCGTCATGAATATATCTTCCCAACCAGTGATCTACTATTAATCGTGTGTTTCGACTTTCTTCTTCAGCGAACTCCTGCAACTTCTGATCGAACCATTTTTGTATCTCCCGCTTTGTCAGGTGCCACAACATGGCCTCCTACTTTGCACACGGTCCCAGCAATGGAACCATTTGTTGACCGAATCACGACCTCACAATCGACAGGGGTCCACTGACTGTCGACCCATACCGCAGTCTCCCTGGGCACCGGCCCGGGCAGGTTTGAGCCCACCCAACAACACTCGCAGAGCGGATGAGGTCTCACCCGAGGCGTCCAGGAAGAGCAGATGGAACCATGTTTCCGTCGAGGGAGGAGGCAAGTTGCAGCAGTATGACACTAACAGCAATTCCAAACATTCATCACGAAGTTCTAGTACATCGCAGCATTTAACACTACTAGAAACAGAGATTGCATACTACTTCAATCGCAGCATGTTCACAAGGACAGATAACATATTATCGCAACATTCACATTATAATAATAGAAAACCGATAACAACATTAAGAATAAGCGACAACATGAACATTCAACAACATTACATGTAGATTGCACCAAATGATCATCCTTATATTACTCAACAAACCAAAAGCAGTACATAGACATCCGCAGTATCTCTGTCACCCCTCACATATATCACTTATCTCCATTCACCACTATCAACTCTTGACTCTTCGCTCTTTTTTTCTAACACTTACAATTCTCCTCTCTTTATAGGCTTCCGCCGATTACAATACTTGTCCACTTTCCTAACCGACACTATGGACAATCTACTAACTAACTTGGTCTAATGACCCAAAAACCCACATACCCTGATACAATGACTCGATATTACAAAATATATGACCAAAAACCCACATACCCTGATACAATGACTCGATATTACAAAATATATGACCAAAAACCCGCCAACTGCGGTATACTTGACTTAATATTACAAAATATGTGGTCCAAGTGACCCAAAACCCGCCAAGTGCGGTGTCCTTTGGCCCAAGATACTCTTTCGTGCCTTTCTCCAACGTGTCGCGGCGTCAACAGTACCGCGATCTTTCCTCATCAAACCGCCTGCCAACAATCCTTCCATACAGGTAGCTTAAAAACAATGTATGTATAACACAAATAGTTTAAATTTTAATTAGTAAGATTCTTGCTGTAATAAAATTTTCTACTGAGTGTTCTTTGGACTTTTTCAGGCCTAGAGTTCAAACATGAGCTTTGATACCACATGTGACATCCCATAAAATACCGAAAATTTTAAAATAGCAATAATTAATGAATTTGTTAATGTGGAATATATAAAAATAGTTAAATCTCTTAACTAAGATAAATAACAAGATGACACGTCAAATGTCTCATAATAAAAATATGGTGTGGTTGTATTTGCTATTTCAGATTTAAATGGATGCTAATCTCCTTAACGAAAGACATTTTATGATCGTAACACAAGAATGCAGTCTTGAGATCTATCTAAATTCTAAAAGTAATTATATGTTGTACATAGGTTTGTATTATTATGATGTTCTTGATGATGTGCTGACAATTTGTTTTGTATGATGACGAAGGGGTCCTACAAGGTACCCTGGGGTTTACTTAGCTACGTTTAGCTAAGGCATTTGAATCCTGTTTCCATGTGCAGAACGCAGGTAAGAAATTCTACGACAAACATGAGTTAAGAGTTCAATTCATCGTCACTGTAATAAGAAAATACTAAGTGCTTTCTTGCGAAACAAGTTGTTGGAGGTATGGATATTTTGGTTCCAATTCTATTTTACGTGCTGACTTACAAACCTTTCAGTGTTATTACAATCACGTTGTCATTTTGTGTTTACAATGCTATAATTATTATCTGTGAAAAATCATCCTAATATGACTATTGTCATTAATGTCAAGTAGTGATACCAATGTCCATTTGTAATTCTAGTTGAAATCTTATGGAAATAGTGTTTATGCTATTTCAAATGAAACTATCATTTTATTTTGTATCAACGAATCTTTAGACTATCCTAAGTCCTGAATTTATCATTTGATTGACATTATATAGTTAATATAGAAATGTATAGTGATTATAGTACTAATGCTATGTATTAACATTATATTGTGCATGTAAACTATACCTATAGTCTTACTCTTATCAATTGATTACAATACATAAATAATATATGAAATATGTTGTGAATATAATGCTTATGTTATGAACTAGTAATATAATGTCTATCAACACAACTTTAACTATTCCTAGATGACTATTCATAAACTATGGAAATGGAATATATACACTCTATAGTGAACTATGGATTCGCGCAGCTACATTGACATGTATTACTATAGTTACGATACCTAGCAATAAACCATAGAAACTATTATAAAATGTGATCTACGAATCTAATACTGTAATGATTTCGTTGTTGACGGGGTATTAAGATTGGTACTTGGCATGCTTCCAATTGTCGATATCAAGCCCTAGCATTTATGTCGCTCAACTGTTAAGTGAGGTGGAAGTTCAGTTGTATGGTCTTCACGTGATTGTGTTTACAATGAGCACCAAATAATGTTGAGTTGTGCCATGCACTAGCTCTCGGTCTGTTGACTTGGCAAATTAGTAGATGTAGCAATTAAAACAGTATTGATTGCAATCGTTGCTCGAATATCAACGTGCTCAACTGGAAGCTAATCCACCATTTATCTCTACAATATCTAGGGCTTGGAATGAAACCCTAGTGTTGCATTGGTAAGTAGAAATGTATTGCTTCCTGGCATTCATTTCGTGTTTTTGTGGTAAGGTTTGGAGAGCCGACCAGGTTGTTGCAATGTAGGGTTTATAGTTTGCTAAGAGGAGGAATCCTTCCTCGGTTTAGAACCTTGGACCGATGAGAGATTTTAAATGTTACAGGATTTAAGATCTTGTGCAATGAAGCCACGATACAACCATTACAATTGTGGGTGTTTTCTTCTGTCAGTTTGTTGAATGTAAATTGAACTGGGGTTCGATTCTCCAATTCATAAATGGTATTCTGAGTCTTGAACTCGTAGTTTGCTGTGAATGCTATCAAGCTTCGTCGTTTTGGTGTGGTGTGTCTAAGTTCAAGAGCTTGATTTCTAAGGGTAATTTTTCATGATAATGATCGTAATACTGTGATACTTAAATTATGCGTTTTCTTGTTTTTTAATCCTTCAATTTGTGACTTGGCAGGTACCACTTTGTTGGAAGGTTTCTATGCATAAGATTTGGAATGGGGATGATGCATCTACTTCCTGGTAAGCCTCGGTGGTTCTTGAAACCTCGTAGGTTCCTTTGGCACGATTTAGCTGGTGATTACTGTATGACGAGAGTTGGAAATATTCGACCCTGTTCGGGTAATGGCAGAGTATTAAGTTTTAATGTTTTAATTTGATCAATGCTGTAAAGAGGATAAACCCTCAGTTTTCAAGTTGTTATTCGGCTCTTTGATTCCTAGCTGCGTCGTTTGAAAAAGACTTTGATCTTGTTTTTGTACTGCTGTTTGTTAAGGGTAAAACCCTGTGTATTTTTTGGAACTTTGAACTTGTTTTAGTACTTCTGGTTGTTTAGGGAAAGACCCTGTGTAATTTTTGGAACCTTGAAAGGTCCTCAATGTAACTCTGTCGAATTTTGGTTATATTGTTTTGTATACTAAACTTATAGATCCGAGGGTTCACTCGCTTCTAAAGAACAATGACTCGTTTGTACTGAAATGTTTTGTTTAAATAATGGTTGAGAATACATTTGTATAACTGTTGATTTCATTTCGAACAACGACTGTTGTCTCAGGTTGAATGTAGTAGATTGCATAGTTGTTGATAGATAGGCCTATACTTCGTTATTATTTTTGGAATTCAAGTTTAAATAATAATTTGGTGAAGTTTGGTCTTCGTATGTTTTGAAATGGCAATGCCATAAGGTTCGATCTCGTTTCAATGAGTGAAACCCTACCCTGTAGGTTTTGTTGGAAACCATGCTTGTACTACGAATTCAAGGCCGAGAACTGTGTCTTGACTTGTGCATGTAAATGTTTCGACACTGTGTATGTTTTCTTGCTAGGGTGGTAAGCTATTTGTTAGACATTGATACTAAATCGTGATTTCTACTAAGTGATATTTAAATGTCTTGCTGATATTCTTAATATGAAATAATAGATAGTAAGTTACAATAATGTTGTTTAGGGTTCGGAAATTCATATCTGCTATAAGCTCAGAAATAATAACAGTGTTTTGCCATGAATGGCTTGATAAGTAATTTATGGAACTATGTACTAAATAAATGTTTAAAATCTAGGGTATGTACAATATTAGGGTTTTGATTTTTATAGAGAAAGTATTTGTGTTAAAAGATTGCAATTTCTACCAGATCAAGATATGAGAAACAAAGGAATAGTGATAACTAGTGATGAAATGATAAGTGTTTACTTATAACAAATCTGTACAGAGAATAGTTTTGTAGCTGCTATATATTTCCAGAATATAAATGCCTGAAAACATTGAATTTATGATATTGAAATGCATATTGTACTATCTGAAATAGATGGAGTTGAAATGGAAAATATAGATCTATGTAGAAGTAAAATGTAATTTTCTTTTATTTAAGAAATAGAGGAAATGCTATACTTCTGTTTATACTATGTTGTACTATTTCCTACATTTTAACTTATGATTGAAATGACAGAGTTTAACAAGAATAACTACTGTGTTTTATCCTTTCATTCAAATGGCATTCTAGCTCTCACTCATCTCTATTAATTTTACTTTTCTATACTAGAGTACTATACAGATAACAGTATGGGAAAAATACAGAAAATAATTTAGTCATTCATTTAAATTACTTAATCATTCTTAAAACATATCATCATTAAGTCAGAAAACAAAATAGTTTCTTCTGTATAACTATAAATAATAATTCTACTATGCAGAAAATCATTTAACTGTAAACAAGAAGTCAGAATAGTAGAACCTGGTTGACTGTAGGAGAAATAAACAGCCCAAGGAACCTATTCCACCCAACCTATTCTTGAAGACAGCCAAGTTACTTGCCTTAGGACCCCCAAGCCTGTTCACTGAACCACTAGGAGGAAGATTCTGTAGAATCCTTAGTACATCAACTTGTAGCAGAATATATATTATCTAGTCATAAAGACTCAGTAATCAAAGAGACCTGCACTAACACCTCTGGTTTTCCTTCTCAGTATAACTAGCAGACTCACAATTGCACTCTCACATAGCCTCCCTATTCGAATCTCTCAGTGATCACCTAATACACTTGAGGAATATTTTTGCAGAAAATATTATAGGAGCTGCCTGCTCAATTTGAATTACCTTATCTAGGCTGGATAGGCCTTTTAGTGGTTAACTGGTCATTAATGAGCTGACTGCTCTCTTCCACCCACCTGGAGGATAATGCCACAAATTTAGGGGTAGTTGTCCCATAACCAACAGCTAGTGGTGGAGTGCAAATGCTGCCATCTATCCCATGCCTTCTAACAGCTTCCATTCCTCCTAGTGGGTCAGTGAACACTCATTTTGACAGTTCCCTTGGGTGTTTGTCTCCTATTTTAATTTATTAAATAATAATAATCAGTAATTACAATCATCCTTGACCAAACTTGGTCATAATTACAAAAATTTGTAATTATAATTTAACATAAAGTATTTTGAAAATAAAATAAATATTCTCAAAATTTGGGTAGGTGATAGGTATAAAGGAAATACACATATTTGGTCTTTCCTTGGCAACTAAATATTTGTGGAATGTTATTTCGAAAGATGGACTTCAAACAATGATACTATTTTAGAAGTATATCGAGCCAGGCACCATACTGGATTGGATTAGAAGGGAGAGAAAGTGCATTCAAAATGTCTCTAATGAATGGAAGGTAATGGCCCTTTCCTTTCCTCTACTATGATCATACTTAGCTTGGAAATTTGGGGATGGTTTGAAAGTTCATTTTGGATAAGATGCAATCATAAGGTGTAACAACAATATCTTTCTTCTTGTTGACTTCATCAATCACTTGTGGGTTTCTGGAAAAGCAATGCTTAACCATGTGGCTAATCTAACTAGTACTGCTTTTTGGAGACAAGGGTGGTTGTCTATGAGTTCTCTAGGTTTTAAGGCTCATTGGGTTCCATCCTGGGAATAATTCTTTTATAAATTATAAAAGTCCCATACTCAATTGATAGAAGATGAACATACACTTGTTTGGTCTTATAATTGGGTTGGAGATTACTACTTAGTTAAATAGGGATAGGGCCTCTTTACTTCCACATGTCGTAGATATATTTTGGTGGTGGAAAAATATTTGGAAAGTCAAAGCTCCAACTAAGTCAAATTTACATATGTGGATTGTGCTCAATGGCAGAGTATTGACTTGGGACCAATTACAAAAAAGAGGTAAAGTTGGCCCTAGAATTTGTATGATGTGTAAAGATCATGAAGAGACTACATTGCCCTTATATAGTTCAGGTTTAGGTTTGGTCTATTATGGAATATTACGTTAATATCAATTCTCTTTTAATGGGTAATTCATTACATTCTTGTTTTCATATTTGGTTTGATAAGAGAGAATTAAAAAAGGGGAGCACCCTTCCTTATTTAACTCTATGGGGGTCTAGAGAGTGTGGAATGGAATGTTTTTTAGGGGAAGTATGCCCCTCCTCATCAATTAGCTTCTCAAACATGGTCTTTGTTGCCTTAGTCCTTGGTGATTATTCCTACAAAAGATCCAAGGATTCTTAAGGAGCTTCAATTTGATAATTTGATGCATGGGCCTTTTTCCATGGCATTTTCTACGACCCTGGTCAATTGGTGGGTGTGGGGTTTGTACTTATTTTTCCTACTTAGGATCGATTCCATTTCAAATCCAACATGAGCAAGGTTACTAATGACTTTGGTGAATTATATGATGTGTACTATCTCATGAAATTTGCACTCGATTTGAATATTGGCCACATTTGTATTTTTGGAGATTCCTTACAATCAATTAATTGGATAAGAGGCTGATCCTATCCTCTTTGGATATTCTTTCGATATTCATATGAAACATGTGGTTACATAATTTCAATTCATTGTTTTTTAGCACATCTACAAAGAGTAGAATTGTGATATTGATATACTTTCCAAGAAAAGTATTGCTCTTCCTGAATAAGCTTTTCCTCTTGAGACAATTCATGTTGGTAATCTAATGGACATAAGGTCCTTTGTTATGATTGGTTTTTAAGTCCTTTTATAAACATAGCTCACGGATGATTGTATAATTGTCTTAACTTCTATAATGCTTTTAATCGCACTTTTTGACATTTATTACACACCAAATTTGGGGAGATTATGGATGTTTTCCATTCACTATATGCTTTTGCTTTGTGCTACTCACATCAAATAAATGTATTTTAGGTTATACTTAAATAGAATATATATAAAAAAATAAACTTCATCCATGAAAAAAAGAAAGAGATGGAAGCCACAAATAATACCAAATGAATGTATTTTAGGTTCTACTTAAATATATATATATATATATATGAATAAACTTCATCCATGCAAAAAATAAATGGAAGCCACAAATAAATTTATTAAACTTTGTGTATTTTAAGGTATAAATTTATTAATCTTTGTACCACAAATAAATTTATTAAACTTTGTGTATTTTAAGACGTAAATTTATTAATCTGTGTATATTAAGATATAAGTCAAAATAAAATTAACCAAAAACTATTATTCATGACTACTTTAAGTTTTTTTTGGTTACCTACAAAATTACTACATATAACATGACTTGGTTATGATAAGCCATTGTCTACTTAGGTTTTTTTGGGTTATCTACAAAATTACTACATGTAACATGTTATGTTTGAATTCACATATCCTTATGTTTGAATTCACATATCCTCAAAGCATAAAAGATTGGATCATTACTATATGTAACAAGAATTTGGTTATGATAAAATATTTAAATTAAATATCGAATCGTGCATGTATGGTTAGAAAGCATAAAAGTTTAAATCAAACTATTAAGTAATGATTTATATTATATTTTATTATTATAAAAAGTATTTAGTTGAAACTATTGCCACCAAAGATTTGTAAGTCGAATAACATATTTTGAGATTAGAGACAATGTCTCTATTAATCAACATAGATTCATCATAAAAGGGGATCTATCAAGCATCGAAAGGGATCAAATCTCTCCAAGTGCAATCCCTTCCTAACATTTGCACTCTCAACATTATTCAAACATTATTCAAGTGTATAATGCAATATTTATGATTTTAATTTATCTAATTTGTAATTTGTGTGGTTATATATATATATATATATATATATATATATATATATATGTTGTAGTAAGTTTTTTAAATCCAATTTGGGTTGAGATTTTTTTTTTTTTTTTTAAAGATACGTGTCAGCTCTAGGATGAGCATGGAAGGAGTTACATATCCCCTACTAGACTGTAGAATGTACCTCACATAACGACACTAACAAAAAAATCCTTCAAACATATTGCTAGTAAAAAAAATTATTATTTTTTTCTTTAATAAGCACCGAAATATAAACTTATAATAGAAAAGTAAAGTTTACACTCAAAGGTTTGATGCCTTCCAAAGCAATATAATAATGGATTTTTTTGTTATTATCATTTTCACTTTGTACTTGTAATTTAAGAACCGTTGATTGCCACAAACTTGAGAAAAACACTTAATATGATATCACTTAAAGGAGAGCCAATTATAGAAAGGGAGAAAATCCATGCAAATTCTTCAAAATGAAACTTATTATCCATAAAATCAAACAGAATTAAGGAAAAATGAGCATCATAAAATCAAACAGAATTAAGGAAAAATGAGCATCTGGCTTAAGATTTGCTATCCCATCATTTGTAAGGACCAAAACGTTGAGATTGTTACACTTGATGGGAATAGTGGACAAAGTAGCGAGTTAGTTCGGAGAAGGCAAGTTATGTTACATCTCAATCTTTATTAGAGCATTTTGTCTAATCCATTAATCCATTGATTATGTGAGTTTTCCAATCAAAATGGGGTAATTGAATATTAATTGTCAGACAAATTTCACAATGCACCTATGATAAATTAAGAACTTTCACTATATGTTTAAATATATAATAAGTACTAGTATTTCTAGTATACGTTTAAATATATAATCAAGTATTAGTATTTCTAGTAACATATATATATATCTATATCTATATATATCTATATAGATATATCTTTTTCTTTCTCTGTCTTTAAGTTGTTTTTAGAAATTAATTAGGTGTTTGGTTAAGATGTGACTTTGTGATATGTTTTCTTTTACTGAGTCGATTGTTGATGAATTATATCTGATTTATTCATGAGTTATTGACTTGACCTTATACATTAATTTAGCTTAAAAAAAGTAATCTCTAGCTTAAAATTGATAAAAACAACACACACTCTATAATTGTTGTTTAATTTATGATATTATAATGAAAATTGTAGGTTCTATAAAAAGCTAGAGTGACCTCGATCATCTAAAACAAGTTCAAATTAAAATATTATTCAATTAAATGAACAAATATAATTTCTTTGTTCTACTTAATAATTTGTGTGAAGTAAATAATTTCTTTTTTTGAAAATATCATTTTGATGCAATTGCACGAAGTAAATAATTTCTTTTTTGAAAATATCATTTTGATGCAAGTGCACATGACAAAAATCAATGTCAATTAATTCCATGAAAGAGTAAGGATATAAAGTACATAGCTTTATTTCCAACTAATTGTATGGAGAGCATATAGATAAATAGTTGTATTGTTAGGTAGGGTAAGGGTCACAATGTATAATGTAATTGAAGCTCTGGTTGAGCATACTAAAAAAATATAAGAATAATAAGGATAAATATAAATGTAAAGTATACATCGAGTTGAAAAGAAATGCTTTCTTAACTATAAGAAGCATGTGAATCAACCATGAAATATATAGAACCTATTCCCTTGCAATACGTACTTCTCTTTTCGACAAGGCATGCAAACTATGGATACATAGAAGGGTGAGAAAGTAATAATACCACCACTTAGTCAAAAGAAAAAGATCAATATATACCTCATGTATGTAGGATAAATGGTCAATAAAAATAAACAATATAAAGCTAAACAAACCATCTCATTATGAAAAAAAGGTTATCGTGAGAAATCTTCCCTCTTAGAATAGAACGAAATCACCATGCAATTCACCTTCTAACTTGGGAATTATGCCGTGTCTAAAGATAGTGCATGAATGCAAGTGGCATGCATGAGCCTTCATCTATCAAATGCCTATAACTATCGTTGCGCCCTAGTTGAGTTGAACAACGGCACCTTTCTAACTTGGGAATTATGCCATATATAAAGATAATGCATGGTTGCAAGTTGCATCAATGCACCTTCACCTACCACATGCCTATAACTGTTGTTTTGCCTTACTAGAATGTAGTGCACCTTCATCAAATTAAATTGATGGGCATAATGATCAAGAAGGATTTCTTGGATTTCCTTGTCACTAAGAACAGTAACTAAGAAATAAGTAAAATTAACACTCCCTCTTTGCAAGGAAGGTGTTTTCCACCAAACCAGTTATATTCCTCAATATCTCAAACCCCCCTTAACTCAAGACTTTCTTAAAATATATACTACCTATGAATTTGAAGGAAAATACTCAATAACCAACTTTGTCTTTGAGAAAGTGGATTGAATTTTAATGTGCCTATAGCAATCATGAAATATCGATTCTCAGGGAGCTTGATGCAATTATGATTTTCACTAGTAATCAAAACTGGGCTCTAACATCTCATCAATCAGCTTTGCTATCAACTTGCAAATTTAACTCCCTATTGGATTAACTTTGCAAAGTAACTGTCCTAGAATCTTGTTGCATAAAATATCATAATGGTTCCCACATCCATATTTGAGGCAAAATATCCCTCTATAGATGTTCTATTTCATGGTTTCATGCCTTTTTCATGGTCCTAAATCTTGAAAAATATTTTCTAGTACATAAGGCCTTCTTTTGGGAAGATTGGTGATGGGTTAAATGCATTCTTCTTCCCCACAAGATGGTTATATAACTACAAAATAAAATACCGTAAGGGGTTCTTTCTCATGTATTTATGTAAACACTTCTTAATGATATTAAATTGGGGCCAAGGAGGGCGGGGGGGACTCACTTCAAATCCTTGACCTCCCAAACACTTGCAATGTTGCAATGAACAAAGAGAGGGGGCACAAAGATCTATGGAACACTCCAAGAATCTACACGCTAGTAACAAAAATATACCTTACATATATTATAGAAACAATAGAGGAATTGTATAAAAAAGACAACATATGATACTCCTAAATCAATTAGTATTCATAAAATCACAAGAGATGCAGAAAATAAAGACACGACAATCTTAGGAATAATGGGGAGCATGAAATAGATTCCATTAAGTGAGGAAGGATAAGTTTGCAATGAGAAATTAATGATTGTGAGAATAATGGTTCCTCTAACTTCCTCCTCACTAATTTGTCCTTCTAGAACTCCTCTTGTCTCATTTCCCACTCAATAGTAATAATTGAGCGCAGTAGGTACTCTTATGTAGGTGGGAGAATGGAATAATAAATCTTACTACCCATGTGAAACATAAGGATACTTTCAACTTAACATGACTACTATAACATGGGAAACATAACCATACACTTATCCAAGATAATTGTCTCATTCACCAAGACTTATGTATATAGACTACCAAGGTGCTTTGATTCCTCTTAGGGGGATCCAAAGGGAGTTACTCTTACCCTATTTTGATCCTCTAGCTTGATTTAGACTTGAAACAATCTTCTTACCATGTTTTTCAAAGAAGCATGCATCTTTTTCACAACTCACAATTTCTTTTGGGATCAATGTAGTTATCGTGTTTTTTCATGTGTTGTCGATGCAACTATTTTATGAATAACCACATCGACAATGCCAAAATATTATTATAACTCACATCAGGTGCCTTTTGTGGATTTGGATACTTTATGACAAGTGTAACTTTAGGTGGTGATTTTTTTCATTGTTTGTACTTTCAATAAGGTTATTTCCCTTATATAACTACTCATTGCGCATGCATGATGATTTCAGTAATGGCTAAGATTTAATCATTATGTGATCAATTTTGCATTATAATAGACACCCCTTGTTGTATGAGGCAAGGATAACAATGTATAAATAAAATGCATCATCCTTTTCTTGTAGTACTACTCTATATCAGTCAAGAGAAGAGACAAAGATGCACATGGAGAGGACATGACCGATTCAACGGGAGTGAAGAGGGACCATTTGCAAAATGTATTAGTGTCCATTTTTTTTTAACTTACAGATAAGGTGGAAATTTCCTATGCTCAAGTAGCTAGGAAAATCTATTATCACAATCACTCGTGGTGAAGTGTAAAAATAAGGTGTTAGCTTGCAATATATAAATGTGTGAACATGTGTTGAATATCGTAATCTCCCATGGTATTGTTGAATGGGTATGAGGACTAGGGGGTTTGAGGTATGGGAAACCAATAGAGTTATGTGTGGTTCCATAGTTGTTGATTGAGTGATGTGTGGTTCTATGGAATAGTGTCATTTGTGGGAATGGAGATTGGTAAAACTTTGTCTTTGTAATTGGTATAAGGTAGAGTTGCATGGGAGAGACCAACCAATCAATGATCATTAGCGGAGGTCATTACCAACCATAAGAAACCCTATCATTGGTGTTAATGGGTACCAAGGTAATGATCCTTCTACATGCGAATCAAATGTGTTGAATTCAAGCACAAGAGATATCATTTTGTATGAGTAGAGTAGGAACTCATAATTTCATGCAAAGGAACCTACTAGTAGTGATGGTAGGTTGGGAGGTACAAAAAAATATAAATCCAACACTTAGAGAAACAATGTACTATAGTCGATAAGAGTGGACTCATTAGGGTAAAGTGGTATGAAGCATTTTGTTAAATTTTAAGCATTAATTCATTATACTCTAGGATCTTTGCTGAGAGAATAACATATACAGTATATCAATGCATGACAATCACAATATGACAAGCATCACAAGAATCAAAAGCATAAGAGATAAGAGACACAGAGTTTCCGTGGGGAAAACCCTAAGATGAAAAACCTCACAACTTCCTCAGAGATAGAGAGAGCAATGGCTCAACCAAAATACAACCAAATAACACTGAGATAGTCTCCTAGCAGATGATCCTCCTCTTCCTCACTAGTGTGCCACTTCTGAGAGTGAGAGTGAGTTACTTTTCTGAGTGAGTAAAATAGAGATCTCCTATCTCTATTTATACTCACCTTTTTGCCCAGTGATCTTATGGGGCCGACTTGTTTATCTAGATACATCC
Organism: Larix kaempferi; assembly: GCA_027924585.1. NCBI lineage: Eukaryota > Viridiplantae > Streptophyta > Pinopsida > Pinales > Pinaceae > Larix > Larix kaempferi. Next base: position 504,060 of record BSBM01001241.1, read on the forward strand.
ACATTATATTATATATATTTCAGGGCCGACCCCACATGGTGGTCTAATAACCCATCGACAAGTACACACACTTGCGACACTTGTCAATCCACATGAAGAAACTTCCTTATAGAGGAATAACACATATCTTATAAGGGTACAATGAATATATATAAAATACATAGATGAAATACATTCCGAAGTTACATATACATCAACACTCCCTCTTAACTAGGAAGGTATTTCTCGACATAGATCTGCTAGACAAGTCTTCTTCTCGGGATCATTGTCATCGATGCATTGTCATCATCATCGTCACTGCTGCTGCTATCTCAACCAATCTCTGACTCTACTCATCATAGGAAGTTCTACAGAGCCAGTCCTTTTTCATACTGGATGTAGGCCCACCATCTGTAGGTCTTCATCATCACTAGCCATACTGTGGAATCCTCCAGACTTATTACGTGCATCACAAAACCTGGCTGCAGCATCCTAGGCTATTACGAGCACACAGCTCTACCTGTAGGATCTCCCAGGAGCACATTACATGTGACCCATCACAAAACCTGGCTGAAGCATCCCAGGCTGTTACGAGCACACGGCTCTACCTATCGGATCTCCCAGGAGCACATTACATGTGATCTCACCACAAAACCTGGCTGAAGCATCTGAGGCCTTTTTTATCCTGTCCAGATCTCCCAGGAGCAAATTACATGTGGTCATGGAAAAACCTGGCTGAAGCATCTAAGGCCTTTTTCATCCTATCCAGATCTCCCAGGAGCAAATTACATGCCATAGGACAAAACCTCGCAAGAGCATCTGCCAGATATCCCAGGGCACCGAATTACATGCCATAGGCAAAACCTCGAAAGACTATCTGCAGATATCCCAAGGCACAAAACCTCGAAAGAGCATTTGCGAGATGTCCCAGGGCACCAAATTACATGCCAAAGGAAAAACCTCGAAAGACCATCTGCAAATCTCCCAGGGCACAAATTACATGCTTACCTGCACAACCTGATCCACGGCCACAAAGTATCATCTGATACTCATCAAACATCATCCTGATGTACTCATGATCATCCTGATCATCATCACTGCAACATCCTGCTGCATGTCATCTGGAGAAGCTCATCATCCACGATCATCCTGATCATACAATGCATCCATCTGATGCACACCAAGTATCCACCTGATCATACAAAGATACATGATCCACACAATGTATCCATCAGCATCCATGATCTACCTGACCATACAAAGATACATGATCCACACAATGTATCCATCAGCATCCAACATGATGCGTATACAAAATACATACACATGATCCAACCGATCATATCCAGCATCCAACATGATGCGTACACAAAATACATACACATGATCCAACTGATCATATCCAGCATCCAACATGATGCGTACATACATATAAATGATCCAACTGAAGGATCCCCCTTCCAACATGCTTGGAATGGCTTCAGCAAATGTGTCCATCACTTCTTCCTCGAAGTGTCCTCGATCTGAAGAACACCAAGCCTCTCTCTGAAGTACTCGAACTTCACCCTGGCTAGTGGCTTCGTCAGCACATCTGCAATCTGCTCGTCTGTCTCAACATACAAGAGCTTCATGGCTCCTCTCTGCACCATATCCTTGATATAGTGATATTTGATCTCTATGTGTTTCGACCTGTTATGAAACACTGGGTTCTCGGACAACTTCACACAACTTTGGTTATCACAGAAGATACCAGTAGCATCCAACGGGAGATCAAATAACTCAGACAGTAGCTTCCGTAGCCATACTACCTCACAGCTAGCTGAACAGGTTGCAACATACTCTGCCTCAGCTGTACTTAGTGCCACGCAGGACTGCTTCTTGCTAAACCAAGAGATCACACCTGATCCCATACTAAAGCAGCACCCAGATGTGCTCTTCCTATCTGCAGCACTTCCATCCCAGTCTGAATCAACATAACCTTGCAGGTTAAACTGTTGATTTGCTTCATACTTGAGCCCATAATCCACTGTACCCTTCAGGTACCTTAGAACATGCTTTACAGCAATCAAGTGAACACTCCTCGGATCCGTCAGGAACTGGCTCAATGTGTTCACAGCAAAGCAAATGTCTGGTCTCGTGTTCGTCAGGTACATCAAGGACCCAATCATCTGATGATACATAGAGACATCAACCGGCTCAGATGAAGCATCACATAGAAGCTTCAGATTCTATGCCATAGGTGTGGCCATGGCCTTGCAATCCATCATCCCAAATCTCTTCAGGATATCTACTGTGTACTTCCCTTGACCAAGGAAGATCCCACCTGCACTCTGCCACACCTCCATGCCTAGGAAATAGTGCATCATTCCCAAATCTTTCATATCGAATTCAGCAGCAAGCTTCCTTTTAGTATCTGCAATCAGTCTGTCATATCCTGTTACAAATAAGTCATCCACATACAGGAGCAGAATCACAGGATTCCCTTCCTCAACCTTGTAGTAAAGGTTGGAATCTGCTTTACTCTTGGTAAAGCCCAAACTAGATAGGAAACTGTCCATCCTACCATACCAGGTTCTAGGAGTTTGCTTCAAGCCATACAAGGCTTTCTTCAATCTGCACACATATGACTCCCTGTCATGTATTTCAAAACCAAGTGGTTGTTCCACATATACTTCCTCTTCAACTACACCATTCAAGAAAGCAGTCTTGACATCCATCTGGTGTATTTTCCATTTCATTGTTGCAGCCAGGGAAAGTACTATTCTGATGGAAGTATACCTGGCTACAGGTGCAAAAGTTTCTTCATAATCTATTCCCTCTTTCTGAGAGAAGCCACGAGCTACAAATCTTGCCTTGTATTTCTCTATACTGCCATCTGCAGCATGCTTGATTTTGAAGATCCATTTAGAAGTCACAACAGACTTCTCTTTAGGTCTTGGGACAACATCCCAAACATCATTCTTCATTATTGATTGGTATTCCTCAACCATAGCATCCTTCCATTCTTTCTTTTCTGTTGCCTCTTCATAACTGGAAGGCTCTTTGTTCATAATGTCACAGAGTAAAGCAACATAGCTGGTATGTGATCTGGTTCTCTTCTTTGCTCTGTGTTCTTATTCTGGAATGCCAAATCTTTCTGCATCTTGAATGAGCTCTCTAGCCCATGCAGGTTTCCTCTTGTGAGAGTTATCCTCACGAGGAGGATCTATAGGTTCTTGCGGATCTTCAAACTCACGAACAACTTTTGGAACTGCTTCAGTCATGGTAGTGTCTTGAAATTTAGTTTCCTTAGGTTCTTCATAAACTTTGATAGGTGCCTTCCTTGATTTGATGAATGCTGAGTTTTCATCAAATGTTACATCCCTGCTGACATCAATCTTCTTGAACCCTGGAAAGTATATTCTGTAGGCCTTCGAGCTTTCACTATAACCCACAAAGATACCCTTCTTTCCTGAAGGATCTAGTTTAGTCCTCTTTTCCTTTGGGACATGACTGTATACTGGACAACCAAATATTCTGAGATGGCTGACTTCAGGTTTCTTACCAGAAAAGACCTCTTCTGGTGTCTTGTTGTCCAATATCTTGTGGGGTGTTCTGTTCTGCACATATTCAGCTGTTCTAGCTACTTCTTCCCATAGATGCATAGGTAGATCCTGGTCATGTAGCATTGCCCTTGCTGCTTCCATGATAGTTATGTTCTTCCTTTCTGCAACTCCATTCTGTTGTGGATTATAAGGAGCAGTCAACTCCCTCTTAATCCCTGAATCACTACAAAGCTTCTTGAAGTCACTTGAGGTGAATTCTCCACCATTGTCGGATCTGAATGTTTGGATCTTCTTGTCAGTTTGATTCTCCATTAAGGTTTTGAATTCCTTGAATTTATCAAGCACCTCATCTTTGCTCTTCAAGAAGTATACCCAAGTCTTCCTGGAGAAGTCATCAATAAATGAGACATAGTAAACATACCCACTCAGGGAACTGGATGACATAAGGCCACATACATCTGAGTGGATGATTTCTAGGATGTCTTTTGCCTTGATTTCACTGCTTGGGAAAGCCTTCTTAATGTTCTTACCTTTTGCACATCCTTTGTAAACACCTTCATGTTTGGTCTTGATTTCAGGAAGACCCTCTACTGCCTTGCTTGCAAGTGGAAGTGCTCTATAGTGCATATGAGCTAGTCTTCTATGCCAAAGTTCACTTGGCTCCATGGATTCATGCACCATGGCATGTTCAGGTTGTCCCTTCAATTTATACAAGCTTCCCTCTTGCTCTCCAATCACTACTACATCATCTATGGTCTTTCCCTTTGGCCACATTAGTACTTGTCCATCCACAAATGCAACCCTCATACCTTTTGCATCCAATGCAGAGATGGAGAGTAAGTTTTTCTTGAGCCCAGGCACATAAAGAACTTCTTTCATCTTCAAGGATTTTCCAGAATCTAGGTTGTAGGAGGCTTCACCACTTCCTTTGATTGGGTATTGATAGTCATCCCCAAGTTTCACCTTATGGGGTGATTCATGTTTAGATAGATTCACAAAAGATTCCTTAAACCCAGTCATGTGTTTGGAAGCCCCACTATCAATCAACCAATCATTACAACCATGGGAGATGGTACCTGTGAGAGAAGAGATCAAAACATACTCTTCTTCACTTGATGAGTCATCATTACTATCACTTTCTGCCCTAGCCTTCTTCTTTGGGGGTTCATCATCTTCGGCAGCATGAGCATGAAACCTTCTTTTTCTACCCTTCTTCTTCTTGTTGGAGATGTTGTTTTCCTTCTTGTTCTTGGGACAATTTATGGCAATATGTCCTTTCTCATTACAGGTGAAGCATATTCTTCTTTCTTTGAAGTGATGTGAATATCTCTCGGAGTGAGATGGCTCTCTCTTGGACTTCCCTTTCTTGGTGTGAGCTGTGAGAGCTTGATCTTCATTCCCCATCTTTTCTTCTCGTGCCACAAGCCTTGATTCTTCTTGTGAACATTCTTCCCGTAGTCTACTGAAGGAGATCAACTTCTTCCTTGCACAAATTCCTTGGATAAAGGAATCCCATGACCTGGGTAGGCCATTTAGAGTGGTCAACACCACTTCACCATTCTCCACCATTTCATCCACTGCTTCTAGTTGTTCCTTGATCTGGGAGACCCTTGAAAAATAAGATTGAATGGTTTCTCCATTCTGAAACTTTACTCCTTTCAATTGGTTCCGCAGGGTCATCTTCCAATTTATGTTCTTCCCTTCAAACAGCTTGGTCAAAGAGTCAAACATCTCCTTGGGTGTCTTAAGAGAAGACACATGGGGTATGAGATGGTCTTTGATAGAATCAGCAATGATTCTCTTTGCCTTGACCAAGTTCTTCTTGTGCAATACCTTGGCCTCTTCATCCTTTGGGATAGGGATGTCTTCTTTCACATATGAGTCCAACTCATTCTCTTCCAGGATTAACCCAATCCTATACTTCCAGGCTCGGAAGTTATCAGCCCCTTCAAGCTTATCCTCAAGCTTGGTGTGGAGAGACATCTTAAAGAGTACTTTAAATGGAAATAGAAAAGATTTAGAACTTACCACTTGAAGTGTTGAAAACTGGATCTGGTCTCGGATTAGGGTTTGTCAGAGAAACCCTAAAAATTCAAAATGTGAATTTCAAATTTCTGAAAGGATAGAAAGATTTGCTTTGGTGAGCTGATTGGCCTGGTGCATTCAGAATTTGAGATCAGCAAAGTCTTGTCCTTCAGAATTGCCTTTTTGTCCTCACGGATTCACCAGGGAGAGCCCTGAATTAGGGTTTGAGTTTCCCGAAGATCTACCCAACCAAAAATCTCGATCCAAAGCTCTAAACTTCGATTTTTGCAAGGAGCTTCCAGCTGTGCCTTCAGATTCCAGAAATTCCTATTTTTGTGGAAACCCTAATTTTTAGGGCCAAAACTGAAAATGCTTGGAACTGAGTTCTGATTGGACAGATAGATGCGCCTTGATGAGTAGAGTCAATCTACTATACTGATTTTCAAAAATCTGTGGAGAGAAACCCAATAAACAAGGAACTCAAGCTTCCATGACTACATAATGTCTTCTTCTCAGGTTAGCTCTGATACCATGTTAAATTTTGAGCATTAATTCATTATACTCTAGGATCTTTGCTGAGAGAATAACATATACAGTATATCAATGCATGACAATCACAATATGACAAGCATCACGAGAATCAAAAGCATAAGAGACATGAGACACAGAGTTTCTGTGGGGAAAACCCTAAGGTGAAAAACCCCACAGCTTCCTCAGAGATAGAGAGAGCAATGGCTCAACCAAAATACAACCAAATAACACTGAGATAGTCTCCTAGCAGATGATCCTCCTCTTCCTCACTAGTGCGCCACTTCTGAGAGTGAGAGTGAGTTACTTTTCCGAGTGAGTAAAATAGAGATCTCCTATCTCTATTTATACTCACCTTTTTGCCCAGTGATCTTATGGGGCCGACTTGTCTATCTAGATACATCCACATTATATTATATATAATTCAGGGCCGACCCCACATGGTGGTCTAATAACCCATTGGCAAGTACACACACTTGCGACACTTGTCAATCCACATGACGACACTTCCTTATAGAAGAATAACACATCTCTTATAAGGGTACAATGAATATATATAAAATACATAGATGAAATACATTCCGAAGTTACATATACATCAACACATTTATGCTAAAATATTGAAGTCAAGAACAAGAGATATCATTTTGTATGAGTAGAGTAGGAACTCATAATTTCATGCAAAGGAACCTACTAGTATTGATGGTAGGTTAGGAGGTACAAAAAAATATAAATCCAACACCCAGAGAAACAATGTACTATAGTCGATAAGAGTGGACTCATTAGGATAAAGTGGTATGAAGCATTTATACTAAAATGAGAGAGAACATGATGTTGTAATTGGGACACTAGGGATGAGTGTATATTTGACTTGAGGATTGGCCATACAATAGGTGGACCAAACTTCCCTTCACTTGGAGAAGATGATAGAAAGAAATTGACAACAAATGATAAAAACCAAATTATAGATAGTGGAATTGATATGATGATAAACTCAACATTGGGTGAATGATATACTTCATTGAAGTAGGGTTTTGACGCATGAAGTAGTAATGATCAAAATGTGAGGCTATGAAACAATTGTTGATGGAAGTCAAGAATGAAATTTCTTTGGTCAAGTATGACATGAATGATTTCCTAAAATCATAGACAACAAAATATTTTTTACTCCCTTCTAGTTTTTGAATTTTTTTTGGATTTTGTAAGAAATTGTGAAAAAATGAATGAATAAATCTTGGTACATAGAGATGGAAGGCACATGTATGCAAGTGTTTAGTTCTAATAGGGAATAAGGTTCCAATGAAAAGTAGTGTGGAAAAATGGGTGGCAACATGAGATACAACTAGACATGGTCCTTCTCTAAACTAGTGATGTTTTGCATATTGCCTGTGCATTTACAACAAGAGGGCAGAGGATGGTAGATTTCATTTTCTAGTGGTTACAAATAAATGGAGTGAGCACAAGTGGGCATGAGTGATTGTATTTATGCCTCATCGTAGGTGCCTAAGTGTGAATTTGATGGTGAGTAGAAGATGCATGGTCATGTAGTGTAAAAAAAACATTAAATGTAAATGTGGGAAGCCCTAATGTATTAGGTAAAAAGGAGTTTTAATCAGCGAATCATGTGGGGTTATGAGGTTCACTAAGGTGGTGTTTTATTTATGTGTAACTCCAAGATAATAACTATCAAATGCAATTTTCTTCACAAAGTTGGATCTTCCTTCCAGATATCATCAGATTAGAATGAAGGGGGAAGACATTCCAAAAACAACATTCATAACTCATGAAGGTCATTGTGAATTTTTGGTCATGCCATTTGGTCTCACGAATGTGCCTTCCACATTTCAAGGTTTGATGAATTCCATTTTCAAGCCTCTTCTTAGAAAAATTTTGCTAGTATTCTTTGATGATATACTAATGCCAAGCTGACTCATTTTGAAGAAACTAGTACCGAGGAAAGAGATCTGATACCAAATGTTAAGCAACCAAGTCCTAGATATAGCATAAAAATAGTAGAAATAGACCTGAAGAAAGTAATCCACGCCTTAATAATGAATAACTGGGATGAATAACAATCCTCTTCAAGGGAGGAACCTCCTTACACAGTGTACTAAGTACATAATACAAGACAAGATACAATGATGACTAAAATGAAAAGGTCTCCTTTCCTATATATAGGAGACAAAGGGGTACAATAACAACTAATAGACCCAAGATGACATCAATAATATGTAATGAACCATAATAAAGTGGGTAATATGCCACTACATAAGGGGTAATGTGCCCATATTTAGGGATTAACATATGACAATGTTATATGGGAGGTGTATCAGTCATTCATGTGAGTGTAATTGTTGAATTCACTAGTTCAAAAGGGTCAGATTTATGATATTCTATCGACAGCACTTTCAACGTACAAACATCAGAGAACACTTACCTTGGAACATCGCAAATATTTTTTCGAAATTCCAACATAATATAAACTTGTCGCTTTCTTGTTAGACTTACGACATCCTCTGCCAAATATATGGTAGGTTTGTGAGAGAAGTTGTTTCGGATGATCGTTGATCTTCCAACGTACATTTTGGTGGACTTCCAATGTAATTCGAGGATCCCTCCATCATTATACAAATTTCAATATAGTCGGCTTGATATCAACCTTCCAACATAGTCTCCACATTATTGCATCGTCATAACAATTGCAATATTGTCAAAAAGATGTTGTAATTATGATGTAAACCCAATGTGACTAATCGTCAAAACTATTGTAGGGTTGTCTAAAATGTGTGAAATTTCGACATCTTTCCAACATAACCTTATAATAATAATTGTTGGAATCTTTCCATTCAGTCATCGGTTAAGAGAAAATGACGTCGGTGTTTCGATGTAAATCTTATGATTAAATATTGACCGATGTCGACTTCCCTTCATAAACTCCATGATTGGGTTTATTGCTGAGAGGTTGTGATACCAAATCTCATAATTGTTATTGAGGATTACGTTCCCATCATTTGGAATCCAAGTGTCTAACATGATCTAGATTTTTCACAAAGGTAGTGATTGTTTTCTTAGTACCATTTTGCAAAATTAGGATCATATTAGATGTTGGGATTCCAAAGGATATGTGTAGAACCGACAATAACAATTATGATATTTGAGGGGTTGTTGGGGGACTCCCTAGATTTGCATGCTTTATTTTGGATATGACTTGAGTATTGAGAAAAGTGGAGAGAATTGAACCCCAATTTAATAGCGTTCATGTCCATTAGATAACCCATATTGGTACGATATTAAATTGGGCTTCCATTCTCTCAGCTTCCCTTAGAAATCAATGCATATCCAAACTAAAGCATGTAGCTCTAGGGAGTTTCTCAATAACCTCTCAAATACCATAATTGTTATTGGCATGGGTTCTGCACCCATCCTTTCGAAGCCTAGTGTCTAACATGATCCATATTTTTCACAAAGGTATTGACTAAACGATCAATAACTTTGTGAAAAATATGGATCATGTTAGACACTAGGCTCCCAAAGGATGAGAATTGAACCCACAATAACAATTATGATATTTGTTGTCGCAACCTCTCAGCGATAAAGCCAATCATGGTTTTTATGAAGGGGAGTTAATAGAAGTCAATATTTGACCACCATAATATTGTAACAAGCAAGTATATAAGAAGAATCAAGAAAAAGTGATGTGAGAGAATCTTGATTATTCACTTTTTGTTCTTTTATGAAATATGCCCCACCCCCTTTTTATCTTGATTATTCCCTTTTTGTTCCTTTAGTTTGCTAATAAGGGGATAAGCATAACAAGGAAATGAACATGAAAAAATTTATGATAATAAAATTGATATTAATCACACAACCTATAATATGAAACTTGAATACATTTTTAATAAATCTATTCTCTACTGACACTCCATTAACTAGCCTTGCATTGGAGTATACCTTTACATAATTGAGCTACTACTTTGTATTCTATTCAAGTATACTCATTATTACAAGGCATTCTCTTGTATGTAACATGTGCCTTATCTTTGAGGTGGATTAAAATTTGGTCTATCTAGGTATGAATAACTTTAATTGATGCCATCTCACCACTCAAAGGTATGGATATATGTATATACTATTATATTCTCATAGTATAATATTTTTATTCCTTGACTATTAATATTAATCACGCAACCATTAACTTGCAAAGGAGAGGTAAAACCTTAAAATTCAACAAATGGCTAGTAATAGAACTCAAACAAAACTAGCTAGCTAACAAATGAGATGATAGCTTCAATAACTTGAAGAATTATGAAAGCTTATTGAATAGTTTGTAGTATTCTCGTTCTTTAATTTCTCTTTATCATATCCATTACTTGAACTCATGTGAGAAATTATATTCAGTTAAAAATAAAGTAAGACATAACTAAAAAGATGTCACATATAGAGAAAATATTCAATAGAAAATTCCAATACCTAAATCATCCAAAAATCCGTATAGCTGGTGACCATAGTACATAAGGTGTACAACACTCTTTAAACATCAAACTATATCATATGCACAAGGGAACATAATATATATGATCATCTAACCAATACTATGTTTATTTAACCATTTTTAACATCTTATCAATAAAATTAAAAAAGAAAGATGCCAAAGTACATACTTGTTTGAGCTTCTCGAGAATAATTTATTCTCTACTGAACAAGGCCAACCACATGAAGGTGGAAGCTCATCTGGCCCATCCCCCCCCCCCCTCACATCACTCCCAATTCCCCATATCCAATCTATTTAGTACAAAAGAAATTAAATTAACATAAAATAATTGAACATGTAGATTCCATAAGAATGGTCACTTACAAAATAGTACCAAATATATTATATTAACAAATTTCATTTTACAAAAATCATAGTACAAAATGTATTATATTAAAAAATTTCATTGTACATCACTTTCTAAAGATTTATTATTCTTATGCAAATTCATAAGAGGCACACCATCCTATTTTGTGTTTGGTGGTGGTTGCTCTAGCTTTGTTGATTCATATTGCCTAACATGGGAACACACAACATAAGTCTAGTGTCACATATAGGTTCAAGGGGACTAACATCCAAACCAACGTCTACTATAAAAAGTGAAGAACTATGTATTTAATATTCATGACTGCAGTTTAATAATTGTTCAATGTTAATATTAAATGAATGTGTGTTACCTTCTTGAAATGAAGAGGCCATGGTATGAGGCACAATCACCTCTTCTTCTCTCCTAGTTTCTTTATCTACAACCTCTTCCCCTAAAACAAAAAGAAAGTTGTAATTATACAAAATCTAATCTTAAAATTCAATATCTCATCAATTTGATAATTATACAATCATACTACCATCACGAGGTTCTTGATCTCTTCCAACATCAATACTACTCATTCCCTCCTACATTAAAAAATGAAAACATTGAATTGTAGGTGGTTGGTTTTGTAGAAAACATCATTACCCTTTTGAAAATGTACAATCTAATCTTAAAATTCAATATCTCATAAATTTGATAATTGTATAATCATACTACTGTCACGAGGTTCTTGATCTCCTCTAGCATCAATACTACCAATTCTCTCCTACATTAAAAAATGAAAACATTGAATTGTAGGTGGTTGATTTTGTAGAAAACATCATTACTTTTTTGAAAATGACTTTCAAAATAAATATCTTTTTTCAAAACTAACATTTGTTTGGTCATCATCTTGCCCTACATCTTAGACACATTGAAGCACAGTTTGGAACCTTCATTTGAACATGAGTTTCCTTTCCTCTTCTGTGGGTGCTCGTTTCATGACACCCCCTACATTCCATAGCATATCAGTAAGGAACTAATTGCATCATTTTTAGTAATAAGATGGTAAAATAATTTTCATATTTACAAATTGGGCATACAATTTCAAGTATCCATCCTGGCCATGTTTGTGTTGGTAGTGCTTCTCTAACCTAGCCTGAGTGGCCTTGGATGTATCTTTAATCCCACAAGAAGTTTTAAGGATGTAAGGTAGTTCATTGTTTATGTTGAAATTCAAAAAAATATCATACTTAATGAAATTTTGAATATTATATCTTCCTCCATCTGGAGGTGTCTTTCCTTGTCTTCTCATACCTTTTTCTTTTGTGTCCTCTCAATTCTTCTACATCGTAGACTCTCCATTGGATTTCAACACTACTAACTCTTTATTTTTCCACATCTTCCTCTGATGTATCCTCTTCCATGCCGCCCCTCTTTGCTGGAATATATTCTTCGCTTCCTTCATTCATTACCATTATGCCTTCCTATGGTGATCCACTCTCTTCATGATGCCCCTCTAGCATGTCCCTCTTTTTATTCACTTCTACAACCCCTTCCACAATCCCTCTCTACCATTCACTATGATATCCATCCTAACCTTCCATACTACTTCTTTTAGTGCATTCCTTCTCTCATATCGCTCTTCTATTCTTCTTATTTGTTCATCTGAGTCTATCTATGCTTCTTTTATTCTTTCCTACTTCATGGATTTTACCCTTTTCTCTCCCTCACCTACCCCAGCATAGGAGGTTTTACTCTTCCATCCTATTTGGTTCCAAGCACATAATCCCCTTTTTGAAAAACAACATCTTTATCCATATAGGGATTTCTGCTAACAATATTTTCTAGGTTTAGTCTCAAACTTCTCCTTCACGTAGTCAAAAGCTTCATTATATTCAATAAAAAATTCTACGATATAACGTTCTTTATTCCTTTCAAACCAAAAATTTATGGCTTTTGTCCACTGATTATCTTAGGTTTTCAACCTATCATTTGTTTCTTGATCCAACACAACAACTCCTTGACTCCTCCACACAATATTCAGTTCTACTTGCCTTTTAATCCATTCATACAATAAACAAGGAAATTCAACAAAGAAAATTTCATAGGCATTTGTATATATGTACCTCTGTAACCATCATTAAGGATCAAGGTTCAAATTTCTGGTCTCCTTCTACAAAAATTCTTCTTCTTTATCGGTTAGCCAGTTCTACAACTCCTCCCTCGTAGGTTTCCAAATCATACTTAATCAAACCCTAACCTTTTTAGGTCTCGACAATAGAACCAATTGTTGGTGTAAACTCATACCCTAGTTTATAAATAATGAACCAACAATATCCCTATGAGAATCGACATTTTCATTACCCAAGGAGGGAAAAGTCTCACCCGAGACTCTCACAGGGATTAATAAGGATGGAATAAGGTTAAGGTTTGATAAGCATTTGACATTAATATATTCTTCATCATTCAATAATAACTCAACATATTAGCTTAAACATATTCAGATTCATGCATAGTTCTACCATGATACACATATAAGTCAAAACATATAGTTGGTCATTTCCTTTTATACTGAAGACATTACATCTAACAATACTACCTGTCATTCATCAAAATGGTATCTTTAAGAATATCAGTAGTAGGAACCCAAAACAGTCCCATCCTTTCAGTATTTATACAATGTATTAGACAATTATCACTCTTATTAACTATCTTGTAACTAACAATATGTAATCATGACCTAACTATCTTATACTTTTGTTGTGCAAGCCTAACTCAACATAATGTTGTTCATCGTTTTACGTAGTGGTAGTTGAAGATCAGAAGGAGACTACGTTTAGATAGTTTAACTTCTCGACGTTTCGACCTATTACAAAATATTTCATTCACTTACAAAACTTAGGACAATGCAACTAACATAACGCCAACAAATTAGACAATCAATCCTATAGGGTTACTTCAACCTTTACACACATAATCAAATATGGGAATGGATATCAATGGACTTCGTTATAGGTTTACAAAAATCACAAGGTAAGTATGCCATTTTTTTGGTTGTGCATAGACTCACAAAATATCCACATTTTTGTGGAATTCAAAGTACATATACTACAAGGCAAGTGGTTGAAGTGTTCCTGAAGGAAATTCATATACTTCATGGAGTCCCTAAATTAATCATCAGTGATAAAGATCCAAAATTCACAAGAAAGTTTTGGAAAGAGTTATGTAAATAATGGGAACAATGCTGGCTAGGATTTCAACATATCACCCACAAACAAATGGAAAAACATAAATTGTTAACAAATGTTTAGAGGGTTATCTCTATTTCTTTTCTTCAAGCAAGAAATACAAATGGGTCAAGTGGCTTCCTTTAGAAGAATGATGGTATAATACCACCTATCACACATCTACAAAGATGTATCCATTTGAAGCTCTTTATGGTTATCCATCTCCTAGTATCACATCTTTTTTGCAGGACCATTCCAAAGTACATGTAGTAGATGTAGATATGGAAAGGACTAAATAAAATTTGCAGATCCTTGAACAAAACCTTCAAATGGCTCATAATAGGATGAAGCAATAAGCGGATCAACATATAAGTGAAAGACAATTTGAGTAGGGTGACTAGGTATATTTGAGACTACAACCTTATAAGCAATATGATCTCAATCATGATAATAATAAAAAATTAGCTCCAAATTTGTATGGACCCTACAAGATTATTTGTAATATTGGAGAAATGGCCTATGAGTTAGATTTTCCTTACTCCTACATTCATAAGGGTTTTCATGTATATTTCTTGGAAAAGGTTTTGGGACATACTATGACATACAAACAGAACTACCCGAATTAGATGAAGAAGGTAAGCTGATTTTGGAACCATAAAAATTTATTGATAGGCATTTTCTATCTCTTTGGAATAGAAACATTATGGAGTACCTAATCATGTGGAAGAATATGTCATCAGAAGAAGCTACATGGGAAGATGATCAATTCATGAAGAAACACCCTCAATTACAATATTTGAGGGAAAAGTTTTTAAAACGGGGGGCTATGTTAAGGCCATAACCATCATTTATTATTAGTATATTAGTTATGGTTAGGTTAACTTAATATTAGGTTACATAATGATCACTTCATCTCCTCTTTATAATCAATGAGATTCATTTGCATAATCATCTCATCTTTTCTTGTGTAGTTGATACTGTTGAAGATTGTGTTACTTTGAAAGATATTCTTATTGTATTTGATCATATAAAAGTCCTGAACGAATCAATGTAAACCCTACTTGCTAAGTCAACTCAAAAGAATCCAAAAGAAACATTAAATAAGTGTAATTTAATGTTTCCCTAGTGAAGTTGGCCCCATAAGGAAAAGTCACCCAAAACACTAGTATAAATAGGAGGGTCGCCCTCCTCATTTGCATCATCACTCACTCAAGCAAGTTCGCATAATAATAGAGAGAAGACCAAGTTCGCTAGAGGAGAAGAGTAGATGCATTGTGAGGCTATCTTATCTTTGGGTTTTCTATCTTATATATTCTCGAGATATTTGTGGAAGAGCTTTAGCTCTTCATTGTACTAGTTTGACATTATACTTGCTGACGAATCTATATTGAATAATTTGTTGGGTTTTATTCCCTTGAAGGGTTTCCCAGAGGAAAATATTTGTCTCTTTTGTATGTTGTGCTTGTCTATATTTAAATGATCATGTTGCTTATTGTTATATAGTAGAAATTGATTAAATACCTAACCTAACTACTATTCAAGTGAAATTCTAACATGGTATTAGAGCCGTACTGAAAGTATTCATTGTGTAGCTGTAACTAACGAAAGTTAGAAACTAGGGATTATTGTTCTGGACACTTCCCTCCATAGATCAGCTTGAAAAAGAGGTCAATCTAACTCTCCCTAGGAGGGCACACTTTTCTGTGGAATCAAATTTCAGATCTAAGGATTTTCAATTTTGACCTCATCACTACTGCTCAAGAAATCTAGGGCATCATATTTTTGGAAGTTCTGGCCATAGATCCAGAAGAAGAATACATTTTCTCAACTCGCCTTAGAGAGGTGCATCTCTCCCTTGGATCAATATTGCAATATTCATAAGTTGAAAAAATATTGTTTCTCTGACAAACCCCAAGTCAACAGATTTCTGAAGGGCATTGAAGCAAGCACCTGATTTGAGCATCTCAATTGGTAAGTTCTATAACCCTTATTTCCATTTGAGGTTCTCATATTATCAATATGACAAACAACACCAAGCTTGAGGATAAACTTGAAGGAGCCGATAACTTCCGAGCTTGGAAGTATAGAGTACTTCTCATTATAGAAGAAAATGATTTGGAGAAGTATGTTAAGGAAGACATTGCAGAGCCAGAGGGAGAGGAAGACAAAGAAAGACATAACAAGAATCTAGTTAGGGCTAAAAGGATCAATGCTGACTCCATCAAGGATCACTTGATTCCTCATGTTTCATCCTTGAATACACCCAAGGAAATGTTTGATGCCCTTACCAAATTATATGAGGGGAAGACCATAAACCGAAAGATGACCTTGAGAAATCAACTCAAGAATGTAAAAATGCAAAATTCAGAGACCATTCAATCCTACTTCACAAGGGTCTCTCAAATCAAGGAACAACTTGAAGCCATTGAAGACATAGTTAGGGAAGATGAAATTGTAATCACTACATTGAATGTCCTACCAAGGTCATGGGAATCCTTTATTTAGGGGCTATGTTCTAGAAGGAATCTAACCAAGTTTAGAAGGTTATGGGAAGAATGCACTCAAGAAGAAGCTAGATTGGTAGCCAGAGAAGAAAATATGGGTAATGATGAAGATCAAGCCTTAGCAGCTCATATGAAGAAACATAAGTTTAAGAAGGAAGATCATCCTCACAAGAAATACAAGAAGTATTAGAAGTCTCAGAGGTCCCAGAAATATTACTCATCATTTAGATGCTACTCTTGTCAAAAGATGGAACATATTGCAAGGAATTGTCCCCATGAAAAATATCAAGACAAGCCAAGGAAAGAAGAAGAGTTATCATGCTCATGCTACAGAAGATGATGAACATGTTCACAAGAAGGAAAGAGAAGATTCTTCAAGTGAAGAAGAATATGTTTTGATTTCCGCTCTTACATGTACTGTCACTCATGGGAGTGATACTTGGCTCGTTGATAGTGGTGCCTCCAAGCACATGACTGGATTCAAAGAATCCATCACCAACTTGATAGAGAATGATTCACCTCATAAGGTGAAACTTGGAGATGACTATAAGTATCCCATAAAAGGGTTAGGAGAAGCTTCCTACAAAGTAAGCTCGAACAAAAAAATAAAAATGAAAGATGTCTTATATGTACCAGGTTTAAAGAAAAATCTCCTTTCCATATCAACATTAGAAGAGAAAGGATTCATAGTTTCTTTTATTGATGGCTAAGTCCTTATGTGGCCAAGGGGAAATACTATTAATGATGCAGTTGCAATTGGAGAACAAGATGGGGGCTTGTACAAATTAAAGGGTCATACCGAGCAAGCCATGATTCATAACACAATAGACTTGTGTGAACTTTGGCATATAAGATTTTCTCACATCCACTACAAATATTTTCCAATTATCAACAAGATGGTGACATATCTACCAGAGATCCAAGAAAACCATGATGGTGTATGCAAAGGATGTGCTCATGGAAAGAATGTGAAAAGCTTGTTTCCAAGAAACAACAACAAAGCGAAGGGAATCTTGGATATTGTATACTCAGATGTATGTGGACCAATGTCATCAAACTCACTAAGTGGGTATGCATATTATGTTTCTTTTATTGATGACTATTCTCGTAAAAAATGGATTTATTTTTTGAAAACTAAAGATTAAGTGTTTAGCAAATTCAAAGAATTCAAATCTTTTGTGGAAAACACACTGAAAAGAAGATAACGACTCTAAGATCAGATAATGGTGGGGAATACATATTAGAAGAGTTCAAAAATTTATGTAGAGAATCTGGGAGATGCGCACTCCCTATAATCCTCAATAGAATGCAATAGAAAAAAGAAAGAATCGGATGATTATGGAAGCAGTGAGGGCCATGATCCATGATCAGGGCCTACCAATGCACTTATGGGATGAAGCAGCTATAACCACAATATATGTGCATAATAGAACATCCCACCTTGTTTTTGGGAACAAGACACCAGAAGAAATGTTTACAAGAGAGAAACCAGAGTTCAACCACCTGAGGATATTTGGTTGTCCAGTATATGTACATGTTCCCAAGGGCAAGAGAAAAAAGTTGGATCCTTCAAGAAAGAAGGGCATATTTGTGCGATACAATGGAAAATAGAAGGCATACAAAATATATATTCTAGGATTCAAGCAAATTGAGACAAGAAGAGATGTAACCTTCAATGAGGATGTAGCCTTCAACAGATCAATGCATATTCATTCTAAAGAAGTTCATGAGGAGCCTGAAGATCCTAGAGTGAGGACCCCGGAAGAATATATGGTTTCAGAAGATCAGACTCTAGAATATCAAGATATGGAAAAACCACAGAGGCCTGTAGATCAACCCTGAGAGGTGAATACACACAAGATAAGACCAACATGGGCACAAGAGGCTATTCAAGATGTAGAGAAGTATGGTGCTCTAGATGGGACTTCTAGAGAAAGAAAGATAACTCGACCATATTCCATGTATGTGGATTTACTATGTGATATCATTGATGCAGATCCTTCCAATTATGAAGACGCGGTTGAGAAGAAAGAATGGAAGGAAGCTATCATTGAAGAGTACCATTCAATCATGAAGATTGATGTTTGGGATGTGGTTTTGAGACCACAAGGGAAGTCAGTAGTGTCTTCCAAATGGGTCTGCAAAATAAAGCATGTAGCAAATGGTAGTGTCTAGAAATACAAGGCAAGATTGGTGGCTCATGGCTTCTCCCAGAAAGAAGGAATTGACTATGAAGAAAATTTTGCTCCTATAGAAAGATACACTTCAATTAGAGCTATACTTGCAATAGCTATAGTGATGAAGTGGAAGGTACACCAGATGGACGTAAAGACAACTTTCCTAAATGGTGTGGTAGAAGAAGAAGTGTATGTGGAGAAACCACTAGGATTTGAGACACATGTGTGCAAGTTAAACAAGGCCTTGTATGGATTGAATCAGGCACCTAGGATGTGGTATGGAAGGATTGATAGTTTTATGATGAGATTGGGATTTACCAAGAGTAAAGCAGATTCCAACCTTTACTACAAGGATGAGAAGGGGAAACCAGTGATATTGCTTCTATAGGTAGATGACCCGTTTCTAACAAGATATGAAGATCTCATAGCAAAAAATAAGAATAAGTTTTCCATTGAGTTCAAGATGAAAGACCTAGGTATGATGCGTTATTTCTTAGTTCTAGAGGTGTGGTAGAGTCTAGATGAGATTTTCCTTAGCCAAGGAAAATATGTTGTGGAGATCCTGAAGAGATTCAGGATGTTGGACTATAAGGCC
Organism: Larix kaempferi; assembly: GCA_027924585.1. Taxonomy (NCBI): domain Eukaryota; kingdom Viridiplantae; phylum Streptophyta; class Pinopsida; order Pinales; family Pinaceae; genus Larix; species Larix kaempferi. The sequence continues at coordinate 523,463 of BSBM01001241.1, forward strand.
ATGGCTACACCAATGGCATAAAATTTGAATTTTTTGTGTGATACTACTTCAGAGACAATGGATGCCACCTTATATAGACAGATGATTGGTTTGTTGATGTACCTGACGAACACGAGACCATATATATGCTTTGCGGTGAAACATTTGAGTCAATACATGGTTGAGCCGAGACGTGTTCACCTGATTGCAGCAAGTCATGTGATGAGATACCTTGAGTATGGAATCATATATGATTCAGATTAGAAGATTAGCTTGCAAGGCTATGTTGGTTCATATTGGGCCGGTAGTGTCACAGACAGGAAGAATACTTCAGGATGTTGCTTCAATTTGGGATCAGGTATGATTACCTAGTTCAACAGGAAGCCGACTAGTTTGGCACTCAATAGAACCTAGGAAGAGTATATGGCAGTGTGTTTAGCTACCACTGAAGCAGTGTGGCTCCGGAAGTTACTTGCAGGGATGTTTGATCTTGAGTTAGAGGTGACTTGTATTTTGTTTGAAAACCAGAGTTGTGTGAAGTTGTCTGAGAACTCAGTGTTTCATGACAAATCCAAGCATATCAATATTAGGTACCATTATATCATAGATATGGTACATAAAGGAGTAGTGAAGCTCCAGTATATTGCAACTAACGAGTAAACATCCGATGTGTTGACCAAGCCTCTGTTGAGAGTAAAGTCTGAGTGCTTCAGGGATAAGCTCGGCATGATGCAGAGAAATGTCCCTCATAAGTGGGAGGGATGAATCCGATATACGATTTTAGGGATGCAGTTGATGATGTGATAGCAACAGGTGGTCACTAATGGGCATGTATTACTAGTCTTTGTGACAACTGGAGAAAGTGACCAGCTTAGGATGTTTGGAGAGAGTGACCATACATTGGCAGATTGGAGACACTGACCATACTCTTGTATGTGTATCCAATCGAGTATGCATATCCAGACGAGCTATGTATCCATATAGAGCTAGTACGTGTGTGTGCAATGGAGAGAGTGACCAGCTCATGAGGATTGGAGAGAGTGACCATACATTGGCAGGTTAGAGAGTGTGACCATACTTGTGATGACTGGAGAGAGTGACCATACTTTTGTATGTGTATCCAATCGAGTACACGTATCCAACCGAGTATGTGTATCCAGTCGAATATGTTTATCCAATAGAGTATGTGTATCCAATCCACATCCAATTGAGCTGTGTATCTAGTCAGATTTATGTGTCTAGATTCTATGTGAACTAGATGAAGTTCCATAATGACATAATATGTGTTCCTCGCTTTCTGATGAGTTGCTACTGAGATGTCCTCGGATGCATGATCGTGAAAGATGCATGTTTGAGATGATGGCTTTCTCGTGGATAAATTTTTGTGATGTATAGATTCGAGAGATGCTAGAAGTCAATGGTTAGAGTACAGAGTTGCAGCAGCAGTGATGATGATGATCGTGTCCAAAGAATATCTTCCTTGTTAAGAGGGAGTGTTGAAGATTGTGTAACTTTGGAAGATATTCTTATTGTATTTGATCATATAAAAGTCCCGAAAGAATCAATGTAAACCCTACTTGCTAAGTCAAATCAGAAGAATTCAGAAGAAACATTAAATAAGTGTAATTTAATGTTTCCCTAGTGGATTTGGCCTTGATAGTTATACAAGTCGGCTCCATAAGTAAAAGTCACTCAGAACACTAGTATAAATAGGAGGGTTGCCCTTTTCATTCGCATCATCACTCACTCGAGCAAGTTTGCATACGAAGTGAGAGAAGATCAAGTTCGCTAGATGAGAAGAGTAGCTGCATTGTGAAGATATCTTATCTTTCAGTTTTCTATCTTATATATTATCGGGATATTTGTGGAAGAGATTTAGCTCTTCATTGTACTAGTTTGACATTGCACTTGCTAACGAATCTATATTGAACAAGCTACTGGGTTTTCTTCCCTTGAAGGGTTTCCTAGAGGAAAATCTTTGTGTCTCTTTTGTATGCTGTGCTTGTCTATCTTTCAGTGATCCTATTGCTTATGGTTATATAGTAGAAATTAATTAAAGATCTAACCTAACTACTATTGAAGTGAAAATTCTAACAGATACATCATACAAAGAGGTTTCCCCCTTAAAGAGGCTTCTTATTCATCTCTTTTCTTCATTCTTAAGGTGTTGCATTGCTCTCTTTTTCTTATTTTATTCTCTTTTGGTAAATTTGGTGCATAACACCTTCTTAGGGGTTAAATATAGGCCATCTATGTCCATAGATGTTAACACCTATCACAAGAGGCTAATAAACTAGAATTCTACCAATGAAAATTCCATAAGTGCTCAAATCATCATCATGGGTTTCATGGATGACATATCATGGATGGTGAGCTATGGCTTGCCTTCCCAATGGGATGATAAATTGTTCTTACACCCCCTAATAAATATCATGAATTGTTGTATATGGGAAGGCCCAAAGCCTACGTAATATAATATAAAGGTATCATACCCTTAGTAGTGGAGGTTGTACAACACAAACAACCTTTGGTGAGAGTTTGGAATTCTTAACCACATGATCCGCTCCGAGTCCCCAATTGAGCATTGTGAACATACATAATTGGATAAATCATTATGATTTCAAAGGTGTTGAAAGGCCCTGCATGCAGGTGTGTGACAAATTTTCCCAACAATAAGTACCTCAAAATACATCCCATGCATATATTGAACCTAGGCAAGTGATCCCACCTCAAAAACAAATCTCTCACATTCGTCCATCATTAGGACAAATGGGACCACCACCATAGTAAATAGAAAGAGGTATTCAAAAATAAAAAATGGTAGAAATAAAAGTGTAACTACTTTTAGTTACCCCCATCATGGATTCCCTAATTTTACGGTGTTGTTTAATGGGTTTTTCTAATGGTACAACTAATCCCCTAAGAAATTGGGATCCACTTGCACATGCTTTGAGGTAGGCAAAATCTACAAAAAGAGGATGCAAAAACAACACAAAGGACCAATAATTTTGGTATCTATGCTATATGAATTTTTAGAGAAAATAAAAGCCCTACATTGTATTGTTTTTAGTTGGTTTTTCATTAAAGGGATCTATCACATTCCTCCCCTCTTATTCTCATTCTATCTTTAAACATGATTTTGAATAATAGATTGTAAAAATAAGGATTCATTCAGGCCTAAAGTTAAGATTCTATAGTTCCTATTAAGTTCCTCTCAATGCTATTGTTGTACCAAATCAATTGCCAAGTTTAAGTTTATTTTTTATAATGAAGAATGAGGTAATTTGGCATTGATGAATGAATAAATCTTATGCATGTTATGTTTGGTTTGCCATCTATTGTCTCGTATTAATTGATGGAAACATTTCTATATACATTTCCATATAATTTTTTTCTCATGAACGTGAATATTAGCAACATAGAGTTTGACTTCCTCTTAAATTCATGTTTATACTTTTTAACATGTTGTCTTTTAGAATTGAAATTCATGTTTATACTTTTTAACATGTTGTCTTTTAAAATTGAAATCATAATCAAAGCACCTTTCTGCTAGCAGCATTTAATAACTTATCTTGATCACTTGAAAGCAATATACACAACAACATTTTGTATTTTGTTAAAGTAATCATGATATGCCTTTTCATGTCAAAACTAGCTTGAACTTAATAAACATATTTGGGATAGTGAGAGAGAACCCCTCACACTAACTCAAAAGTTTAGAGTGGTGTGGAAATGTTTTCCACACATTATAACCTAACACCACTCCTTGTCAAAAGAGTGACAACTTAAAGGACATGCATATGTATATTATCTTTTATTGTGATAAATTAATTATAATTTAAAATTATAAATTTAGATTTTTTTTTTTATAAATTTGTTGTTTGTTATATTATTTTATATGTGGTTAGAATATAGTTTTATTAATTTATTGTTAAAATTATAGGTTTTGATTTCAAACCTTTATATTTGTGGTATTTTAAGTAAAAATGGTTATGATTCATATTTGGGTGGTAAATCATTTTATGATGGGTAAAATCAATTTTTAAGTTTGTGATTTTTTTTATTTACATAAGATTAATTGAGGTACAAGGAGTGTTTTAATAGACACCCTATCATCAACCTGTCAACACCTTAGAATTGTGTTATCAAATAATAGTAATGTTAAATTTAGGGAAATATTATTATTATTATATTAATAATATAATTTATATTTTAAAATGATTTTTTTTAATAGTCACAAGTTTTAGTTATTCTATATTTTATAATTATTATCTATAAGATGATTTTATTAATATCTAACTAATGATCATAATTAGCATAAAGAATTGTGGTGTATATCAAAATCAATAAATAAGTGGAAGTATGAATGCAACTTTTATTAAACAAATATTTAATCTATGGGATCTAATACCTAAAATCAAAATATTATCATTCATAGAAAACCATCTCGAATGAAGATACTCGGTGATAGTGCTCAAGGTCTCTTGGTGCCATCACCTACCAATGAGGAGGTGAAGCTACTAATCTCCAAGTCAACACTCATAGGCAGTAGATCTCTCCTACCAGCCAAGGCTGAAGCAAAGTACTTCTTGATGGAAGACTATCCTAATGAGTTGGAGCTAGAATATTTGGAAGAGTGGGTCTATGGTGAATAACACTTCCTAGAAGAGGTCACCCTCTTCTAATATTTGGAGGAGAAGGAAGATGGATGTCCGTTGTGACCAAAAGATCTATCCTGGCCCTAAAAATGACACCACTGCAAGGGTCTCATAGTTGGTGGTTAAATGTCTCCATGTGTTCTCATTGATTTGGAAGATGACGTGGACCTACTCTCTACCTATGGCATGGTGCCTCTCTTTGTAAGAATCAAGAAGGAGGTGATTGTCTTGGCAGTGTTTGGTGGTGGGGGCAGTCTATGTGAGGAAGATCTAAGTCTAAGAGCCTCCCTCATCTATAAGTCCAAGCACCACTAGTTTTGATATCTAAAGAAGATGGAGAGGGAGTTACTTGACTCCCTGAAAAGGAAATGACATCAACCTCAGATCTCATAATAGAAAGGACATTGAAAGATCAAATACTCCTTTGTCTAAATCTACTACAAATGGAAAAGTAAGAAAACCCGTATGTTCATGGGATATGGTGATTGGCTTCCATGCAAAGCCAATGTGAACAAACCTAGAAATAGATGAGAAGAATCTTGAGTGTGCGCATCTAGTGGAAAAGTGTTTATGTTGGTCTAATAATGATGTTGTCCCTCAACTCCATGAAAACTTACTCTACATAGAAGGCTATATTGGGTTTGAGTCTCTGGGTGGATATATCTAAGTGACCTAGTGGTACTCCCTTTAAATATATCCTCTAATGATATTTTTCAACTCTTGCTTGTTTTCAACAATGGTTGGCTAGGGGCATATAGAGAGTATCGGACTAGGGGAATTTTGTCCATTAAGATGCCCACAAATTCTAATAGACACGTAGCCTTAGAAAACCAACAATGGGATTTACGGGAAGGGACAAGTTAAGAAAAAAACCTTTGAGGAAGATTATGCAAGGTAAGGGTATCAATCTCTATTGGTCACTAAATTAGCAAAGCTCCGAACTTGATGAAGTAGTGGAACTAGAGCAAAAATGACCTCAACTAGGAAGAGGTGAAATGTAAAATTTGTCTGAACAATGTGATAAGGTGTAATCCTCTTGCATTTGATGATGTGACAAAGCATGAGAACATGGACCCTCTTCATCTTGGCCTAATCCTCTTTTAACAAACTTGGTCCCCAAAACTTAAAGCCACAAAAAATGTCAGCTTGATAATGTTGTCTAGAAGGTCCATCTTGGATGTAATATCTTGAAAGTAGTGATGAAAATAATATCGCTCAAGAAGGGATATGGAACCATAGCCCTAACTGATTCGATGTTGGAGAGACAGTCTCAATCAAAACTGAGGTCTTGAAAACTAAACTACTAGATAGGTGTGATTTGTGCTAATCTCAATCTCCTCACCTTAAAAGTAAAAGTGGTAATCTTATAAAACATTCTTTGAGCTATTAAAAATCATAACCTTAATTTTCCTTTCCCATAACCATTAATTATTAAAGATCACAAAATATGAATAAAGCATCTTGACTATCCTAGATGCCACAAGGTCCACATCAACCATAAAGAAGAAAATGAAAATAAAAATAGTAAAAGAAGTAATTATTCCTAAATTGGATATGTTTCTATGCAAAGGATTCAAATGCATTAATATATATCTTGAATAATGTGGATAGGATAGGACACCGTACTTAATCTAAATGGTGCTACTTATATATCTTACCACTCATGTGTTGTGTGAAGCCAAAATAGACCTCATAGAAATGTATAATATCAATGAGTAAAATCTCTAAAATGCCATGTGTGTTGTTTGGAGACAACAAAAAAAAGACAAATAGAGATGCTTAATATCAATGAGTAAAATCTCTAAAATGTCACTATCGCCGAGTCCTTTTTTGGGGTTGTATTCAAACAAGAAAGGGCATTTTAGAGATTTTACTCATTGATATTATACATCTTTGTGAGTTTTTTTTGTTGTCTTTACCCAACACATGGGTTGTAAAATTTATAAGGAGCACCATTGGTATGAATATTTAGGAAACAGTCAAAAACCTTTTAAAAATCGACAACACACTTAAAAACCCCCGACAAACCCAAGCTTAATATACATAATTACAAGGAAAACATTACATCAGTTATATGTTTTTACATTAGCTTGTTATATATTAATTTTTATCTTCTAATATTTTTTAAACCTTTTTATATTCCAAAATAACTTAAATTATAAAATGTCATTAAAAGTGGGACCAATCTTAAAAAGTGGGAACAATCTTAAAGTTAAGTATACTAATTTAGAATACCTTCAGTTATCTGGAAAGCAATTCCAAGAATGTTGGTGGACCTGGAAATGTTGGGGTATATCTGGACAGCCTGTTGTGTCAACTATTTTTTATTAATAATTATGTGGAATAAGCACTTTATGTGGTGTCTCCTTCTAAAGCACTCCTGATTTTACACCTATAACACTTCTACCTAGCCACTGATTATATAAAATAAATCTCACTCCAGTAAATGCTCCAGATAAACAAAGAGATCTCGGATACTCCAGAGGTCCACTCTGCTGCACATATTTCTTATCACTATGAAACCCAAATTGTTAATACTATCGTCCATTTCTTCTGTAATTCTTGTTCCGTGCCTTATCACGCTGCTCTTCTCAAATCTTTTCTACCACAAATCTTTCATTCCTAATTCCAATGGATCATTTTTATATAATTCCTCGCCTCCTGCTGCAGACGGTTCGAATTCGAATAATTCATCCTTCCATAACGTGGAGTGTTTGCTGAACAGTTTTCTTGGATTCAAAAGGCCACAAAGCTCTGATCAGGATGTTAAAATTAAGCTCGAGCCAGAAATTCTGTTGCCAGTTTTTGAATACCCTTCAGATTATGGAGCAGAGAAGTATTTACTGAGGAAAGCTACAGCCATCGCCAATCGGTCTTGCCAATTATATTCGCAGTTTTCAGGTAATCAGATGCCCTAATATTTAGCAATTTTTCAATCCCATTTGCTAAGCAACATTGCCATAACTAGGTTTCGTTGTTGATGGCAGTCTCAGATATTATTCATCGGATTCAGGAAGAAGTGTTCATTGATAAATCTGGGCTTGAATACATGAAAGGACCCAATTCAGCAGCAGTTCCAGTGACCTTCGGAGGAAATCTGGATGTGAAGGAAAGAAAAAGGTATTTTAATTATTCTGAGGGGACAGATTTGCCCTGTGGTTTTGCCAATCATCGTAGCACAGGGTTCGTTGTGTCTGAAGAAGACAGAAAAGCCATGGAGCTGTGCAGAGGCTTGGTGGTGATTTCAGCTATATTTGGGGCCTATGACAGGATTAAGCAACCCAAGAATGTGAGGAGAATCACAGCAGAAAGCGTTTGTTTTTTCATGTTTATGGACAATGCAACTGTCACAGGTCTTGCTAGATACCAGATCAAGCCGGATGAGTCTCATAGAATTGGAATTTGGCGCATTGTTTTGGTCAGGGAGTTGCCATACAAGGAATCTGTAATGAATGGCCTCATACCCAAGTATCTTCCCCACAGGCTTTTCCCAAACTGTGTTTATAGCATTTGGACAGATGCCAAGCTACAGCTTGTTGTTGATCCCTTGTTAATTTTGGAAAATCTACTTATAAATCACAACGCTGATATTGCTCTGTCAAAGCATCCTTACAATACTCATACCATGGAGGAAGCCATTTTTACAGTCAGATGGAGAAAGTGGAGTAAAGAAGCTGTGAGATATCAAATGGAAAATTACTGTGCCGACGGTTTGCAGCCTTGGAGCACTGAGAAGCGTCCCTACAGCAGTGGTATGAGAGACCAGCTTTCTAAATTGGACATTATATCTTAAATTTTAGTGTTATAGAATCTAGGATCTGATTTTACTCTCTGTAACTGACCATTTTGTGTTATTGTTGGCATGGCAGATGTGCCCGATACTGCATTGATATTAAGAAAGCACACCCTTCCAACGAAGCTATTTTCCTGCCTTCTATTCAATGAGTTAGAAGTTTTCAATCCTCGGGATCAGTTGCCATTTGCATATGTAAGAGATATGATGACTCCAAAAGTGAGGATTCACATGTTCGAATCAGCCATGTTCAATACAATCACAAATGAATATCGACATTCTTATAAAGTCAATCGAAGCATTTTCAAAGAGCCTGCTTTGGACCTGCAAATTTCTTTGGGATATGAATCTAGAGCCTGCAAATCGTATTTGGACAGAATGTTGGCTGCAAATTCTATTTGATTGTATTAATTCATTTCAAATTTGATTGGTTGGAAAGATTACAGCTTGCAGAAGCCATTAATTTTTAATCTGTAAATGGGTGGAGGATACACATACAAATATAACCAACAAATGAAGTTAGGAATGCTTTGCGTGTTAGTTTTGTACAGTGACTTTACTCCTTATAATTGAAAATCATTTTTGCTGTACTAGCAACAAGAGAGTGATAGAGACTGTCCACCTATTGCGTTTCATGGAGTTGCTAGAGACGAACAGTTTCTCCATGTGAATTATGGTTACAACGAAAATGTAGGAGGATAAAGTAAGTGGAAAATCCAATGAAAGGTGCTCTTTTGAACAGGTGGTATCCAACTGGGGTGTTTCCAATTAATACATTTTTAACTCTAACGTACTGAAACAGAATATTGTTCCAAGTGGCTAAACGTTGTCAATGCAATCTTGAATTGTAATTAGGTCATAGTCGTATAGGGTTGCATGTGCGCCATCCCCACATAGCTTTTAGTAAAGGAGGTGCTAAAGTAGGGACAGTTATCGACAGATTGGTACAATTGTTTTATTGGTACAGCCACGAGTTTAAACGAACAGTATGCTAACGTTATTCCCTGTGTGAGAGACTAGCAGAGATTTTTATTAAAATTTTTCATTACTAGTAATTATATGAGAGACTAGCAGAGATTTTTATTAAAAATTTTCATTACTAGCAATTATATGTAGGTTATGGAGATTGTGTTACTAGTACAATTATTTAACTTAATTTATGGTCGGTGAACATTGATATGTCACAAGTTAAGTGCCATGAACAAGTTAACTATTTCAACTACTTGTTATTTTTTTTTAGTCAAATGGGTAGACTGTCACTATCGGTTATCCATGTATCAGCTACCACTTATTTTTTATAATTGTTTATTTTGAATTTTGAAGAACACCCATAAAATCAATCTACACAGTACACTTATCCCATCTTCCTTCAATCTAAGAAAATCATAAATGATAGTTCACCTAAAGACTAATATGGGGGAAATAAATGTCACAAGCTATTACAAAAACAAATATTGAAAAAAATCACTGTTATTTTGAGCTTAAGCTTATTTAAAGTTAATTGTTTTGTTATTCAAAGCACAACTATGAAAACTTCATTTAGTTTTACGACCTTTGTTTATCATTCCCTCCGAATGATTTGAAATCCAGATCATGGAATGAACGTTGTTTCACTGGTTGAAGATTATAAAATAGTTTTAAAATGTTGTATTAAAATAAAAATAAAAACTGAATCCAAAATACCATGTGAATGTCCTCTGGCAGAATTTATGCTATGCATCCATTGCTTTTAATTGGTGATATCAATTAGGCCCACTTTATATGCCAACCTGTTTCCAGGTCACTGGCCTTAAATGGGCCCTCTATTGTCTGCGAGATTATCTCAGATTAACAACCGGATCATATTGGGGTCATGTGAAAAGAACACTGCCATGGTCTCTGCGCCCTGCTCACGAGCATTACAACCTTGTTATAATTTTGCCAGAGAAAAGAGACGGCAAAAACGATAGGGTGTCTTTGTCTTTTATTTAAAGAACAAAAGAGAATTGTGGAGTAGAAACTGACATTCATGGCTCATCCTCTGGCGTCAACGTTTAAAAAAAACAATTCTAAAGTTGGCTGTACTCTCAAGGCGATTGGACGGGATGCGTTGTTTTTTATGGGTTTCAAAGACTGTGATCCAATGCCTCAGTGGATTTGTGATGAACAATCCTAATGGAAGGGTTTGGACTGTTATGGCGGAAGGGTTTGATTGTTATGGCAGAAGTATTGATCTGTAATTCACGTGGGGACATAGAAATGAACAGAATATTTCTCCGTCGAGATGGGGTGGGGGCAATTAGCCTATCTTTTCATGAAGGTAGATCGTATTATTGTTAATATTTATATTGATAGGTGTTTGATATTATTTAAAATTTTGGATTTCCTTGAGTAGATCAACAAGATTAATCTGAGTGTAACAAGTTTAGAGTGGGGATTCATTTCATGGTATTGTTCATCCTATTTTGTTATGTTCAAATGCATCTTGATTAAGATTTAAATAAGCTTCAGTTAAGTAGTGGTTAAGAAAAGGGAGGGATATGTTTATTAAACAGTATTTGTTTTTATGTTTATATTAATTATTTTAATGTTTAACTTGTATTTAATAACTAACTATCTCCACAAAACTAAATAGTTAACTATACTTAGTGTTCACCAACCACTTTACTTATAACTGTGCTAGTTAATGCATATCACACAGATTGAAAAGAGGATATTTACCCCTTTGAAGATAGTTGCTTGGACCAATCGCAGCAACTGTGATCACAGCCGCTTGGAAAAAAGGAGATCCCACTCATTCCATCGAAGCGAATCACATCATGTGGAATGAAATGGATCGGATCCATAAATGAGAGTTACTAATGTCGCAATTAACATAACTGAGAATGGAGAACCGCACCATTAGAAGGTGACGGCAATGTTTGAAAGAAGGTCAAGCCAGTGAGGTCATGGTTGTTTTAGCGAAGTGAAAGTTATTCCGTTTTTGCTTGTGATACTAAGAAATCCAACTCTAGAAGGAAAATGTTGTTGCATGTAATACGAAGAAATGCAAGGAGTGGAAGTTGATACTCTGGAACAATAGCTGCATCATGATAAGTGTTGATGACACCATGAATGCTCAACTGCTTCGAAAGATCATGACAAAGAGCATTGTGAACGTGAAGATAATATTCAAGTGATGGACGATACTAATTTTCTGCCCAATGCAAAAAGTTTACCAATTTTTAGCTTCTAAGTAAAGAGAGAACTCTGTGATAGGTGAGAGACTTTGAAGTTTGTCGAAGATCCTCATGGGGTATCTTGAGGAAACTAAGGCCGATGAGAAAACAAAGAAAATATTGAAGGAGGAAATGAAAAAGAGTCATCTAAAACTATTGAATGAATCTAGGACTATAATTGAGCTAAAACAAAATTTTGTTGAGAATGGGGCTATTTAGACAAAAGTTAAAGAATGCTCCTTAACTATAGGATTAACTTGATGTTGTAGTTCAAATGTATTGCAAATAAGATATTGAGCATTGTCTTTATGCATCAAGTGTTGTTGAATGCATCATTAGGCCTTTTGATCAAACTGATAAGGTTGTCCAAGTAATCGATTCCAAAAGTTCATATTGGTGACATCAAAAGTGACTTTATTTAAAAAAAATAGGACAAAAAACAAGACACTGCATTTGTGCATGATTTAGGAAGATGAACATGATCATTCCATCCAAGTGCATAAGGATTAGGATGAGGATCCACTGGAAAATGCAATTTATCGACAATGGACTTAGAAATCAAGTTTTCTTGGGAGTTATTGTCGAAAATATAAGCAGTGGAGAAATCATGGGAGAGATGTGGATGTGTGATAAACAAACTATATCAGGATTTTGGAGGAGTGGAGTGTTGTAGCATGTCACTTTATTTAGTCCCCTTAGCTATTCATAAATCATGTCTTCACCAAAGACCTCAATGGGAACATCATCATCTTCCTAAGTAGGAGAATATACAATCAAAGTTTTCTTCTTCCAATGGAAATAGTTAGACTTATCATTTCCTTGCTTCTTACAATATTGACAAAATTTAGCAGAAGCATCCGAAGAAGAACAGAAACATGATTGCGAGAAATATGATGATCTTGTAGTAGAAGGAGGTTTTTGGAGGAGCCTAGTCGATGAGTTGACGAGCCGACTATGTCCTCCCGACTAAACAACCAATGGTTTACTCTGTTCAATCAAGTCGGTTTAGCCGACTTCCGAGCAGTTACACGGTTGCAATTGTCTAACTGATTGTACATCATATATATAGGTTGATGAGCCATGGAGTTAGCAAAGATGATTATCTTTTTTGTACAATATGGCCTTATGATATAATATAATACTTGTTGCTGGTGTGACCATTACTTCCTCCTTATTCCCTTTGTGCATGTATGTTCTCATGTATGATTATATGTTTACAATACACTACTGGTAACCACATGTAATCCCCATAGATTACAACATTGGTTCCATTGTCAATAGTACTGAACCAGGACAAAGTATGAACTTCCATATATAAATTGTGAGTGAGGGGGAAATATGTGTCATGTGAATGGTGGAAAAGAAATGTTGCCGATTATATTTAAAACTATGCCAAAAAGAACAAGTTAACAATTGCAAAGGCTAGAGAAAAAATCTTCACAGAATCACATGAGATATTTTATAGAGGCCATTCCCTAAGAAATAAAGAAATTCCTCAATAACATTCATGGCCATACTAATGAATCAAGATGAAGCATAGTTGATGCAAAAACTTCACAAGTTACAATGGCGATCAAACAGACTTGTCCGAGTGGGTTGAAACAATAACTGAAGAATTTTGCGAAGCAATAGAGGAACGAACTTCATTGGATGACATAAAATATAGGTTTTATACTGACTTTTGTGATAGCTTATTCTGTACAATTCCAAGTCTGCTACAAACATTTTTAATCAAAAAAGGCATCGGCCACATAGTCAAACCTTGAACACCACTTGGTCCTGGCTGTACAAATTGGGAAAAATGACAAAAATATTGGGAAATATTTCTTAATGAAAGAGAGTGGGAATACTTTCCCAGCAAATTATCATCATTGTTGAATTTGGCACTGTCGCCCATTAGCAAGTCGGGTTGGAAATTAGGGGGTCACTGACCATGCGACATGAATGAATAACCGATGCTAGTCGAAAAATGAAAATAGAACAAAGCTAATGAAAGAGCAAGCACGACTTGACAAAATAAAATGGCCAACCACAAGCATATAACTAATATTCAAAAAATTGAAAGGGAGATACGAAAGAAATGACAAGAAGAGTTTAAGGACATCTTAAGTCCGCTTCGGAATATAAAAAATATGAGAAAAACGGTCAAGAAAGTTGAGAAACCAAAATGCCTACCTAAGTCGAGGGATAGTCAACCAGAGGAAAGAAAGGATGAGGCGTCGACATTAGTTGAAACAATATAGTTGATAGAGACGGGATTGGTATCCCTACAAATAATAGTACTTGAAAATATGAGTTCTCTAGACCTACTACCAATTTTGTTGACCCATAGCTTGAATGTAAGACACATCATCAAGCATGACTTGCATATTGGACCTGGCCAAGGAAGTATATGAATTCGACTAGACCGTTGTGGATGAGTAATGGATCGACTGATGATTCATAGACCATCGCATGGTAATTGGATCACTTTTACACCTATGTTCGGAAGAAACTATTTTCATCTTTTCTATTCAGATTGGATAGAAGCACCCCCTCTACCAGCAATAATATTGATTGAAGCACACAATTCATTGGATGATTGATACAATGAGGAAACCCAACTAGAAGAAGTTCGACTATCGTGGTATAACACTTGACAAAAGGAAGTAAGTATGCTTAAGATTGGTAGTCTCCCTCCAACAAATAACCAAAATTCTTGCAATATGGATTATAATCATTCAATACATATTCCATTATACGAGGGTGATGAAGACCCTAAAAGGCACTGGTTCGTTTGTGAGACTATCTAGGAAGTTGTCCTCATCAATGATGAAGGTAGACAAATGGCATAGTTTGTTGGTGCCCTTCGAAAATGAATGCTTACCTGGTACATGAATTTGACTGAGAACCACCCTAGAATAAAGAACGAGATAAAAGAAAACATGTCTTGAAGAAGAAATAAAGAACAAATTGAAAGACATCACATCAATCCTGAATAAGATTTTGAACGATCAGAGATCACCAGTAGACAAGTTAGGACTTGGATATGACAAAACAACTGAGAAATTATGTGACAGCAAGTAAAGTGCAAATCAAATGAATCCATTCAGGTATGATAATTCCTTTAGTAATTACAACACTTTCCGTTACACTACTAGAAGAAGGATAAATACATTGAAGTGCACAAGGTGCAATTACAATGGTCATATTGTGAAATATTTTCAAACTCTAAGATGTTACGCGCGTGATGGTTTTGGGAACAAGGCTCAATATTGTCGAAGGACAATACATCAGCCATATAGAAATACTGTATATAACATCAAACACAACACATGGACCAAAAGGGAAGACAGTGAGACGCAGTATCAAAATGGAAGTGCGCACATGAAGATATTGGTAAGGAAAACTCCTCAAGCATGCATAGAAGAAGCAAACAACTCAATACGTCTCAAGCAGCAAGTAATTTCTTCCCATCTTGCTAATCTCTAAGAGATTGAGTAAGATCCTTGAATTCAACACGATATTCATTATGAATTCAAGGAATGTATCAATAAGTATTGCAGTTAGAGAATATTTGAAGTTTGTAGTTGCACTAATGTTATGTTGCAAAAGAAATGCACATATATTCAATTATTTGCAAAGATGTGATGAATAACACAAGGCCCGCATAGATACATAAATGAAGTTTGTATTATATTCAAAATTTGTCTTTACAAAATTTCATGAGACCTTTGTCATAGAAAATAGAGTTGAAGTACAAAGAAATAGCATGCCAAGGCCTAATGTCAATTGAAGTACAAAAATGATGATAGGAATCGTAATGAACAAAATTTGAAAATTACAAAGATGATTAAGAGCCATAGCTCAAGGTCCAACTCTGCTTCATTGGTAGGTTGCTATGAAAGATGAAGCTCAATATCCATCAAAGCTTGTTGTGCAAATTCAACGGATTGCAGCAATGGACAGAGTTGCAAAGTTGAAGCCGATGAATTGATAGTGGACTATTCCATCCGAATCAAGTTCAGTAAGTCAGGTATTTGTTTCCATTTCCGCTCCAGGAAGTCGACTCTTCTATTCATATTAGATAACCCATAATCATTTCTCTGATTGACTTGCGATTGCGTGTACCAATTCATGAAATAAGATTCTTGTAGTTGTTCTAGCCAAAATCCCATGTCCACTCTCATCCGTACAAATTATTCTTGCTGCAATTGAACTGTCGAGTGAAGACTGTCAAATGAATATATGGAAGAATGTAGACATGATCATTGATGAATGAAGATGAAAAAATCATAGGCTGTGACACTCAGAACAATCTTGACAGTGAATGAACCGGGATGATGAACCAATCAAAATGTAGCTCATTTATAGAATTGGAAGGTGGTTCTCCGTGCATGCAAAAATAAATTGAAGAGACATTGAGATTAATGGCATTCATGTTTGCACGATTCGAAGATGAATATGGAGACATCAAAAGTTATCACATGAGTTAATGAAATTGGGTAAGAGGACAAAAAGAGGAAATCCAAATCATTGTCTCGTGCAACTGAAATGATGTTGACCAAAAGGCTCAAGTACGAAAAATGACACGTTGAAATTTTCTGCACAAGTTAGCAGTCACATTGCATTTTTTCCATGCTGGATGATGGTTGGAAGTACGTGTGGTATTAAGAAGGAATCTTTAGATGTCTTGGAAAGATATGCAAAGTCAGAAATGTAATGAATATTGGTTGGATGCTGGGAGAAATTGATATGGAAGAAAATGCAGCCTGAAGGAAGATGGAACTCTGTAGTGCGTAGTGAATGCAACAAGAAGATGGCATGGAATATTGTGCAAGAAATGAAGAAGTGTGAGTGATTAATAAGTATGATAGGAAAAAAAGATCAAGATAAAAGGAAGTTAGAAACTGTACAAGGGGAGCATATTCCAGAAAACTACATAGACAATGTTGAATGTACAAATTGCAATATGACTGAGCTCTGTGCAACAACTCCAAAAAGGAAGAGAATAAAGAATGAAGACAGAGGGAGTATTCGAAGAAAGTAGATGAATGAATGCTAGGACAAAACCAAATAAAAAAGAATATGGAATTGCACATTAAAGGCACCTCTTTTCCATTGATTTCAAAAGGGGAGAAAGATCATGAAGCATGCGATCAACACATAGATGAAAATAGTAGAGAAGTATTGATCCATGGTAGCAAAGAACAACAGAGAAAGATCATGAAGCATGCAATCATCCCAGAGATGGAGAACAACATAAAAGTATTGATCCACGATAACACAAAGAAACAAAGGAGGAATATCAGAAAGCATGAATCAATGGAAGGATTCTTGTAGAAATAAAAGACAGTGGAAATGCACTCACAACAGGATGTGCAGATGAGCAAAGTCTCAAACTGGAAAGAACATAGGGGGAGTACTGTGAACATAAAAGAGGAAGAGCACACTTCATGAGGCATTGACATGCACAGCTTCATGAGGTGTTGACATCAATGCCAAAGGGGGATATTGTTGAGAGTTGGTTGTCATTGATGTCAATTGATGTTAAAAAGGATTAAGTATCCTTGTGCCAGCTTGAAGAAATATATGAAGGCCATTTTTAAGAAATATATGAAGACCAGTGTGAAGAAGTATATGAAATCCCGTTTGAAGAAGTACATAAGAATTACATCCAGTTTGAAGAAATACATAAGAAGTACATCCAATTTGAAGAAGCACATAAGGTACATGCGCAAGTCATAAGTCCACCTAGTCATGCTACTTCAAAGGTAAATGCGAACGAGATGGTTGGACAAGTTTCGAGAATGTGCACTAAGGCTTGGAAGCAAGAATTGGTTGGACATCTAAGCAAGTCCTGAAAGTGCGCAAGACTTACCAATCGGAAGAAGTATAAAAGTTTTTGAAGCATGCAAGAGTCCCAAAAGAAAATGGCATTCAGACAAGTTGAGTGCACAAGACCCACAAGCGATGATACTTCAAGTGCAAAAAACCACACACAAAGTGATACCAAAGTGCGCAAGACCAACTATGAAAAGGACCAAGTTTGTGCAAGACCCACAATGTGTCATACCTCAGTGGCGCATAACATGACAAGTGGCAGAAGCATGAACTTACCTGTACTGAGAAGCAAGGAAGAAGGGATGCTATGACTAGCTTATGGACATATCGTCTACGCAGGACAAGTATAAATAAGAGGTCAGTTGGAGATTTAAAGTAAGCTTGAATATGTGAAAGTAGTAGTACTCTAATTTGGAAAGCTTCTTATTTTGGGGTATCAATGGCTTGTGGAACTGAAACAACATAATCTAGTAGAAGAGACGGATGTGAAAAATGCAGCACAACAAATGATGCACAAAACAATGAAGAAGTTTATCTAATATAGATGTGAGAAGGCATAATTGAAGCACAACAAATGATGAGTAAAGTGTAGTAGTTTATCCGTGATAGATTTGCGGAGACAGAGATGAAACACAACAAATGATGCGTATATGATGATATTTATTGAAGACAAATGTGTAAGAACAGAAAGGGAATATCACAAATGGTATGAAAAAGGTCACAAAATATCTAAGATAGATGCACCAAGATAGAAGTGTAGTATAAGAGAATATGATCATAGTGATTTGAGATAGCTACGCGAAGTCAGAACATCAATACAACAAAAGATGCGCAAATTGATGTGAGTAATCTGATGCAAATGCACGAATTCATAACAACAGTACATTGCAGGATGTGCAGTATCAATTGATTTTGTGGAAGCGCAAAAATAGAACATATGTCGAAACAGAGCGCAATTTGTGAACTATGAAGTCAGGTGTATAATATTGTAAAGTACGTAATACAATTAGCGATTGCAAGATCTCAATATATAGAAGGTGCGCATAATGTAGTGAACTGCAGATAATCAGAGGAGTGCGCAGATCAATAGAACAAAACATAAATATTTTCTATAGTCATATTGGGGCGGTAGGATGGGGCAATGAACAGGTGGTTGGTGCCTCCTTCCAGTTGAAGCTGGTAAATCAGGGAGTTGGTGCTTCCTTCACATCGTAGCCTATAAAACCAGGGGGTAGGTGCATCCTTCTAGTTGGTGCTGGAGAACTTCAGAAGTTGGTGCTTCCATGAATGTAATATTTTAATATAAGAGAGCATTTCGTTGTTTTCTCCCATTTGGGTTTCCATGTAAAGCTCTATGTGTTTTGTGTATTGCACATGTGATGTTGAATGTTCAATTTATGGTGAATGCATAATTTAAGTTACAGATTCAAATATATAAGAGGTAAAAATTATTCATAAATTCCCTTATACTGATTCAACCCCCCTCTCAGTATTAATAAGATTCCAACAAATAGGATCTAGTAATGATGACCAACAAAATGGCTAGTTATAAAGAATATATTCAATATTTGAAGGTATTGATTAATGCAATAAGACTTAGCTTTCCTATGCATTCATCTACTCAAGAAGAGGATAAGGATGAAAAGGGGGACTTATTCCATTCACGTATTGAGAAAATTGAAAAATAGTTAGAGAATAAGAGGTTTGAGTCCCCAAAATATGATGATCCACTACATCATCACGGGTTCAATTTAGGTACAAGGAACTACTTTATTCCCAAGATTGACATGAGAAAGTTTGATGGCAATGATTCAATAACATGGATATTCCAGATGAAGCAATTATTTTATCTATACCAAGTGCCAACTTTGCAAAAGGTAACCATTGTAGCATTATATTTAGAACTTGATCAATTTTTATGGTACCAATGCCTTTGTGACCGTAAAAAGGAATCCATTATCTCTTGGTATATTTTCATAGAATAATTGATTGCACATTATGGTGATATTAATAGAAACACTTTCTTTAGTCAATTGATAAATCTCAAATAAAAGGTCCAGTTACAAAGCAAATCAAGCAGTTTCAAAAGTTAAGGCTTAGAGTGAAGAATATTTCAGAAGATAATTTGTTGGATCTATTTATGAACTTTAAATGAGAATATTCAACACGAGATATGTATCCTTGAACCTAAATCATTGGAGAATGCTTTTAGTTTGGAAAGGAAAATTGAAAGTAAAAATATGGCGATGACTACTAGAAGGACCACCTCCAACACATATAGAGAGAATAATGTTCCTTCTTCTAACCCACCTCAAAGGTTGACATCTCAACAACTAGATGAAAGAAGAGAAAAATGTCTATGCTTCAATTGTGACAACAAGTATAGTAAGGGATATAAATGTGTTGAGAATAAATTATTCTACATAGATTGTGAAGAGGAAGAAGAAAAAGAATAAGAACCATCTCAATCTAAATAAATAGAAGAGATTTGTTCCGAAGAGATTAATCCCACCATATCCTGTCATGCATTGGCTGGAATCAACACTCCTCAAACTCTCAAGATCAACGTATATATCAAAAAGAAAAATGTAATAGTTTTGATTGATTCTAGTAGTACTCATAATTTCATTCACTCTAAATTAGCCAAAGTTCTTAATAGCTTTGTCTATCCAACACCAGAGTTTCAAGTAATGATTGCAAATGGAGGAAATATCAATCACTCAGGGAAATTCCATAATATCAATCTTACTATGGGGGAATATGGATTGAATAGTCCAATGATTGCTATCCCAATGGGTGGTGCTAATGTTGTCTTAGGGGTTCAATGGTTACAATAATTGGGAACAATGGATTTTAATTTTCAATAAATCTTCATGAAATTTTCTTGGGAAGGAAAATAATTTGAATTAAGGGGTATCACATGGAATCCAAGCAAGGTGATAATCTCTAATGGTATGAAAAAATTGTTGAAAAAGGGACATCAAGGTGTAATTTCACAATTATGCTCATTCGATGTTCAAACATCTAAACCTCCTATTCCCATAGATATCCAAAGGGTCATTGATAAGCACTCCAAAGTATTTGAATGCATTCCAAAAGGTCTTCCACATACTCAATATTTTGATCATGCTATTCACTTAATTCCAAGAAGTGTTCCTCCTAACATCAGACCATATAGATACCCCTATGGATAGAAGAGTGAAATTGAGTGTATGGTTGAAGAAATGTTAAAGGATGGCATAATTAGGCCTAGCCAAAGTTCTTACTCTGCACCAGTGGTAATGGTACACAAGAAGAAGGGGTCATGGCATATGTGTCTAGATTATAGAGAGCTTATCAATATTAGTAGTAAAGATAAGTTTCTCATTCTTGTCATTGATGAATTGTTAGATGAACTACATGGAATAGTTTAGTTCACAAAGTTGGATCTCCATTTAGGGTATCATCAAATTAGAATGAAGGAAGAAGACATCCCAAAACCAAATTCATAACTCATGAAGGTCATTATGAATTTATGGTCATTCCTTTTAGCCTTACGAATGCACCTTCTACATTTAAAGGTTTGATGAATTCCATTTGTTTGTGCTAGAAATTGTCCCTAGACTACAGATGGAACAAGCTAGTACAATCTCAAAGTAATAAACATAAAATAGGGTTTTTTTTAATGATTTTGTGGTTTGAGGGCTTGATATTCAAGAAGATAATCTATCAATCAACAAATGCAAAAAAATAATCATGTCATAACATCAAAGTACTGAGAAAGTGTAAGATGATAAACATAAATACTAACATTCGTTTGCACTAGTTCAGTCCACAATACATGAGCATTCACATGAGAAAAACTTTAAACAAGGAATGGAATCATATATGGAGTGATCATTATGACCATAAACAAAATCAACAAGGAAAGTATAGTGGCTTATGTTCATATATATATATATATATATATATATATATATATATCAGTCTCAGTCTTTCAAAACTTACATCAAAAGCAATTGCATCAGTCTGAAAGTATATCTAATGCTCCAAGCTCTATATTGCCTCTTGAAACAAAAATTGAACCCCCAAACTATATGTTTCTCTTCCTTTTATCATTAAAAAAGTAGAGTAGTTACATAACTACCTTCTAGGTCGAGCTTTGAAGCAGTTACATCAATTAGTTACATGCTAACTCGAACCTTTAAAGACAATTAACCAAAAATAGCAAATCGGACTCTGGGAAATTTGGTGAATTTCTGAAAAATGGGTCTCACAAACGCCTCCATATCTCTCGATCCATGACACCTGTGCGAAAAATGAGAGGTTTTTTTAAATCATTCCATTATAAACAAAAACCTCTCTTGGTTTTTAAAAATGCTTCTCCAATTAATCAGAAGATGTGCCGAAAATTTGTGACTAAAACAGTAAACTATTAAATATTTTAAACCCTCTAAAATAGGCCACAAATATGAATTCGAATCTTCCAAACCATGACAGTTGTTGAAAAACTTGGTTTTTTTAAATGAGTATGTTGTGGACAAAAACCTCTCTTGGTTTTCTCAAACTCGTTTCCATCACCTCGTAACTGGGTTAAGCAAGTGTCATCATTCAGCGAATAGGTGTCTAGAGGTCTCTAATCATCATAGCATGCAACGAACCACTTCCCACAATCGACGAACCATGATCTTCCATGATCTCGTATTCCTACAGCGCGCTGGTGTATATAATTTGAACTTTGCGCTGCAGGAATACCTCAACATGACAAATTGAGGAAACACACTCAAAATAGGAGTTAAATCTTGGATATAAGCATTAGAATGAACCTACATGAGTATTTTGAAGACTTTGAAAGAAATATAACACTTAATAAGCCACTAAGGATTACATAAATTAAAATGAAAAACCATAACATGTACAATAAAAATGAATCCAAAATCATTAAAATTCAGAATAAAATAAAATGAAAAGTGAATAAGAGTCAAACAATTTAAAAGAAACACATAAAAATTGGGAACAATTTCAGTGTTAACACCATTTTCAAGCCCTTCCTTATAAAGTTTGTGTTAGTATTTTTTGATGATATACTAATATATAGCAAGACTTGGGAAGAAAATGTTCAACATGTCGACAAGGTGCTGCAACTACTAAAGGAGAAACAACTATATGCAAAACCTTCCAAATGCTTCTTTGGGGTAAAGGAGGTAGATTAATTGGGTCATATTGTATCTCATGAAGGTTTCAAGGTAGAACCTAACAAAATTAAATCCATGATGGACTGTATGATTCCCCAAAACTTGAAGAATCTTAGAGGATTATTAGGTTTGACAGGGTACTATTGCAAATTTGTTAGGAACTATGGAATAATATTAGCACCTATAACAACATTATTGAATAAGGAAGCATTTTCGTGGACTCCAGAGGTAAATCAAGCATTTGAACAACTTAAAGAGGCAATGTGCAAAGCTCATGTCTTGACCACGCCCGACTTCACAAAAAACTTCGATGTGGAATGTGATGCCATTGGAAATGGAATCGGTGTTGTTCTAATGCAAGAAGGATGACCCCTTGCTTTTGAAAGTTGACAAATCAAGGGAAAGAACTTATAGAAACCCATTTATGAGGAGTAAATGATGGCAATCCTATATGCACTCAGAAGCAATGTCATCCTTACCTAATAGGTAGGCACTTCAAGGTCAAAACAACTAATGGTAGTCTTAAATACTTCTTGGAACAGATACTATCTTTAGAAGAGCAACAAAAATGGGTAACCAAGATTTTGGGATATGACTTTGAAATCATCTATAAAAAGGAAACTAGAATGAGATGGGAGATGCACTCTCCATAAAAAATGAGGATATTGAGGCATTGCTTTATGCGATTTCAATTATACTAATAGATTGGGTAGTAGTAGTAGTAGCAAGGGAAGAATGGAATAATGACCTATATATATGGAAACTCATTCAAAAGCTAAAAAAGGATCCCAGTGTATCAATTACTTGTGTGTGGAAAAATGATTCACTATGGTATAAGGATTGCTTATATATATGTAAGAACTCCCAACTCAAACGAAATATCCCTTTGGAATTACACACCTCTCCTATAGGTGGGAACTCAGGATTCCTAAAAACATGCCACATGGTCAAGAAGGAATTATTTTGGGAAGGTCTTAAATATGATGTTCAAAGGTTTGTGGAAGATTGTTTGGTTTTCCAACAAAATAACGTTGAAATAGTTAAGG
The DNA here is from genome assembly GCA_027924585.1 of Larix kaempferi. Taxonomy (NCBI): domain Eukaryota; kingdom Viridiplantae; phylum Streptophyta; class Pinopsida; order Pinales; family Pinaceae; genus Larix; species Larix kaempferi. The sequence goes on from BSBM01001241.1 coordinate 547,133, forward strand.
CCCCAAGTCTTTTACAACCATTAGAAATACCTTATCAGTGATGGGAGGAATTTTAAATGGATTTTATCATAGGTCTACCCAAGTCTGAAAGGAAGAATGCTATTATGGTGGTTGTTGATAGACTCACAAAGTATGCACACTTTTGTGCACTCTCTCACCCTTTTAATGCAAGTACAATTGATGCATCCTTCATGGAATCAATTCAAAAGTTACATGGACATTGGAAGATTATTGTAAGTGATAGAGATCCAATTTTCACTAGAAAATTTTGGACTGAATTATTCTCTTGTTTGGGTAACCAGTTGGATCATAGTTCTTCTTATCATTATCAATCTGATGGGAAAACTGAGACAATGTACAAATGTTTGGAAGGCTATATTTTTTTCTCTACATTTGATAAACAAACATTGGGTGAAATGGTTATCTTTGGAAAAATGGTGTTACAATACTTCCTTCCATACATCATAAAAAATGTCTCCATTTTTGCACTTTATGGGTACCATCCTCCATCTATCACACCTCCCTTAAAAGGAAAATCTAAAGTTCAAGCTGTGGAAGATCACCTAGAGCACAAACAAGAAGTTCTCTAGAACATGATGAAACAACAAGCATATAAACATCGCAGTGAAAGGAGTTTTGAAGAAGGGGATTGGGTATTTCTGAGGCTGCAACCTTACAAATAGATGTCCCTCAAGCAACTAATTAAAGACAATAAATTAGCACCCAAGTACTATGGTCCTTATAAAGTGTTGCAGAAGATTGGTAGTATGGCTTACAAATTGAAGCTCCCTTCATCTTCAAGGGTACACCCAATTTTTCATGTTTATTTCGTAAAGAAGGTAACAGGAGATAAGATCCCAATTCAAACTTTATTTCCGAAGCTCGATGAAGAAGGATTAGTCATATTGGAACCTGAACAAATCATTGAAACAAGGACTAAACAACTACGCAATCGGACTATTATTGAGTACCTCATTAAGTGGAAGAACTTACCAGTTGAAGATTCGACATGGGAAGATGAATCCTTTATATAGAAGCATCCAAAACTAATCAAGCGTTGAGGACAACACTTTTCTGAAGGGGAGGGGCATTTTAAGCCATAAATGTTGGCACATTACCCCCTATATTGTATCTCATTACATATTATTGATGTCAGCACGGGTCTATCAGTGGTAATTTTCATTACTATTATTATATTAGTTATTTCAGCTAGGGTCTCTTTGTCTCTTTGTCTTGTGTACTTAGTACATTGTGTAAGGAGCTTTCCTCCTCGAAGAGGCTTTCTATTCATCTATTTTATTCATTAAAGGCGTGGAGTACCCTTTCTGGTCTATTTATGCTATTTTCATGCTCTTTTTGGGAATTTATTGCAACACAAATGGTTTGTGATTTGTGAAGACACCACCCATAGTACTGTTGAATGTGTCATAAATATGAGAAGAATCAAAATTATCAATCAGTCTATCAAGCTCAATCCATTGACCAAAATGAGCAGAATAGTTGAAACTTCAGAAATAACGACCATAATAACAATAACTATAATCGGCGGGGAGTATACAATGGTCGAGGAAGGTACAATAATAACCGAGGTAATCGACCTGGTAGTCGAAGAAATTCTAGATGATATGTATGCTTCAGTGAAGAACATATAATCCCATATTGTTCTTGGAAGGATAATACTGATCTCAAGTTTTGTAATAAATGTGGAGTGGGTGATCATTATTTAGAATATTTCCCCATAATTCTTGAGACGATGATCAATAAGATAAATGTTAATCTTTTGTTTGGTGTTCCTAAGCATGAAGTTTTGAACACTAAAAATCTACATATCATAACCAGAAAGGGCACAAATATTGGATGTGATAATCTGTACATCACCAAAATTCAAAGAAAAGAGAGTAATTATCCTAATCCTAACAACAAAAAATAGATTTTTAATAATGCTTCAAGAATATTTGAAGAATTATCATCAAAAGAATATACTTAAGACAACATAATTAAATCAGTCAATGAATTAGTACAACTTCTCAAAAAGGAAGATGTTGTTGCTTGCTTAATTGACTTGATGTATATGATAAGAAGTAATCCAGTGAATAATAAGAGAGCTAAAAATTTATGTCGACTAAGCTAGAAAGATAAAATTGATATCGACCCTTTGGCCGACCAACTTGAAGTTGAAGGATATTGTATCTCGCAATTCATTCTCGACTTTGGATCTCAAGCAAACATAATGATAAGAAGTACTTGGGAAAAATTGGGACAAACTCAATTGACTGAGTTGGGAATTTACCTCAAGCTAGCAGACCAAGGCTTGATTGAACCTATTAGAGTATGGAAAAATGTTCATACCACAATCATGGTTATGACCACACAAGTTGAATTTGAAGTAATTGATCCGAAGGAAGGTTCCAAATCCTTCCTAGCTCTAGTCGATCGACCATGGGGAAGAGAAATGAAGGCTTCTATATCTTTTCAAAATATAGAATACAATCAAAAGTTGAAAGGAAAAGGGTTATTGTACCCATATACCAGTCTCAAGGTAAAACTTGGGCCGAACCCGATGATAATGACGCAGAACTAAGATGAATATACCAAGTAATAAAAAATAACGAAGAGTTGGTTGAGCCAAACGAAAATGAGGAACTCCATCTTGGATTCCCCATGTTAGTCGATGGATATAATTCAGAATCAGAACTCTATGAATGGAAAATTGAAAATTATGAAGCCAAAGCAAGTGAGTATTAGACAATTGAAGCCATTCCCCAACAGTTTGTGCATAAATATTTTTCCCTCTCAGTTATGCCAAAAGTGTTTGAAAAGAAATCAAGGAAATATACAACCTTAGTGCCAACTAGAAATGAATCGACCAACCTGTCACCACTTCAGTATAAAGAACGTGAGTCACCATCCACACACATCGATGGAGTTTCTAAGAATGTAGGAGAAAAAAGATGACTATAAACTCTAGTTGAAACATTCACTGGTCAAGTTGCTCGATGGTGCAGGGATACTCATAAGTCCCATATCCAAATTTGGACAGCAAAATCCACATACTTCATCGAACATTTTGGAGGAAAAAAATTGACGGCACAAGCACAAATTGCAAAATTTACACAAGGACAAAATCCATTCGACCACATCAATGCTTGCGAGAAAGAATGGAAAATACTAGGCTATTGCGATGAACGGGCTTGACCGCATATGTTTCCTAATACATTAGAGAACCTATCTAACAAATGGTACAAGAGAAAAGAAGAAAGGGGAGACACATTTAATTGACAATGCCCCAAAATAAAATTTTATCAAATATTTTTCATTTACTCCCACATAGGATCATCTTAAAGAATTCATTCAGGAACTTCAAAACTTCACTAACCCATCCAATCGACCAGTTAGTACAAACAAAACTACACCTAATGAATACATAAACTTGACTTGTAATAATATAGCAACTGGCCAAAAAAAACAACTTCTCCTCCTAACTCGTCTAGACTTAGAAAATGACAACATCTCATGGAAACACTTTAGATGGAAAAAAGATCACCCCAACATAGTCTACCCAATTAAGTCAGTCATGAAAGTGTCCACCAAAACTAAGGAAGAAGATGTAGAGCTAGGAGAAAAAGACTCTCCCCCATTTTTTATAGAGTTTAAAGAAGGAGAATGGCATATTGATGAGTCAAATTCACCTAAATGGATGAACACATAAATTAAAACAAAATAAGTTGACATCTCCATAGATGATAAACATAAATTAGCCAAAATAGGAGATTACTTGTCATAACAACAAACAATAGAGATAACAAACCTTCTTAAAGAGTATCGAGATGTTTTCTCCAAAGACTATAGATATCTAAAACGCCTAATGCAAGAAATGGGAGAAATGAAAATATACATTCTTTCTGATGCAAAACCTATTAAGGAGAGACCTTGCAAATTAGCCCATTGAATATAAAGACATCTAGTTAAAAAATAAATATAAAATGTGTTAGCTACATGAAGTATATACCCAGTCGACCAGTTGGAATGGGATAGCCCAATGGTCTTCCAACCCAAGAAACATGACCCTAAAAAAATCCATATCTTCGTCGACTTTAGAGGACTAAGTAGAGTAACCCTAACATATCCTTTCCCCACACCTTTTTGCTGATGAAATTATCAATGAAGTTGCAAGCCATGAATTTTATTTATTCACAGATGAATTTTTGGGATATAACCAAGTTCCCATAGCTAAAGAATACCAACATCAGACTACTTTTGTTTGTGAATTTGGATCATTTTCTTACAAAGTCTGAGCATTTTGGTTTAAAAAATGTATCTATAGTATTCTCTGAAATAATTATCAAAGCTTTTGAGGAGTACTTGTACAAAACGATGGATATCTACTTTGATGATTGGACTATATACACCCTATTAAGAGGCGATCTTAAGTGGACTTGCCTATTGTTAGAGGGATGTAGACAAATTCAATTGTCCCTAAATATAAAGAAATGTATCTTTTCCACACCCGTTGGAATACTCTTGGGCCATGTTGTTTGCAAAGAAGGAATTAAGGTCGACTTGGCAAAAGAAGAAGTTATCATTGACTTAAATCCTCCTGTAAACCCTAAGCAAGTTAGAATATTTTTAGGTCATATAGGATATTTTCGAAAATTTATTCAACACTATTCAGACATGACATTCCCCTCAGAATAATTACTTAAAGAAAATGTTGAGTTTAAATGGACACAAGAATGTATATAATCATTTGAGTTACTTAAACAAAAATTGGTCGAAGCCCCTTTCTTATGTTTCCCGAATTGGTCTAACAAATTTCAAGTACTGATGTAGCTAGTTGAAGACGAGATTGAATACCCGAACGCTTATGCCATTTGGAAGCTAAATAAAGCTGAGCGTAACTACTCAACTACAGAATGAGAAGGAATAGTTATGATTTTTGTGCTCCAAAAATATCATCATTATTTATTAGATAGCTCATTTCTCTTATTCAGAGATCATCATGATTTGAATACTTAGTCAACAAGCCTCTACATCATGGAAGAATATGTCGATGGATTCTACTATTCTAAGAATTTGAATTTGAGATAGTAGTCTGACATGGAAAGTCTAATGTTGGACCAAACCATTTTTCATGAATAGGAACAAGAGAGGACTTTGTTGGAATAAATGACTAGTTACCTAATTTACACCATTTTTTAGTTGAATCCATACCTAGTGAACTATCATATATAGCCCAATTCCTATGAGAAGGACAAGCACTAGATGGAACATCTGAGAAAAAGAAGAAAATATTAGTCATGAAAGCTACAGCTTACACATTAGTAAATGTGTTCCTATACAAGCTAAGACATGATGACATACTCTGTTGATGTGTGGTCGACCATGAAAAGGATTCCATTATCGACAAAGCGCATTCAAGATTGACCGAAGGACATTTTCATGATGACATGACTGCAAAAAATATTCTGCAAGATGGACTATGGTGGCCAACACTCAACAAAGATTGCAATATATTCATTGGTAAATGTGATAAGTGCTAGAAAATGTGTCGACCTTTATGACAAAAGGAAATGCCCTTAATATTGGTTAATCCAAGCCTCACATTCAAATATGGGCCATCGACTTTGTTGGACCGTTTTAGGTTCCCAGTCGATGAACATGCACCCAATATATCATCATTGCAGGAGAATACACTACCAATGGGAATAATATGAACCATTCGAAGCATGTACTAGTGAGGTAGTAGAAAAGTTCATTTATGAAAATATTATTACTAGATTTGAATGTACCGTCACTATAATTAGCGACAAATGAACACAGTTCATTAACAAAACCATATCAATATTACTCAAGGAATTCCTGATCGATCATCATAAAATTTCATCATACTATCCTCAGTCGAACGTTGCCATAGAAGATTTAACAAGAGAGTTACTAAAGGCCTAACAAAAATTTGTAACATTGACAAACATATTTGGGATGACAAAGTTATGGCCATCCTATGGGCTTACAAGACAACATTTGGATTATGAACAAGCTAACCATTAATTGCACAATTATTACATTTGGATTATGAACAAGTAACCAAGGAAAGATATTTGAGTTACAAAAATTAGAAGAACAAAGGTTGGTCACCATACACCAATAGGAAGTACAAAAGAAACAACAAACAATATAGAATGACAAAAGCATTAAAACCAAGGACATTTCAGTTGGAGACCTAGTACTGTTATATGATAGTAAGATAAAAGGAAAACCAAGGAAATTAGAGATTGCATAGCTAGGATCATATATAGTCAAACAAATGAATCACAATGGAACATCTAGACTTAAAACATTACAAGGTCGAGTCTTCACAAAATTCGTCTCTGGTGCTTGACTAAAGAAATATCATGCATAAGAAGCACTCCTGTCGACTAGTGGTTGTATCACCAGTGGTCGACCATTGTGCTTCCAAGTTTTAATGTGTTAAATTAATAATTATGATAATTAATTAATTAAAAACTAATTTGTTACTAAGTAGTTATTTAGATAACGTTTTAGAACAAATACATAAAGGAACTGAGACATGGACCTTGGAAAGAGAGAAAAATTCAATACAATGACAATCAACTAAGTAGAGGAATCCTCCCCATAGAGCATGAGCACACAACAATATATAAGTTTTCAACCCAACCCTAATCAAAACCAAAGAAAGGAAAAATCCAGGGGTCAGTCATCTAGCTTGATTAATAGCCACATCAAAATTGATAAGAAAAATATCATATCTAGCCAATCAATGAATGAGGCAATCGACCGAGATGACAATCATGGGTGTGTACATTGTAAAACTCACCGACTATTGATCGAATCAAACGAAGTGCATACCAAACTTCAAACACAAGTTTCTTCAAGTAGGAGAAGTGAGCTGACTGACCAATCAAATATACAGATGATGTGCTATACAAAAATCCAAGACTAGAACCTCAAACAAAAACTCTAATGAATGAGGAATATACCTTTGTTAGAAAGACTCTTACGACTATTAGAATTGACTACATTAAGCACAAACATCCAAGTACTATTAGCTAAATGGGAAGATCTCCGACAATGCCTTGCCATCTGTGCTCCTTCCATAGTCAAAGCTTGTGTTGAAGCTACCCCTCCTAGTGAGGCATCCACATTGCAACAACCATAAAAATATTAAACTTTTGTAATTTTGAAGTCTTACATCTCCTTGGTATCTTTGGGACGAATAAGGTTTTTGGGGTGGGGGAGATGTTGGAGGAGCCTAGTCGACGAGCCAACTATGTCCTCCCAACCGACCACCCAATGGTTATCCCTGTCCAATTGAGTCGGTTAAGATGAATATCGAGAAGTTACACGGTTTCAACTATCTAATAGATTGTACATGCTATATATAGGTTGATGAGCCATGAACATAACATAGATGATTATCCTTCATTGCACAATATGGCCTTATGATATGATATAATAATTTTTGTTTGTGTGACCATTACTTCCTCCTTATTCCATTTGTGTATGTATTTTCTCATGTATGATTATATGTTTATAATTCACTATTGGTAACCACATGTAATCCCACATATTAGAAAAAAGGTGCAAGCTTTGATGGTAGATCTGGAAACACTAGATGAGGATGAGCGTTGCTAAATTCTGTGCTGATCCAAAAACATTTCTTTGGCCAGCTGTGTTTGATTGTATACGACATCAATGGTGGAGATATCCATGTACTTCAATTCGCTGTATAGATGTTCTTGTAGGTCACTTTTTAATTTGAGGACTAGTCCATCAACTGAATTGGTGATGCTGGAAATAATCCACAATATGTTAAATTGATGGATGAGTTCTTGCACCGGCATGTTGAACCCTTGACGCAAGCAAAGCCACTTAACCTATATTTCCTATTTATAACTGGAAGAATGAAAGGCAAGACCGAGTGCTTCGCATAATCCTAGTCCAAGTAGTAATGGGGTTTTGATTTGTTGCATGTTCAAGAACCATCATATTGGCAAGACCAGTGAGCTTTTACTTGGAGAATGGAACCTTGCCATAATCATGGGATCATATTATACTCAAACTAGGTGCCCATGTCCAAAATCCAATTGTCGAGCACTTCAGGGCTGCATGACTTATCATAGATGAGCACCTCACATTTCTCATGCCAACAAAATGACATTCCCTCCAAGATATTGTTAACTTCTTTGGCTAATGAAACAATGATGCTGGTTAAGTTCTACTATTCTTTCAACTAGTATTATCATTTCCATGAATTGTTTAATCCTCATTAAAGCTAAAACAAAAGATGAACAGCGATACCATCCTGATTTTTTTTTAAATATGTTTAAAATTACAAAAACAACCTTCAACAAAAGGTTAACACACCTTTGTGTAATACTTGAGCGGCTGAGCTACTCAAAATCCTTTTTATATCAATAGTTTATCTCATGCTTTTTTTTAAAAAGAGATGAACTCCAAAAGAATAAAGTATTGGTTCAAAAATTAGTAAAAGGTAAGTGGATTCAAGGTCCACTTTCTAATTGCTTTGCACACCAACCTACACAAAAATCATAAAGGAAACAACATTTACTTCCTAGATAATCCTGGAAAGAAAATTGAGTGAAAATAAAACATAACTACTTATGAATACGAGGCACCAATAGGCATGAAGATATTGTAGATGACATGGATCCAGATATAGCGCCTTTAGCTGAAAAATCTGCACATATGGCTTAATTGCGTTGGAAGTTCCAAAATTAGCTTCCAACCCAATTCTAATAATTGGATAGTTGGGATTGCTGCATGTGAGAAACTCTACTTAGATCGTTGGTACGGATTGATGATAGATATGATTACTCAATGGGCAAACTTGGCTATCAAAATCAAAGAGATAGCTATTTCTAAGTCTCTTAATCGGGTTGTCCCTTGGAACAAAGTCAAACACCTAAACAAATCGCCAAAACAATAAAAGATTTGTTCATAACATAAAGTTAATATACATAATTAAATGGGTATATTATTGTGTTGAGGGTTTTCTATAGTCTATTATGAGGGAGAGATGTTGTAACATTTTTGTTTAACAAAATAATAAATATTATATGTCGGCCATAAATAATAATAAAAATATTAAGTTTTTACGTCTGCTCTTGGATCTTTATTTATGCTTAATAGAAATGGGTTAACACCCTGAATTACTCATAAAACACTTTAAGTATGTAATTCCAACAACTTAAGATTGCAATTTTAACAATTTCACTAGAAAACAAATGTAAATCTTCAACCATTTAACTACCTTACACCATTTAGAATACCTCCCCTTTTAAACAATATTCTTAATTGTACTCTTTTTTTTTTTTTTTTTAAGAGATTCCTAAAATGTTGGGGGACCTTAAAAATGTTAGAGCATACTTGAACAGCCTGTGGTGTCAACTAAAAAAGTTGACTTAATAATTATGTGGAATAAGCACTTTATGTGTATAGTTGGTCTCCTTCTACAAAACTCCCTATTTTATCACCTATGACACTTCTACACCACTGATTATATAAAAGAAATCTCACTCTCGAGTATAGATAAACATAAAGATATTAAATACTCCAGAGGTGGATTTTTGCTGTAGATATTTCTTATCATTAATATTGAATATTGCTGCGTAAGGTAGTGTATTTATATCCATCTTCAAAGAGGTTATATCTATTGATGAAGAATGAGGAGTTTTTTTAGGAGTGGGCAATGTTTGATTTACATGAGGGCCTACCCTAGAGCCATAAATCACCTTGAAGTAGAGACTCTATTAAATGATCTAATGACCCATACACATATAATGGATCAAAGCCCATCTCTATGTCTTTCAAATTTAAAGTCAATCGTGTGTTAATGTCCTTCAAATTTAGAGTCAAAGCTCGTTATCATGGTTGGTTGGTTGGTTTCCACAGGCTTTGTTCTGCAACCTGAGTTTGAACCCCACAAGGTAGCTGGGTGTGATCTTGAGCTGATTTTGACAACTTAGATGTCTCTAGTGATTTTAATGGTTTAGATGCTCTTGGCTCTCCATAAGTCACAGACAAACTAGCAAACAAAAAGAATATATGCTTATACCCTGCATTCATATTGACAGAGTTGCTACGCTCTCAAAATGAAACCCAAATTGTTAATGCTATCATCCATTTCTTCCATAATTCTTGTTCTGTGCCTTGTCACACTGCCCTTCTCAAATCTTCTCTACCACAAATCTTTCATTTCTAATTCCAATGGATCATTTTTATCTTCCCCACAGGCTTTTCCCAAACTGTGTTTATAGCATTTGGATGGATGCCAAGCTACAGCTTGTTGTTGATCCGTTGTTAATTTTGAAAAATATGCTTATAAATCACAACGCTGATATTGCTCTGTCAAAGCATCCTTACAATACTCATACCAAGGAGGAAGCCATTTTCACAGTCAGATGGAGAAAGTGGAGTAAAGAAGCTGTGAGATATCAAATGGACAGTTACTGTGCCGACGGCTTGCAGCCTTGGAGCACTGAAAATATTTCGTATAGCAGTGGTATGAAAGGCCAGCTTTCTTAATTGGCCTTTATATCTGAAATTTTAGTGTGATAGAATGTAGGATCTGATTTTAATCTCTGTAACTGACCATTTTGTGTTATTGTTGGCATGAAAGGTGTGCCCGATACTGCATTGATATTAAGAAAGCACACCCTTCCAACGAAACTATTTTCCTGCCTTCTATTCAATGAATTAGAAGTTTTCAATCCTCGGGATCAGTTGCCATTTGCATATGTAAGAGATATGATGACTCCAAAAATGAGGATCCACATGTTTGAATCAGCCATATTCAAAACAATCACAAATGAATATCGACACTCTTACAATGTCAATCAAAGCATTTTCAAAGAGCCTGCTTTGGACCTGCAAATTAATTCATTTCAATTTGACTTGTTGGTAAGATTACAGCTTGCAGAAGCCATCAATTTTTAATCTGTAAATGGGTACTGGAGGATCCACATACAAATATACCCAATAACTGAAGTTATGGATGCTATCCATGTTAATTTGGTGCAGTTGGAATAGGTAACTGATTTACTCCTTAATAATTGAAATCATTTTTGCTGTACTAGCAACAAGAGTATGATAGAGACTCTGCACCTATTGCGTTTAATGGAGTTGCTAGAGACTGAACTGTTTCTCCATGTGAATTCTAGTTACAACGAAAATGGAGGATAAAGTTAGTGGAAAATCCAAGGAAAGGTGCTCTTTTGGACAGGTGGTATCCAATTGGGGTGTTTGCTATTAACACCTTTTTAACTCAAACTGAAATAGAAATTGTTCCGAGTAGCTAAACGTTGTCAATGCAATCTTGAACTGTAGTTAGGTTATAGTTGTATAAGCTTGCATGCGCGCCATCCCCACATAGCTTTTATTAAAGGAGCTGCTAAAGTAAAGTAGGTACAGTTATCGACTGATGGGTACTATTAATTTTTTGGTACAGCCACGAGTTTAGAAGAACAAAGATGCTAATATTCCCTGTGTGAGAGTATCAGAGATTTTTATTAATTTTTTTTTGTCTACGAGGAATTACAGGTTAGGTTCGGGAGATTGTACTAATAAATGTGACAAGCTATTGCAAAAACAAATATTGAAAAAAAAACACTTAAAATAACATTTCCAGCATACTTTTAAGTTAATTGTTTTTTATTCAAAGCACAACTATGCAAACTTGCATTTAGTTTTGCAACCTTTGTTTATCATTCCCTCCAAATGATTTTTTTTTGGCGGGGGATTTGACTATTTAAGTTAGTAATTAAGGTTATAATAAATATAATATATGTTAGATTATAATGTAGTATATGTTAGTTTGATGGGTTAACTTAAGTGGTTGAGTATTCTAAGTTAAAAGTTTCAGGATCAAATCTCTAATTAATTATACATTACTATATTATTTGTATGTCTATTCAATTTCAACTCCAACCACATTTAACATTCCAATAAAAGGGAAAAAGTAATATTTTAAATAAAATATTTTAATATATAAATTATAATATATTTCATAATCATGAATTCACTCTTAAGATAAAAGAATGTTTGGATTTTTTATATTATTATGCTAATAAATTTTAAATCATTAATCAAATACGATATATTTCATAATCATAAATTCACTTTTGAGATAAAAGAATGTTTGGATTTTTTATATTATTATAATAATAATTTTTAAGTCATTAATCAAATACTTAATCAAATGAAGCCATGAGGCACATGACTTAAAGTGAATAAAGTGGAGAAAAAGTGCATGGAACATTAATAAAGATGCATACTATTTTAAAATATAAAGAGACGGCCCTTTCTATACTATTTTAAAATATAAAGAGAGGGCCCTTTCTAAGTGGAAGTAAGAATTATTTTAAAGACCAATGATTAAAGAGAGGGCCCCTTTCTAAGTGAAAGTAAGAAATATTTTAAAGAGTAATGATTAAAAGACAAAGGTAAAAGGTAAATAGGAATGTGTAAAAACATTTTATTTATTAAAATAATAATAAGAAGGTAATCTATTTTTTATTATTTTAATTTTTTAGTTTTTTAAAAACATATTAGGAAAACAAGAATGGATAAACCAAAGTTAAAAAGATGGTAGTAATGTACCTAATTCAGGGTTTTGGTTTTGGGTCCATGGACATTGCAACTTTGGCAATTGATAATTTCTGTGGATAGAGTTTTTTGTTTTTCTTTTGTAATCAAATCTCTTCTTATAAATGTTGGTCTATTTTGGACATGGTTTGTATTTTGTAGCCAAGTTATACATATGAAATGAATAAAATGCACTAGAGTATCTTATGTGCTTGGTTGATCTTTATTATATAAATGAAGTATTTTGATGTGATATAGAAGGCATAACTGAGGATTTTAATTCTAGGTTGACCATCATTTATGTGTTTCCATATCTATAAGTTTTCTTATTTTGCAAGTTGTGTTTATAGGGCATACATGACTAAAATCATTGTTGCGGAGAAAACTTCTTATGGCTCAGGGTAGACCACAACAGACAGCTGACTACCAGAAAATAACTCAATTCCCAATGCATTGTTATTATAATGAAAATACTAAGATATGGAGAATAAAACCAACCTTCAACCGGATGTTCAAAGTAGATCCCCGTTGAGTTTTCAATCTCTACACTTGAACCTGTAGATTAGTCTCAACAACAAATACAAGCAAGTGCATATAATATGTGAAAGATATTAGCATAATCAATAACATGATCCATGATATCATAAGCAAATGTAACCCAATGTAATTTAAACAACATTCACAACATCATTTGGACGAGAAAATGAGTATTTCCATTAATTAATAACAAGAAGTACATGATACAACCTCTTATCGACAACCAATCTTAACCAAGAACCGGGTCTCTCCACTTGTGCCCCCACCACTTCAATTCCCCATGCAATGGAAAACTCAAACTATGAAAGGAGTTTGGTAGGTGAACATAAGGAGTTCACAACAACAAGGATCAATGAGTGTAGACTCAAGTCACGACAAAAATCCACTAGAGTTATCTTGCTTTCTCTTTCTCCTACCTTCCATACACCATAAGAGCTCAATATATAGCCTTCCAAAGGTAAGTGAAAGGTCGAATTGAGTCGTTTCGGGGTATATGGAGGGCCAAAGGTCACCCTAAGACCGCTTTTTGGGAGTAAAAGGTAACTTTTCTATTGTTTTTACTATGTAACTCGATGTACGTGGGATAATTAAGTGCGGCCTACGTGTACGCTAGCTATAATGGAACAACAAGCGTACAAGAAGAAAAATAGGGAAACTTGGTTCCTGAAGGGAAAATACTGGGTCTGAGTCAGTAAAATGGATCCTGAAGGCCAATCAATGCTGATGCTCACAAGGTGGAAAATTACGCTGTAACAGATGCCCCCTAATGTGTGAGGTCAGAGAAGATGATACGATGGCCAAAATATATTATAAATCTCAGAAGTGTAGTGATGGAGACACAAATGGAGAGAGTAGCCCACTCGTCATAATACAATGATATCTTTGAATACATGTCGGTACAATACAACAATCTGATACAATGGCCATGATAGGCAGTATATAGTGAATACATGTCATAGGTGGTCACAGCCATGACCCATACAGTAAGATATGGTCTCCTGTTGAAAAGGAAACAACTGGTGCAATACTGGAGGTACAAACTGCTGATGTATGAGAAATAAGTTCTCATAAGTACAGTCACGATCAAGAGCAGCATACTAAATGCTACTAACGTCTAGGGTCTTCTACACAAATCGTCTACGGTGCAAGTCCCATCAAGTGAATAAAGGTGTTGAGGTCAAACCTGATGTGATATCGTTTGATTATCGGTCAATGATGTATACCGTTAACAGATGCGAGATAACCCACCAATAATGAAAATGGGCATCAAGGCACAGAGTACAATCATCAAAGTGTGAATAGATGTTTTGAGGTCGAACACTAAGATGAATCCATCGATCAGGGGACATTGATGTATTCCCAAAACTGTCGATGGCAAGAGAACCTACCACTAATGACTGCAAGCCTCAAGGTACTCAACCAACTCTAAGTCTCAATTCTTGAATAAACGAGTTGATGTCGATAGAATGAAACTCGCTAGAAGGAGGGCATTAAGGCATCCCCCATCAACCATCGCGAGGTAACAGCTACACTGAAATATTTGGAAGAACTCGGACGAATGGATTGACTCAATAAGGATGGCCGACATGCAATAGTCAAGAGATCTGAGCAGTGGCCGACTCTGGTTTCAGGACTTCCTTTCAACAAGAACATGAGCAGATGGATAGACTTAGGCAGCATAGACTCGAATAATAACACTGTGCGATGCAGGAGGCATCAACAAAGGGCTCCATAGTGACTGGAATCTTAACTAATCGGTGGAGTAGAGTCTAAGAAACGAGTACAGCTCCTAAGGTCCTACTATAGTCCCGACTCATAATGGATGGAGTGGAATGAATGCTCTGTTCAAAGGCGACACAACAACTGCCAACAAAAAGAAGCAACGATTCTCCCATCTGGATTTTTGGAATATTTGATTTTTTGGTCTTTTTCATATTTGGAAAGCTTGAAAAATAATAAAATTGCTTATAGTTGAGGAAACGAGTGTCAAATATCGAGCAAACTAGTCCCAAGCAGTGGAACATACCTATGATCAATGCAAGGAAGCATGTGCAGGATGTGGACACTCGGGGGGTGTTCTCTCATGGTAAAGGGTCATCAAATTGTGAAAGGCAAATGAAATCTCTACAGGGCTCGACAAGGAAAGTGCTCAGGCACTAGGCTAACAATTGAGTATGCAGGAGCCGACACGAGGCTCAAGCAACAAGCACGATGATGTAATACAATCACAACTTGATAAAAATTGGGGGAGTCCTTATGGGAGATGGCCAACATAAGACAAAGTAGAGTATGAGTATTTATCGCAAAGTCATGGCGTAACTACGAAGGACTCCCAATCCTAGGGAGAGACAATGACATGGGTTCCGAAAGGAAAAAAGGTTCTAACTAGGGCACCCATGTTTGGACAAGCCCTACCGCCAAATAATGACACTTCTATAACAATGTGAAGGCTCCGTGTCGGTTACAAAGTGGGGTCGCACCTAGGGTTAATGACAAATGGTCAAAGGTCAAATGCATAATGCAGGCGAAAATGACATCTAACCTATATGAAGGGTGTGAAATATACTTGCCGTAGGCATGAAACGGTCAAAAATTCAGCTCTCATCGAAAAAATCTGTTCAAAATAGTACTCTAAGACATTATACTAGTCCAAAACAGCTTAAAATGGTGAAAAATATAGCAAAGTGGGTTTGCAAAACTATAAATAGTAAAAATAAATTACTATTTACCAATTCATTTTCCTTTTCATCTAAATAGTGATTTTGGTTAGTTTTCACCTCAAAGTTCAGTTGCAAATTTCGGAAGCTGTGGGTGTCCATTTCACGAGCCGTCTGGAGCAGGTTAGTCATCTCATCCTCCTCTTTCATTTGGTAGCTTTTATTTCAATTTTTAGTGGTCCATTATTTTTATCAGGCTAGCCCTACTTCTCCACAGCGCTATACGCGGGCTATAGCTCTACGGGTCGTGGGTAGGGCCTGCTAGATGCGGTCAATGCATGCATTAACCACAAGTAGACTCCCTTGTCTACTCAGTTTCCCATGGGTACGGTCGTGAATAAGGTTTTTTAAATGTTTAAAAGCTAAAAAAAATTTTTTTTTCCTCCAAGATGGTTCTAGAGTGGAGGGAAAGAGAACATGATGTTGTGGATGAGAATGTCCGCCAAGAGTTTCCCATGCAACAAGCACTACAAGCATGTGGGATTTACAAATTTTGGAGTGTTGGGGGTTTAAGGGCCCAAAACCAACTACTCTGTCGGTTAATTGATTACTGGGACGTAGACGCGCAGAAATTCACTTGGATGGTCAAACACTCTCATTAGAGGTGAATGACATATATTTTATTACAGGGTTGTCCCATCGAGGGGAGGTGGCTAGTCTTCGATCTAGCACTGTAGGTGGTGGGATCACCATTCCCAACTATATAGACCACTACTGTCTTCCTAGTACCCAAAAGGTGGGGAGTCAGGTACCCATTGGGGCCATTGTAAGTTTGAGCATGAAGATCATAGTGCTCAACCTCATGAGGATGACTGGTTTCGCAGCTTTACATCAGGCTTCAAGGCCAATGATTTTCTACACAACAGAGTGCATGAGGCCTATAGTATATGACTGGTGCACAACGTTACTGGTGTCCATGAAGACCCATTTAACGGATTGCAAGCATGGGCAGGAAAAGAACTTCGGGTATGGCAGTATACTGTGTAGCTTCTTCTTCTTCGAGAGTTCCAGGTTTAGTCCGAGGGTTGAAGTCCCTCCGCATAGTCTCTGTGACCCAGCCCTGATCCAGTGGGAAGAAGTACTGACGCGACAGGTTGGTGGCCGACAGGCATCACCATATATAAATGAGTTCTTCCACTGGTGGGATTGACAGGTCATCGCCATCGATGACTACCCATATGCCGGGATAGACTACCGGGGTGACCGCGACATGCCGCTCCCTCCAGGGGCCGCATTCAGAGACATCGGTATGTTACTCTTTTTATGTTTTGTGTATTTAATTTTTTGGGATTTTTTATTATATATGAAATTGCAAAAATATTTTTGGTGTAGTATCACATATTAACATTCTACTGTTTTCTCACAGATGCTGGTCTGCGAAGACCAGAGCGATTCCTGAGACATCGTTGATGGGACAAGGGTGGAGAGGTAGTTGGCATTGCAGCAGAGCGCACGTTAGAGACCATACAAGTCAACCTGTACCGTATGACTACCAGAGTACCCATGATTGAGGTGGAGCATCTGCCGAAGGCGATGCAACGACATGTTGTGGGAGTACCGGGCACCTGGGTGCGGCTACTGCGGCGCATCGCCAATGCAGTTCATTACTATATTCAGACACATCCTTCCAAGGCAGCTAGGCCTCCTCCTAGGGCTTAGATATCTCAGATTCCCATATTTTGTATCGATTATGTATATTTTTGAGAGCTATGGGCTCCAGTTTTGTCCTGTGACACTACCTTTTTTGGACATATTATTTATAAAAACTATGATTCTCCAGTTCTACCATATGTGTATGTACAAATATGTCAATGAATGTTTATTTGTGTGCTTCTTTTTTGATGTGACAAATGCCCCTCTAGGACATAATTAGCATATGCATCAGATACATGATTAAAACATCTTGGAACATGAATGTATGTAATGGAAACAAAATGACGCTCCAAGAGTCTTACCCGTAAGAACCTCCGTAGTAATGTAGGATCCCTCACACGATACCAACCATTCAATTGAGACACAACCAGTTGTGAATCCAGGCAGACTTCTAAAGACTGGATACCATGCAAAATGTGTTGATGTATATGTAACTTCGGAATGTATTTCATCTATGTATATTGTACTCCTATAGAGATGTGTTATTCCTCTATACAGAAGTGTTGTCATTTGTATTGACAAGTGTCGTAAGTGTCATAACTTGCCGATGGGTTATTAGACCACCATGTGTGGGGTCGACCCTTATTAAGTTAACCTGGGGTTATTAGGCTGAGTTAGACAAGTCGACCCCATAGGTTTATTAGGTTGCTCAGAACAAGTATAAATAGAGAGCGGGATCTCTCTATTTCATCATCTCATTATCTCACTCTACATCACTCGGAAAGTGGCGCACATGTGAGGAGGAGGATCAGCTGCTAGGAGAAGACTATATTTGTATACTTGGGTTGTACTTTGGTTGTTTCATTGCTCTATCTATCTCTGAGGAAGTTGTGGGGTTTTTTACCTTAGGTTTTTCCCCACGGAAACTCTGTGTGTCTATTGTCTCTTATGTTTGCATCTTGTGATGATTGATATGCTTGCTAGGATTGATATGCATTGATATATTGTACATGTTATTATCTCAGTAAAGATCCTAGAGTATTTTGAATTAATGCTAAAAAAGTAACATGGTATCAGAGCTTCCCTGAGAAGAAGACATTGTGTAGTGGCGAAAACTAGGGTTTCTTGTTTATTGGGTTTCTCTCCATAGATTTTGGAAAATCAGTAAGGTAGATTGACTCTACTCATCAAGGAGAATCTATCTATCCAATCAGAATTCAATTCTGAGCACTTTCAGTTTTGGCCCTAAAAATTAGGGTTTCCTCAAAAATAGGAATTTATGAAATCTGAAGACATAACTGGAAGCGCCTTGGAAAAATCGAAGTTTAGAGCTATGGATCGAGATTTTTGGTTGGGTAAATCTCTGGGAAACTCAAACCCTAATTTAGGGTCCTCCCTAGTGAATCCGGGAGATTGAAAAGCATTTATGAAGGGTGAAACTTTGCAGACTGATCAGCTCATCAAGGCACATCTTTCTATCCTTTTATAAAGTTGAAATTCACATTTTGAATTTTTAGGGTTTCTCTGACAATCCCTAATCCGGGACCAGATCCAGTTTTCAGCAAACCAAGTGGTAAGACCTAAATCTTTTCTATTTCCATTTGAAGTACTCTTTAAGATGTCTCACCACACTAAGCTTGAGGATAAGCTTGAAGGGGCTGATAACTTCCGAGCATGGAAGTATAGGATTGGGTTAATCCTGGAAGAAAATGAATTGGATACTTACATAAGGAAAGAGGTCCCTGTCCCAGAAGAAGAAGAGGCTAAGGCTCTTCACAAGAAGAACTTGGTCAAGGCAAAGAGGATCATTGCTGATTCTATCAAGGACCATCTCATTCCACATATGTCATCTCTAAAGACACCCAAGGCTATGTTTGACTTTTTGACCGAGCTATTTGAAGGGAAGAACATAAATAAGAAGATGACTCTACGGAACCAATTGAAAGGGGTAAAGCTTCAGAATGGAGAGACCATTCAATCCTATTTCTCCAAGGTCTCTCAGATCAAGGAACAACTTGAAGCTGTGGATGAAATGGTGGAGAATGGTGAAATTGTCATGACCACTCTGAATGGCCTACCTAGGTCATGGGATTCTTTTATTCAAGGAATTTGTGCAAGAAGAAAGTTGACCTCTGCTATGAATATTAAATATTGTATTAAATTAATCAGGAAATTATTAATTAGTTTAATTGAAGGGGTGTAACCCTTCTTAAGAATGCTCAAACCTTATAAAAGGAGAGCTCTTGTAAAGCGTTAAGCATCTTATCAATTCAATAATATATATTTTATTCAATATGGATCTCGTGTCCTAGATTTTCTGCCGCATTTGGTATCAGAGTCGCGTTTAGCTAAGCTCCTGCACTTCACGCTCCATCTCAGCTCCTACACTCCACTCATCCTCAACTCTCATCACTCCGTGTGTCCTTCACCAACGTCCTCCACTCACCACCGCTGCTGCGCTCTCCTTTCACCGTCATCTCCACGTCGTCCCATCTCCACCCGGTCACTCACCATCGCTACTATGCTCTCCTTCCATCCCATATCCATGTCACCCATCTCCGCCCTGCACACCGTTCCACCTCCCATCACATTCCCCACGCCTGTCCTGCCTCCTCGGCCCACATCCCTCCTCCCTGCGCTATATCCCTCCTCACTAGCGTCCTCCACTCACCGCCTCCTCCCCTCCACGCGTTCCCTAGCTTTCACACTTCCCCCAATGCCTCCCCTAGCCATCACCATTCCACCATCACTCTTCCGCTCCATCTCCGACGCAGACTCCATCTCAACGACCTGCACCCATCAACAATAAAAAGTTACCCTCCGCGCTTCCATGCCCGCCACCCTTATCCATGTATGCCCTACAAAAAAAACAAACCAAAATTAATAAAACAAATATTATTATAATAATATAATATTATTATATAATATTTTAATTTTATTAAAAATTTCCATTCTATAATAAATATTTAAATATAATATTTATTATTTTATTATAGTAATTATTATTGCTATAATAATTATTATTAAGTCACCATTTTCCAAGACCTTTTAATTGTTCTCACTATCCCATAAGCCAAAATTGGGTCCAATTATTCACCACCACACTTAAGAAGCATGACGACGGAGTTAAAAGCTCAAATTGCGAAAATAGAGAAGGATTTCCAAACTTTCAAGGAAATGATCACCAAGATCCAGGAAGCGCTTAAGAAAGAAATTAAGGATGAAGCCATTCAGGTAATGGAGCAGAAAATAGACGACAAGTTCGACATTATGAGCAAGGAACAAAAAATGTTAGACCAAAAAGTGACTGAGAGCCAGAAAGGTATCCAGGCGATATTACAAAAAATGGATGATAAGGAAAAACATCATAAACAACATGGCTCGGATATGTCGGTTACCCCATCTTCCAATTCTGAGTCACCAGAACGCAACAGGATGAAAGGTACGCAATACCAACCATTCGTAATGTACCCGCCGAGAGAAAAAATAGAAATGACGAAATATAACGGAGGAGAAGACCAATGCGTCGCTTGGTTGAATAAAGCAGAAGAGTATTTCGACATATATAACATTACAATGGACGAAGAAAAGGTCAAGTATGCTTCAATGCACCTTGAAGGATATGCCTACAACTGGTATATGTGGTGGAAGGGAGACAACTTCGCATACACTTGGAACTTATTAAAGAATGATTTCTTAAAAAGGTTTCAAGGAATCACAAAAGATGAATTCTTCTCAAAACTTACCAGATTACAACAAAGGGGAAGCGTCGAAGAATTCACGCATCAGTGGGAATCCCTCGCTACCAGAGTATTTGGGCTATCCGACAAACAATGATTGGAAACCTACTTGGGAGGACTAAAACCATACATACAAAAAGAGTTAAAAATGCATGACATAACGAATGTCGAGGCAGCAAGACGAAAAGCAAAAGTAGCCGAGGCCAAATTTGACGGTTTCCAATCAAGTAAAGGGAAGTCATACTCACAAAGAAACATCCAGTCGAATCCAGAGGGTCATACAAACAAATACATCCCTCCGCCTAGAAGGGACAATAGGAAGAGCCTCGAGAATCAACGTATGAGGGAAGGAAAATGTCAACGATGTGGAGACAAATGGAATCCTAAACATAGGTGTCGCCCCAAGGACAGCTCAAAGAAATTATATACTTGTGAAGCAGAGGAGAATAGTGAATCAGAAGAAGAGGAAGAAGAAGAGCCAGAAGATGAAGAAGAGGAAACCGCAAATATGGAAGCCGAAAACGACGAGACCCCCAAAATCTCCCTAGCAGCCATGACAGGCATTAGTCAACCATAGACTCTCAAGTTAAAAGGGCATATAAAAAATGAGAATGTTACAGTGCTAGTAAACACTGGAAGCACTCACAACTTTCTTGATATAAGAGTGGCACGAAAACTCAAGTTGTTCGTACATCCAGTTCCAGACATGAAGGTGATGGTTGCAGATGGCAAGAAGATCGAAAAAGTTGGAAAGTGCCACAAGGTGAGACTTCAAATACAAGACTTCGAACTGGAATCAGAACTCTACACCTTACCGTTGGGAGGAGTAGACATCGTTTTGGGAGTCCAATGGTTACAAACATTGGGAACATATTCTGCCAATCATCAAAAACATTTCATCAAGTTTAAGTGGCAAGGGCAAAATTTTAAGTTACATGGTTTTCATCCACCAAACACACAAGTAGTTTCATCTCAGCATATGGAAAAACTCATTCAAAAAGGGGCATCAGCATACGTAATACAATGTCATCAACTGGAAGGAAAAGAGGAGGAACCAAATGAGTTCAAAAAGGAAATCCAAAAATTACTCCAGAAACATGAACACATATTTCAAGAATTACCCATGCAGTTACCACCAGAAAGGAGTATAGAACACATAATCGAGATTAAACCGGGGTCAAATCCTGTCAAGGTTAAACCATATAGGTATCCCCACCACCAGAAAACAGAAATAGAAAGGTTGGTTCAAGATCTACTGAATTGTGGTGTCATCACCAAGAGTAGAAGCCCTTATGCAGCTCCAGTCGTACTAGTACAGAAGAAGGATGGATCCTTTAGATTATGTATAGATTATAGAGGATTAAACAAAATAACAATTAAGAACAAGTTTCCAATCCCCTTCATCGATGACATGTTGGATGAGATTCATGACGCAAAATATTTTTCGAAACTCGATTTAAGGTCAGGGTACTATCAAATCAGGGTCAGATTAGAGGATATCGCAAAGACTTCTTTCCAAACTCATGAAGGACATTATGAATTCAAAGTAATGCCTTTTGGGTTAACTAATGCCCCTGCCACATTCCAGGCAACTATGAATGAACTATTTCAGCCATACCTAAGGAAATTTGTGTTAGTATTCTTCGATGACATCCTTATATATAGCAAGACATGGAAAGAACATTTGACGCATCTAGAAGAGGTTCTATCTCTTCTGAAGGAAAACCAGTTCTATGCAAAAAAGTCAAAATGCACATTTGGGAAGCAAGAAGTGGAGTATCTCGGTCATATAATCTCAAAGGAAGGAGTTAAGGTGGACCCAAAGAAGATCCAGGCGATGAAGGAGTGGCCTGAACCAAAGAATGTTTCAAAATTACGAGGATTTTTGGGATTAATAGGTTACTATCGAAGGTTGATCAGGAACTATGCACACGTCACTGCCCCACTAACAAATCTCCTAAAAAGAAATTCTTTTCAA
The DNA here is from genome assembly GCA_027924585.1 of Larix kaempferi. Lineage (NCBI taxonomy): Eukaryota > Viridiplantae > Streptophyta > Pinopsida > Pinales > Pinaceae > Larix > Larix kaempferi. The sequence continues at coordinate 570,322 of BSBM01001241.1, forward strand.
TGGGATGATGAAGCAAGAAGATGCTTTGAAACGTTGAAACAAATTATGTCTTCAACTCCTGTTTTGGCAACACCTGATTTTGAAAAACCATTCGTAATCGAATGTGATGCTTCAGGGTTTGGGATAGGAGCTGTGCTAATGCAAGAAGGTCATCCAATCTCTTTTGAAAGCAGGAAGTTGAACAAAAGAGAATACCTACAGTCTACATACAACAAGGAAATGCTTGCCATCATGCATGCATTAACTAAATGGCGACAATACCTTTTGGGAAGTAAATTCCTAATCCGAACAGATCATAATAGTCTACAACACTTATTACAGTAGAAGACATTAACAACCGAACAACAAAAGTGGATAGAGAAAATCTCTACCTTCGATATGAAGATCCTACATAAAAGGGGGAAGGACAATGTAGTAGCTGATGCTTTATCAAGGAAATATGAAGAGATACAAGTATACGCTGTATCCATGGTGATCCCATAATTTTTGGACGAAATTCGTAAGGAATATGCCAAGAATTCAGAGGTTTGCTCCATAATTAACAACATAAATTAGTATCCGAAGTTTGAATGGAAGAATGATATCTTATTGTACAAAGGACGTATTTACTTAAGTTCCAATTCCAGTTTTAAGACCAAGGCGCTTAAAGAGTCACATGACTGCCCAGTCGCTGGTCATGTAGGATTTTTTAAAACCTACTATAATGCAAGGCAATCATTCTTTTGGAAGGGTATGTATGCCCACATTCACAAGTATGTTGCAAATTGTGACATTTGTTAGCGGAATAAACTGAGAATATCTCAAGTCCAGGGTTACTCCATCCGTTACATATTCCAAATAAAAAATGGGAGGAAATTTCAATGGATTTCATTGAAGGTCTACCCATATTAGATGGAAAAGACAAAATACTAGTTGTGGTAGACAGGCTAACCAAATATGCACATTTTGTTGGAGTGAAGAAAACTGATTCGGCAAAAGAAACAGCCGAAGCTTTTTGTAAAAATGTCTACAAATTACATGGTTTTCCGAAGATTATAGTAAGTGATAGGGATGCCAAGTTTAAAGGGAACTTTTGGAGAGAATTTTGCAAGCAAATTAGAATGTCTCTTAACATGAGCTCCGCTTATTATCCCCAAACAGATGGACAGACAGAAGCTATAAATAAATGCTTAGAAACCTACCTCCGTTGTTTTGTAACTGATAAGCAAAATAAATGGTTCCAATGGCTACATCTTGTGAAATGGTGGTATAATTCTACTTATCATACATCTGCAAGAATGACACCATTTCAAGCCCTATATGGATATGAACCCCCAAAATGGAAGGATTTCATTACCAACCAAGCAAGGGTCGCATCAGTAAATGACCATTTAGAAGAAAACCAAAAGGTTGTCCAAGTACTTAAAGAGAATTTGAATACTGCCAGGAATAGAATGAGACAACAAGAAGATCGACACCGAACAGAACGATAATTTGATGTTGGAGATTGGGTATTTCTAAGACTACAACCCTATAAACAATTATCACTTAAACAAGGTGGAAAAAATAAATTGGCTCCACGTTTTTATGGCCCATATCAAATCAATAAGAAGATTAGTCAGGTGGCATATGCGTTGGAATTGCCAACTACAAGTCACATCGACAATGTTTTTCATGTTTCATGTTTGAAAAAGATGATAGGTCAACACCAGAAGGCACAAACAATACTTCCCTTGTTAGATGAAGAAGGAAGAATCATATTCAAGCCAGAATCTATCATTGCTACTAGAGAGAAGAGATTAAGAACGCGAGTCATTAAAGAATACCTCATAAAATGGAAAAATCTTCCCGAAGAAGATGCAACATGGGAATCAGAACAATTTCGACAGTTACATCCCTCATTACCATTGCTTTGAGGACAAAGCTCCTTAAAAGGGAGTGGCAATGCTATGAATATTAAATATTGTATTAAATTAATCAGTAAATTATTAGTTAGTTTAATTGAAGGGACGTAACCCTTCTTAAGAATGCTCAAACCTTATAAAAGGCGAGCTCTTGTAAAGCGTTAAGCATCTTATCAATTCAAATATATATATTTTGTCCAATATGGATCTCATGTCCTAGATTTTTTTCCGCAATCTCCTTTAGTACAGTATGGAAGGAATGCTCTCAAGAAGAAGCAAGGCTTGTGGCACAAGAAGAAAAGATGGGGAATGAAGATCAAGCTCTCACAGCTCACACCAAGAAAGGGAAGATCAAAAGGGAGTCATCTCACAAAAGAAGACCTTCACACCACCATCATAAGGAAGATCTCAGATGCTTCACTTGCAATGAGAAGGGACACTTTGCTGCAGATTGTCCCAAGAACAAAGGGGACAACAACTTCAACAAGAAGAAGAAAAATAACAAAAGAAGATATCATGCTCATGCTGCTGAGGATGATGAACCACCAAAGAAGAAGACTAGGGCAGAAAGTGATGACTCATCAAGTGAAGATGAATATGTTCTAATCTCTGCTCTCACAGGTACTATTTCTCATGGTTGTAATGATTAGCTTATTGAAAATGGGGCTTCCAAACACATGACTGGGTTTAAATAATCCTTTGCTAATCTATATGAACATGAGTCACCCCATAAGGTGAAACTCGGGGATGAATACCAATATCCTATCAAAGGAAGTGGTGAAGCCTCTTACAACCTAGACTCTGGGAAGTCTTTGAAGATGAAAGATGTTCTATATGTACTTGGGATCAAGAAGAATCTACTCTCCATATCTGCATTGGATGCCAAAGGCATGAGGGTTGCATTTGTAGATGGCCAAGTCTTAATGTGGCCAAAAGGTAAAACTATTGATGATGCAGTAGTGATTGGAGAGAAAGAGGGAGGGTTGTATAAATTAAAGGGACAACTTGAACATGCCATGGTACATGAATCCATGGAGCCAAGTGAACTTTGGCATAGAATACTTTCACATGTGAACTATAGGGCACTACCAATTGCAAGCAAAGCTGTAGAGGGTCTTCTTGAAATCAAGACGAAACATGAAGGTGTTTGCAAAGGATGTGCAAAAGGAAAGAACATAAAGAAGGCATTTCCAAGTAGTGAAAGCAAGGCATAAGGAATCTTGGAAATCATCCACTCTGATGTATGCGGTCTGATGTCATCTAGTTCTCTGAGTGGGTATGTTTACTATGTCTCTTTCATTGATGACTTCTCCAGGAAGACTTGGGTTTACTTCTTGAAGAACAAGGATGAAGTGTTTGATAAGTTCAAGGAATTCAAAACCTTGATGGAGAACTAAACTGATAAGAAGATCAAAACATTCAGATCTTGCAATGGCGGAGAATTCACTTCAGGAGATTTCAAGAAGTTATGCAGTGATTCAGGGATTAAGAGGGAGTTGAATGCTCCTTACAATCCACAACATAATGGAGTTGCAGAAAGGAAGAATCGAACAATCATGGAAGCAGCTAAGACAACAGTATATGTGTAGAACAGAACACCCCACAAGACATTCGACAACAAAACACCAGAAGAGGTCTTCTCTGGTAAGAAACCTGAAGTCAGCCATCTCAGAATATTTGGTTATCCAGTATACACTCATGTCCCAAAGGAAAAGAGGACCAAGCTAGATCCTTCAGGAAAGAAGGGTATCTTTGTGGGTTATAGTGAAAGCTCAAAGGCTTACAGAATATACTTTCCAAGATTCAAGAATATTGATGTCAGCAGGAATGTCACATTTGATGAAAACTCAGCATTCATCAAATCAAGGAAGACACGTGTTGAAGATCATGAAGAACCAAAGGAAACCAGATTTCAAGACATTACCATGACTGAAGCAATTCCAGATGCTGATCGTGAAATTGAAGATCCGCAAGAACATGTAGATCCACCTCATGAGAAGGACTCTCACAAGAGGAAACCTGCATGGGCTAGAGAGCTCATTCAAGATGCAGAAAGATATGGCATTCTAGAAGAAGAACATAGAGCAAAGAAGAGAACTAGATCACATACCGGCTATGTTTCTTTACTCTGTGATATCATGAACAAAGAACCTTCCAGTTATGAAGAAGTAGCGGAGAAGAAAGAATGGAAGGATGCCATGGTCGAGGAATACCAATCAATAATGAAGAATGACGTTTGGGATGTAGTCCCAAGACCTGAAGGGAAGTCGGTTGTGACTTCCAAATGGATCTACAAGATCAAGCATGTTGCAGATGGCAGCATAGAGAAATATAAAGCAAGATTTGTCGCTCGTGGCTTCTCCCAGAAAGAAGGGATTGACTATGAAGAGACCTTTGCTCCTGTGGCCAGATACACTTCCATCATAACAGTACTTGCTCTTGCTGCAGTGATGAAATGGAAGATACACCATATGGATGTCAAGACAGCCTTCTTGAATGGTGTAGTCGAGGAGGAAGTGTATTTGGAGTAGCCACTTGGTTTTGAGACACATGATAGGGAGTCATATGTGTGTAGGTTGAAGAAAGCCTTGTATGGCTTGAAGCAAGCTCCTAGGACTTGGTATGGGAGGATAGACAACTTTCTATCCAGTTTGGGCTTTACCAAGAGTAAAGCGGATTCCAACCTTTACTACAAGGTTGAGGAAGGAAATCCTGTGATACTACTGTTGTATGTAGATGATCTGTTTGTAACAGGTAATGATAGTTTGATTGCTGATACCAAGAGGAAGCTTGCAATCGAGTTCAAGATGAAGGACTTGGGGATGATGCACTATTTTTTAGGCATGGAGGTGTGGCAGAGTACAGATGGAATCTTCCTTGGACAAGGGAATTATGCAGTGGAGATCCTGAAGAGGTTCGGGATAATGGACTGTAAGGCCATGGCCACACCTATGGCATCGAACCTAAAGCTTCTGTGTGATGCTTCATCTGATCCAGTTGATGTCATGGTGTATCGTCAGATGATTGGGTCCTTGATGTACCTGACAAACACGAGACCAAATATTTGCTTTGCGGTGAACACATTGAGCCAGTTCCTGATGGATCCTAGGAGTGTTCACCTGGTTGCTGTAAAGCATATTCTGAGGTACCTGAAGGGTACGATTGACTATGGGATCAAGTATGATGCGAATCAAAAGTTTAACCTAGAGGGTTATGTTGATTCATATTGGGCTAGCAGTGATGCAGATAGGAAGAGCACTTTTGGGTGCTGCTTCAGTATGGGATCAGGTGTGATCTCTTGGTTTAGTAGGAAGCAATCCTGCGTAGCACTGAGTACAGCCGAGGCAGAGTATGTTGTAGCTTGTTTGGCTAGTTGTGAGGAAGTATGGCTGAGGAAGCTACTATCTGAGTTATTTGATCTCCCACTAGATGCTACTGGTATCTTTTGTGATAACCAGAGTTGTGTGAAGCTGTCTGAGAACCCAGTGTTTCACGACAGGTCGAAACACATTGAGATCAAATATCACTATATCAGGGATATGGTGCGTAGAGGAGCAATAAAGCTCCTGTATGTTGTGACGGATGAGTAGGTTGCAGATGTATTGATGAAACCACTAGCCATAGTGAAGTTTGAGTACTTCAGAGAGAGGCTTGGTGTTCTTCAGATTGGCGACACTTCGAGGAAGAGGTGATGAAGACATTTGCTGAAGCCATTCCAAGCATGGTGGAAGGAGGATCCTTCACATGGTTGTGAATGTAAGCGCTGGATGATGATCAGTTGGATGCTTGTTATGATCAGTTACTGCTTTGTATATGCATCATGTTGGATGCTTGTTATGATCAGTTGGATCATTTATATGTATGTATGTACGCATCATGTTGGATGTTGGATATGATCAGTTGGATCATGTATATGTATATGCATCATGTTGGATGCTTGGACCATGTATCTGTATATGTATCAGGTGGATACGTTGTATGATCAGGTAGATCATGTATGTTGATATATATCAGGTGGATACATTGTATGATCAGGTGGATCTTGTATCTGTGTATGTATAAGGTGGATACATTGTATGATCAGGTGGATCATGTATGATGATATGTATCAGGTAGATACTTGGTATACATCAGGTAGATGTATTGTATGATCAGGATGATCATGGATGACGAGCTTTAGGATGTTGCTCCAGATGACATGCATAAGGACGATGCAGTGATGATGATCAGGTTGATCATGTGATGATGTACATCAGGTTGATGTATGGTGAGTATCAGGTTGATACTCTGTGGCCGTGGATAGGTTGTGCAAATGAGCATATAAGTAGACTTGGGAGATTCGACATGTAGAGCTGTGTGCTCGTAACAGCTTGGGATGCTCTTTCAAGGAATTTCTATGGGAGGACATATAAGTAGACCTGGGAGATCCGATAGGTAGAGCCATGTGCTCATAACATCCTGGGATTCTCTTTCGAGGCATTGTCCTATGGCATGTAAGTAGACCTGGGAGATCCGATAGGTTGGGATGTGTGCCCATAATAAGTCCTGGGATTCTCTTTCGAGGCATTGCCATGACCACATGTAAGTAGACCTGGGAGATCCGATAGGTTTGGTTGTGTGCCCGTAATAATTCCTGGGATGATCTTTCGAGGCATTGTGGTAGGGGTGACATGTAATAAGTCCTGGAGATATGGACAGGATGAAAAAGGCCTCAGATGCTCTTTAGAGATCTTGCTTGGCACAACACTCTTTTAAGGTTTTGTGACAGTCACATGTAAGTGGACCTGGGAGATCTTGCCGGTCGTGCTTCGGCACATAAATGATCCTGGGATACTCTTTCCAGGCATTGTGACGCACATAATAAGTCCTGAGGATTCCACAGTATGGCCAGTGATGATGAAGACCTACAGGTGGTGGGCCTACATCCAGTATGAAAAAGGACTGGCTCTCTAGAACTTCCTATGACGAGTAGATTCATAGATTGATTGAGATAGCAGTAGCAGTAATGATGTCGATGATTCGATGATGATGATGATCCAAAGAAGAAGACTTGTGCTAGCAGATTTGTGTTGAGAAATACCTTCCTAATTAAGAGGGAGTGTTGATGTATATGTAACTTTGGAATGTATTTCATCTATGTATATTGTACTCCTATGGAGATGTGTTATTCCTCTATATGGAAGTGTCGTCATTTGTATTGACAAGTGTCGTAACTTGCCGATGGGTTATTAGACCACCATGTTTGGGGTCGGCCCTGATTAAGTTAACCTGGGTTTATTAGGCTGAGTTAGACAAGTCGGCCCCATAGGTTTATTAGGCTGCTCAGAACAAGTATAAATAGAGAGCGGGATCTCTCTATTTCATCATCTCATTATCTCACTCTACATCACTTTGAAAGTGGGGCACATGTGAGGAGGAGGATCAGCTGTTAGGTGAAGGCTATCTCTGTGTACTTGGGTTGTACTTTGGTTGTATCATTGCTCTATCTATCTCTGAGGAAGTTGTGGGGTTTTTCACCTTAGGATTTTCCCCACGGAAACTCTGTGTGTCTATTGTCTCTTATGTTTGCATCTTGTGATGATTGATACGCTTGCTATGACTGATATGCATTGATATACTGAACATGTTATTCTCTTAGTAAAGATCCTAGAGTATTTTGAATTAATGCTCAAAAATTAACAAAATGGAATCCCGAAGTAGCTCAACTACGGAACTGTACTCAGCCACATTGTTGGATGTAGGACCGAGACAAGAACCTCCCGAAGACACAATCTGATGGTCCGGTGAATAAATAACCCACATAGCAGAAGGGAGTTTCTACATATGACGGCTAGCACCATCCACGAATCCCAAAAAAATAGAAGATTCTGCTGACATCTTTCAACCAAACATAAGCGAATAAACAAATCCGAAAAACCAAAAGAAATCTAAACTATGTCTAGAATCACAATAGTATACAAAAGTATTAGCTCAATCTAGAAGCTCGAGCGTAATACCACTTGAGGTAGAGCCCATTTCTAGGCTCCTTCAAGGCGTTCTTCTCATAGTCTTTCAATTCATAGGCTCCTTTCTCAAGGACATGCTTCACTATGTAAGGACCGTGCCACATGGGGTTAAACTTGCCTGCCCCCAGGGGTTCCTTAGCTTGGTCATACAAGAGGACCAAGTCACCTTCAGCATACTGCCGGAGAAAGACATACTGAAGCGAACAATCCGTTCGTTCACACAAAGAATATTACCAGAACACCTAGAATATTAAATAAGCCATTAATAAGGCAAAGATATATATTGATAATAGAATAGATAAGATATGATTATTACAATGGATGATAACCTGCCTATTATATAAGGCTTGGGCGTTGTGGATGAAAGGTCATGCCTTTTCATCTTTAAGTATAATTAATTATGTTTATTATTAATCTACTATTATGTTCGTAGCATTGCCACTCTCTTAGAAAGGCTTTGTCCTCAAATCCTTATAATTTTGTTGCATTGTTCTTTGCTATGTCGCGGCTGACGAAACATGTCGATACGAACTGCTAAGTGTAGAGAAAACTTCCGATATGTGGATGGGTCAATCCATCCCAAATTGATTTGTTGCTGACTGCTGGGATTCTCTACTGATCTATCGTCAAGAGCTTTGATCACATTAGTACCATTATCTTTCAACATTTCCCACTTTTCAAAATATCGGTTTTTATGGTTGGGGTGTTGATAGGGAATTTTCACAATGTCATTTTCTTTTACGAGTGTCATCTTTTGAGTAGTGATTTGAATTGGAAGTGGTATTTTCATCCCTGAGGTTTTAAGGTTTCGTTTTGTATCTTTTCCAACTTGTTTTCTAACTGCATGTTATCATTTTGAAACTTCTTAATCACTTCTACTTGCGATTTTCTTTCATTTTCAGACTTCTTAAGTTGTTCCTTAAGATCTTCGTTATGACTTCTGATGCAGCTATTTTACTTTTTCTTGTCTAGAAGTTTTCCTTCAATGTCTTCCGTAGATTGTTCTGTCTTCCGACTATTTTTCAACTTCTTAATTTTTGTGATTAGTGTCTTGTTATGATTTCTTAATCTGAAAATTTCTTCGGAATTGTTCGTTAGTGTTTTATTACTTTTTGCAATCTCTGATTTATGAGTCTTTTTAGAGTTGTCATTTTGTTGTTGAAGAACTTTTATCTGCTCTTGATACTAGTTGATCACTGATTCTTGATCCTCTAATTTCTTTCGTATCTGCATCAGTTCTTCATCCTTGTCGCTAATGATTTTGTTCAACCATGTTATTTCTGCTTCGTAATCATTTATTTCTTTCTTTATATCTTGATTTTTCAATCTCTGATTGAAATTGTTTTCATCTTTTAACTCCTCAATTTGAGCACATAATAATTTTTCTATACGATTTTTCTGGTCGAATTTTTTTTGTTCCTTGTACTTTTTTTCTATCTTATGTATTTCAATTATTACTTCCAGATCTGAATTCATGTCGCGTAAATCTTTATTGTCTCTTCTATAACGCTTTAACTTGGCTTCTAATTCCTCTATTCGTAGTCGCAAACCAGATTCCATGATCTCTGATTTCTTCGACGTTAGATGTTGTTCTGGACGATAGATGGTCTTTAATTGGCCTTCGATTTCTTTGACAAGGGTGGATTAAAAAGATGTAATAATTCCCAATATGTCTCTTGGAAAGAATTTTCTTTGACTATATATATATATATATTATTAGGTTAAATGACCTTTTTTTTCCAAAATAATTATTATAAAATAATAATAATAATAATAATAATATATATATATTTTATAATAATTATTATTAAAATTTAATAATAATATTATTATATATATAATCCCTTTTTTCTTTTCTTTTTTTCTTTCTTTTTTTTCTCTTTTTATGAAGCACAGAGATCCTGCTTCTATGTAAGTGACTTTGTCCTTCTTTTCCTTTTACCCAAGTAATTATTATTTTCGAAAGATAATAATAATATTGTTATGATCATGGATATGTGCCTTTTAAGGGCTATACTGTAATAATATATATTATTAGAAATAATAATATTATTATAATATTTTTTTTTGTTTTGAAAATGAATTAGGGTTTAACCACACAAGAAGGTGGGAGGAGTTGGAAAAAAATTGAAGTAGGTGCTTGGAGTTGGCGTATAGGGGCTGAGCTGTGGGAATGTGGAGGAGCGAAGGAGGAAGGGTGTAGGAGCAGGTGGAGCTGAGAGAGGGGGAAGTTGTGAGGGTGCAGGAGGGAGAGCCTGTGGGGAGTTAAAATGGAGTGTTGCAGTAGTGAGCGGGTCGAGGCGGCCGGGGAGTTGAATGGAGTGGCTACGCGTGGGCGGTGGTGGAGTGGTGGTGGAGTGTTGGGAAGGGAGGTCATGCAGGTAGAGGGAGAGCTGTGTGAAGAGAGGAGCGGGAAAGGAGAAATGGGCGTGCAGGTGTGGAAGGGTGCAGGCGTGGGAAGATGCAGGCAGGAGTGGAGTAGTGTGGGAGATAGGTGGTGAAGGGGCAGCGTGGGAGATAGCGAAGATGAGGGAGATGGGCGTAGGGATGAGCATGAGCAGGGTGATGCAAGTAGCGGGAGAAGAGGGCATGGTGGATGGGACGAGGGATAGGTGGGGTGTGAGACTAACAGAAGGAGGGAGTACAGAGATCGCTGGTGTGGGGAGAGATAACGTTAGGGTAGGGGTGTGGAGATTGCGGTGGTGGAGGGAATTACGTGTGGAGGAAGGCTAGAATATATAATAATTAATCGATGATAAATTACAATGGATATGGTTTCCTTAAATATGGCTTGGCCATCACATATTGAAGAGACACTTCTCTTCATAAACTATATTTTAATATTATTAATTACTATTGGGAATAGTTACCTATTTATTACTTTTTATTGTTGTAACATTGCCTTCCCCTTAAGAAAGCTTTGTCCTCAAAGCTTAGATTATTGTTGTCATCTTTTCATTCTCGTTTTGTGTTGAAACAATGTCATTACTTCCTTTATGTCTTTTTTAGAACTAGTATTAGGTATGTGCTTGGTATTTACGCAATAGTTTGTCATCTTCCTTTCATTTGTAACTTGAATTTGTACTCCATTATGTTTATTATTGTTATCCCTTTTTCCTTGTACATGAATACGAGGAGTATTTTTGTGATTGACTATATCAAGCCTTGTTTTAGAAGTTGCTTGTCCTACGATATTTAAGATGTCATCACGTAATGTTTTCATTTGATTATCCTTACGAGTTATCTCGCGAAGTGGTGTTTCGTGAGGCTTCTCACACTCAAAGTCACCTGATAGTGTTACATTTAGGTTTCTCCAGGGTGGTAGAAGAGTTAAGGTAGAAGATGAATCTACGATATCTAACTCCTTTGACTTGGATTCCTTTGCATATTGTAGGATCCATCTTTTGTCATTGTATGGATCATCCTTATTGTCAATGATACTAGCTTGACTCTCATTATGATCTTGGTTGAGCTCATCTTTATCAAAAATATTATTGGTATTTTGGTCACCCCTACGATATTTAGTCTCCTTGTCTTGTTTATTGTCTTGATCAATTTTGTTACTCTCATTTTTGTTGACATAGTGGTCCAACATATCTGAGTTACTGATATGGTTTTTATTAGACCTTAGTGTTTGTAACATTTCCATTATGGTATCCTGGTTCTGTGTCATCATGCTCAAGTTCTGTGCCATGGTGCTTATGTTCTGTGTCATCGCACACATCTTGTTATCTAACTCTTTTTGTTTCTCGTGCATGATGTCTACTTTGTCATCAAGTTTTCTTCCTAGTACTAGAACAACATCTTCTTTAATTCCTTTCTTAAGTGCCTTGTTATTTTTTGATTCTTCTCTGAATTTTTCTTGATTGGCAATGAGGGCCTTGATGTCCTTTTCCAATTTCTCAAGTTTGTGTTTTAATTCCGCCATGGTCTTGGAAAAATGGTCACTTAATAATAATTATTATAGCAATAATAATTACTATAATAAAAATAATAAATATTATATTTAAATATTTTTATTATAGAGTGGAAAATTTTAATAAAATTAAAATATTATATAATAATATTATATTATTACAATAATATTTTTTTTTATTAATCTGGTTTGTTTTGTAGGTCGGACGTGGAATGGGAGGCTGGGGCACGCGTTGGCTAGAGGGAGTAAGCATGGAGCTGAAGGGAGATGTGGCTGCGACTGAGTATGTGGAGCGAGTAGTGGGGGGGAAAGGAAATGAGAGAGGGAGAGCAGGTAGGCGTGTGGGGAGGAGCAGGGATGTGCAGGGACAAGAGAGGATGAAGCTGGGCGAGAGGGAGGATTTAAGCGAGATGAGAGGGAGGAAGGTGAGGGAGTTGGGGAGAGGCGAAAGGGAGGAACAAAGATGGTTGCGAACTGAGCTGGAGTAGGAGCAGCGTGCAGGTGGCTGGGGGTGATAACAGTTTTGGAGAGGGCGTCGGTGTTGTGAGTGGATGTGGGCACAACATGGAGTAGGCATGGGGGAATTAGAGACTGCGTGATGGTGGGGAGAGGAGCACAGGAGGGGGAGAGGGAGGAGTGGCGTGAGGAGTGTTTGGAAGGGGGGAAATGCAGGGTGTGGGACATGGGAGGTGTGGGGGTTGAAAATGGCGTGAGCATAGGACGTGGGCGGAAGAGTGAAGAAACCGCAGGTGGCGGGAAGAAATGGATGGCATGAGAGGAAGGGACTATGCGTGGGAAGTTGGGAGGGTTCACGTAGGTCAAAGGAGGTTGCACAGGAGTGATAGGTGGATTAATGAGTGGGATGGGGGGTTGATAGGGTAGTGGTATGTTGGGGCAACGCGAGGGCAAGTGTGTGTGGGAGAAAGTGAGGGAAACAAACAGTGTGGATGGAGAGCGATGGGGGAGGCGCGAAGAGGAGATTGGATGAAGGAGAAAGGGGTGGAGTCTCAACGGATAGAAACACAGGGACGTGGGAGTGTAATAGTGTGGAAAGGAGAGAGGAGGGTGCAGGTCTGATGGATGCGGGGAGTTTTTTGGGCATGGAGGAATCCGTGGAGTGGGATGGCTGTGGGCGGGGGGAGTGTGGATGGAAGTGCAGCAGGAAGAATGGAGCGAGTAATGCAGCGGAATGGAGGAATGATCCGAGTCCGAGCTCACCTGATGGAGGAGGGAGTTCGCTCTGAGTGTGAGCCGAATCCGAGCTCAGATGGAGGAGCGTTCCGCTCTGATACCAAATGAAGTGAACAATCCGTTCGTTCACACAAAGAATATTACCAGAACACCTGGAATATTAAATAAGCCATTAATAAGGCAAATATATATATATTGATAATAGAATAGATAAGAGATGATTACAACGGATGATAACCCGCCTATTATATAAGGCTTGGGCATTGTGAATGAAAGGTCATTCCTTTTCATCTTTAAGTATAATTAATTATGTTTATTATTAATCTACTATTATGTTCATAGCACATACCTATCATATTGAACCTTGAAACGATGTTTGTTGGCATCTATAGCCACGACGGCATCTCGACGCTGCTCAAGGTGGATCAAACGTTGCTCAACATCTGACGTATCAGGAAGGAGCTCTATGACTAGTTTTAATGAAGGGATTTCGCATTCAATCAACAATATAGACTCCACACCATGTACTAGCTGAAATTGTGAGAAACCAATGACAGTCTTAACTGTAGTTCGATATGCCCACCAAGAAGGATACAACATAATGTGCCAGTTTCTCTTGCTTTGCTGGATGGTACATTGGAGAATGGTATTTAAGGACTTACTGACTTCCTCAACTAGACCATTCGCTGGGAGTAGTAAGAAGATGAATGATCTTGACGAAACCCAAGCTTGAGTGACAAATTCGCCATCATTTTGTTCTGAAAGTGACTGCCATGGTCAGTGACAATCTCTTTCGGGATACCAAATTGAGCGATAATCTGATTGAACACGAAGTGGATTGCTGTAGCACCATCGGATTTTATGGTAGGCATGGCCTTAACCCATTTGGAAAAGTAGTCCATGGCCACAATAATATGGTGATGCCTCCCACCCAAAGCTGGTTTGCAATCCATGAAATCCACCCCCCACTTAGTGAAGGGACCGACGGTGACGACCAGATGAAGGGGCATGGGATGCGAGTGTATATTTCGAGAAAACACCTGACAAGGGTGACATCTCTTTACAGCATTCATACAATCTTTAAATATCGAAGGCCAGAAGTAACCTGCTCGCATGATGCGTTGAGCTGTCGCAAGCCCAGATAAGTGACCACCACACGCCCCGTTGTGGTAGTGATTCAACACTAAATCTGCTTCTTCATGAGTCAAACAACGACGAAGGATAGAGTCCTTTCCTCGATGATACAAAGTGTCACCAATGATGACATAATATTTAGATTGGTGTCTCACACGTCGTCGTTCATCCCGTGAATAGTGCGAAGGGAACTTCAAAGTTTGGAGATATATGATGATATCCCCATACCAAGGGTCCGCCGATGAGATAAGGAATAAATGCTCATCCACAAAGGAATCTTCATGGACGATGTCCTCATCAAGTCGTGGAAAATATGACATGAGCTCAGCGAAAACCAAGGATTTTACCGACTTCTCCGAAGCAAAATCTATATCAAACTCCTGAAGAATAACAATCCATTTATTGTACTTCCCCCCAATCAAACGTCGTGAAAGAACGAACTGAAATGGATTGATGTGTGCTATGACAGTGGTTTTCCTAAGCATAATGTAATGCCGTAAACATTGGACTGCATGAACAGTTGCAAGTGCCAACTTCTCCATGTGAGTGTATCTCAACCCAGCGTCTACTAGATTTCGGCTAAGATAATAAACAACATGCTCTTGGAGCACGTCATATACCTGAACTAAGACCATGCCAATTGTCTCAAGAGACGCGGCCACATAAAGCAAGAAATATCTAGCACTAAGCAGAGGGGCCGATAACAAAGATTTCTTCAAAGTGTCAAAAGACTACTGGGATCGCTCATCTCAGATGAACGGTGTGTCCTTCTTCAAAAGTCGTGTGAAAACTTTGGTAATACTAGCATAATTCACTATAAAACATCGTAGAAAAGTGGCTCTCCCTTGGAGGCTCTGAAGTTGAATTATATTACGCGGGGGAGGCAATTGAAGTATTGCCTCAACCTTAAGAGGATCGACTCTTATATTCTCTTGTGAAACTACGAAACCTAAAAGACGACCCGTTCTCACAACAAAGATGCACTTGTTGGGGTTCAACCGAATCTTGTAACACCGACATCTTTTGAAAATAAGGTGGAGGTGCTTGGGGTGGTCCACTCTCTTACAAGAATGGCCAGCAAGATCGTCCAAGTAAGCCTCTACTATACGCTTAAGGTCATGAAACGCATAGGTCATATCACATTGAAATGTAGTTCCAACGTTTTTAAGGCTAAAGGGAATTTTACGATATGCAAATGTACCCCAAGGACATATAAAAGTCATTTTATGTTGGTCCTCGGGCTTTATCTGAATATGATTATATCCGGAGAAACCATCCATAAATGAAAAGACCTCACTTCCCACACAAGCATCCAAAATTTGATCTATGAATGGTCTGGTAAAGTTGTCTTTCGGACATGTGCGGTTCAGATTTCTAAAGTCTGTGCATACACGGATGGTTCCTTGCTTCTTATCTATAGGAACAGGATTTGACACCCATTCAGTAAGGGGAATCGGGTAGATGAAACCAGCTTTAAGTAGTTTGTCCACCTCTACCTTGATCGCGGCTGCCTTTCTAGGATTCACAGCACGAAGTCATTGCCGAACCGACTTAGTATTGGGATATGTCTTAATCTCATGTTCGACAATACTAGGGTCTATTCCTGGCATCTCCTCGTATGAATAGGCGAAAACATCCCAAAATTCCTTGAACAGTTCGGTGTATGTATGGATCTCATCGGGAGAACAATCAGCACCGATATAAACATTCTCTATCTTTCCGGGCATGCGAGAGATGTTGATCGGTATGGTTGGGGAGATATTGGCCATATTCCCCTCCGCGTAAATCCCATGTGAATCCAAAGGAGCCACAGGGTGACCAACCTTCTCGGCAAGATTTGTCCTAAACTCTTCTCGCTCAATAAGATTGAGGTTAGGAATAAAATAAGAGAAATCATGCATATCTTCCCAAGGCCTCTCACTACCACACATGGACTCAATGATGGCTTCATCTGAAGGAAAAGTACCATCAAGGAAATCGTGCGAGCAAGATGAGTCGGCTTCCCATGCCGGCAACATAACGAGATCTTCCTCCTCTGTCCGTGAAGAGGGTGGATCCAACTCTGTAGTGGCTTGTTGAATTTCACAGTAAGCAAGCTCAGCTGCAGATAATGACATAACCATTCGAACGTGCGAAATGTCTCCAGATGAGGAAATCATGGATGGTAAAGTCCACAAATCATTAAATACGAGGTCCAGAAAGGTACATTATTTAATGAGGATGGCACACTATCGGAAACGGTTCCAATAAAGGCAATTGGTGCAACAAAGTTGAATGCTCCCATCAAGGATGGATACAATCCTACACCAATGTTCCCAGTTTCTAGCTAAGAATCTTTGATATGGGGAACAACAGTTCCCGACAATGCTACGGAATTAGAACTAGGAAGTCTAGTTGATCGACTGTCACGATTCTGCCTTCATGAGGAAAGCAAATAACTCTAAACACGGAGGATATGATCGCTTTCATTGCATAGATCCAATTCCTACCCAGAATAAGGTTGCATTCGATGGGCACATCAACCACCTCGACTTCAATAGGCACGGATTTCCCACCCAAGTGGACCTCAAGGGAAGGGAGAATACCATGTGGCCTAAATGACCGACCATCGAACGCAGTAAGCATGGTCATATATTTTTACAGGGGAGGAGAGCCAAGATATTTCCAACAATCCAACGACATTACTGAGGTGGAAGCACCTTCGTCAACCACCGTGCATTTAACAAATTTATCTAAGCACCTCACATGGACTTGAAAAGCCACATGGTAAGGCAAGCGAGACTAGATATTAGTAGTGTCGAATTTAATGATGCTAGGGATACTCTCATCCTGAACTCCCAAAGCATCTAAAAGGGCGTTCCTCTAGGAAGGACATGCCTGTAAAACCTCAAGAGCTGACATGGCACATGGATTTTGGCCCAAATATTCTACAATGGAGTAGTTATGGGTGGCTCGGGCATTGGGATTGTGCGTCAAGTGCTTAAGAAAACCTTTCGGTATCCGCGACATAGTAGTGGGATTCTTGATATGCAGAGAAGTATTAGGAGGAGGAGGAGGCTCATTCCCCATGTTCGGTTGTGGTGCACCATAATCGCGTTGATGAGTAGAAACACTAACTTGATATTGGACCATGTTCACACATCTGTAGCCACCGGCATGGGAAGAGGACGTCGTAGTTTCATTAGTCCCATAGCCAATGATGGGAGCATTCAAAGCCATATTCTGATGAAGGGGATATTTCAACACAATTGGGCTCTGTGCAAGATGCTTCGATGCTTCTTCAATTCAAGGACACAAGTGAGTCAGGTGATCCTCCCCACAAAGTTTGCAAGGGAATTTCACCTTATGTCTTGGCTTACGGTCCCCACCAGCATTTCCATCGTCCCGAGGAGGGTTGGCGTTCTCTTTACTAGGAGTGTTTTGATTACTTCCATTATTCCCATTATTCCCACCCTTACAGTTGTTTCTCCCCTTCTTCTTTCCACCAGGTTGTTGGTTACCTGATGGATTCACCATCTATATAGAATGGACATCAGACGATTGGGTAGGAGTGGACGAGGCATGAGCCTGTCCGAGGGTAGAGTGGATAATAGAAAATTTTTGCATTTGATTTGTAACCAATTCTACGGTTCGAGCACTCATGGATCCAACAATGCCATCATCATGTGGTCCAGGAACAGGCTTGGGCTCATGTCGTGAGTGCAGTGCATTAGGAATGATATTGTATAGGATACTCGATTGAGCATAGAGTAAATATAGCTGTTGGGATTTGAATATAGCTTGCTCCTCAATCATGATTCTGGACACCGAAACGTCCTTCGATATGTAGGGAAGCAATGACTTGAGGAACCAATCCAACAAAAAAATATGGAGGAATGTTGTCTTTCACTAACCTCTTCCGTCAATGCCACTCTTGAATGTGATCAAATATGTGCATGGCCTTATTCTGGCGGAATGTAGATAAAAGTTTGGTTATAGTATCATAATGAAATGGCAACTGAAAGTGATCCAAGAAAACCAAATCTATCTTGTTAAAAATCATGTAAGTTCCCCTAGGAAACTCAACATACCACTTCGCGGTTGCCCCGGTGAGGGTGCATTGAAATAGTCTCAGACGAATAGAGTCGTGATTTAATGAATTTGAGGAGAACCAAAGGTGAAAAGTCATAACATGATCACCTGGATCCTCACCATTCTTTCCTTCGAACTTTGAAATATCAGAAGGGAGCTTGGTAGGGATTGGAGGACAAGAAGGATCGTGACACACTGGATCATTTGTGAACTTTGAAAGATCTGGTAGATTCAACCAAGCAAGAAACGAGAGCTGAGGCTGCAAAGTTGGATTAAAGGCTCCCAAAAGAGGATGACCTTGCAGACTGTAGGGATGATATGAACCATGACCATGACCATAGGGATGATAACCACCTCCACCCTGACCTGTGTAAGGGTACGAAGGTATATATGTGATATAATCACCATAGTGAGGAGGGTTATAGTAAGGGCCAGAACCGGCTGCATTATAAGAAGGATTCCCACCATCATTATGGGGCATATAGGTGCTAGTTGTAGCAGGAGTAGTCGAGTAATGACCATAAGTGTAGGGTATGTTCCCACCCCAGTGTTGGGAATGTGCCCACCTACATTGTTGGGAATGTGTCCACCCCTAGTGTTGGGGATGTGTCCACCCCCAGTATAGGGTATGTGCCCACTCCCAGTGTTGGGAATGTGCCCACTCCCAGTGTTGGGTATGTACCCACTCCCCGTGTTGGGAATGTGTCCACCCCCAGAATAGGGTATGTGCCCACCCCCAGTGTTAGGAGGGATATGCTAGTTAGTAGACGTGGTCGTAGTCATGGGTATATGCGTAGAAACATGCGTGTTAGGTTGTGTGATGTGAGCCGTGTTATGTGAAGTGTTCCCACTAAAATGAGGGGTAGTCCTAGCACGCGATCCTCCTCCAACAGCTGTAGAGGATGAAGGGATATGACCAGATGTAAATTGAAATAAAACGAAAAAGGTCACGGTGCCCCCGAAGGGAGCAGAAGAGGTTGTGCCACCCCCGGAGGGAGCAGAATAGGTTGCGTCGCCCCCGGAGGGAGCAGTTCCCGTAGCTCCAAGGCTAGTGTTAGCTTGACTACCCGACGAAGTGGATGTAACATTCGAATTAAGACTGGGCATACCAACTAAAAAGGGATTAGTGGTTGAAGGGTTTGTGGTGTCATTAAGATCTGGAATTCCATATCGGAATCCCTGAGTGTGTGTACCATGAGATGGGTTTAGCTCCGGGGGTGGATACGACCCAAAACTTGAAAAAGTGACGTGTGGGGGCGAGCCTTCCTCTCCAAACTCCCTAGGGGTGGAAGGAGTGGTCTATCCATCGACCTCACCCGATAGAGTCACGAGAATTATTCTTGGTGTGCTAGATGAAAAAGTCATAATTTAATCTTGAATTTCGTCAAAAGTATCAAAAGGATCGGAGGGGATCCTCCGACGTCTCTTATAAAAAGGATGTTCTACCTTGTCGGCTAGTAAACCATCCAAACGACGAGACCTACAGAGACGTGGATATTCCTCCATGACAACTCCAAAAAATACACTAAACTAAACACCCCCTAACGGCCAACTAACCATCAAAGAGCACACACCTAAAGAAACTACAACCAAATGCACACAAACAGGACTGGCTCAAGGGACCTCCTGACACTATAGCCAGTATGTCTCACCTAGGAGAGGCTTGAGACTCCCAAACTATAACTGGAGGTAACATAATCAGTTATAAGGGTTCCCAGACTTCACTGCGTGCATAGGGTCAAATCCCTATACAACAAAAAACTGTGCTATCCAACCCTTATCTGACTCAGGACAATCGTAGAATAACCGCAACAAATGCCCTATGTGATACCTAGGTAAAGAAACTAAGGTCACCACAATATAACCAATGCTCAGGCGGACAGTCGTAGATGGGATCCATTGTATGGGAAAGGTAGCTAAGCTCAAGAGGGTCAAATCCCCCAAGAGTCCCCGTACACGAACAAATCTTGGAAATATATCCCACGTTGAGCCAGTATTGGATGGATATCTTCGCAACCAACCTCCCGTGACCTCATGCTTAACTCTGGTTTTAGTAGAGCTTCCTGAGAACAATGATGTATACCATGGGTTTCACCACTTCCTAATCAGACACATAATGTTAGTTCAATAGTCTTGGATTGTTAACTCACAATTATCTATTCCAAGACTCTAAAACTAAGCTAGTTGTTGCACCATATAAAATGAAAATCGTTTCTAATCAATTTTAAGATTAAGCGTTGATTTTAATGGCTGTAATTACTCAAAGGATATGGTCGTGAAACTGATGATGTATAGGACTCAATGGTATGCACAACCGAAAAAGCACTAGACTCATCTATTCAATAAAAAACATGCCACTAATATGACAATCAATCCAACGGTTCAAAATAAAATGCAATCTATTGAAATTTTCAATAAACAAGCAAGTCCTAGATGAAATCACAAGCACTCTGATGCAAAATGCAGAACATAAAGCAAATATTTTTGTATTTTCTCTTATAAATGCAAGGAAAATGCAAAACATTGTTTTTGTATTTCTTCAATACAAGGAAATGAAAAAATGCAAGCAAAATCTAACTATTCAGTAAAGAAATGCAGAGCATATCAAATAGACAACCCAGCAAAACCCAAACATTAAGATTCAGCCAAGCTAATGAGCTATAAAACAAGAAATTGTGAAAAATTAAAAATCTCAAAAACAAAAAGAAAGAGAAGTTTCTGGTCACAAACAGAGCATGGAACAGTCAGGAAACAGACCAACTAAGACTTAGGAACACTCGGAATCAACCCAACAACAACCCAAGTCCAAAAATCAAGCAATCCTGGACTTGTACGAAATTGTTCAAAGAATAGTTGCAGGTAGACGCGGGCTATAGTTCACATAGGGGCGGGTAGATGTGGTCAAAACTAGGTTGACCCACATACAGGGACAGGAAAATGAGACAAAAAAAGGTCAAACAACCCAGAAAAAGCTAGTTTTCTAGTGTAGATCCCGACGACCAATCAATGACATAGAAGCTCGACAAACAACAACTCAAAATAAGGACAAATGCCTAAAAATCCCCAAAATGGAGGTTCTCCCCAACGGAGTCGCTATTTCTGTTACGGAGAAAAATTACTATGGCTTGGGGTAGACCACAACAGACAAATGACTACGAGAAAACAACTCAATTCCCAATGCAATGTTATTATAATGAAAATGCTAAGATATGGAGAATAAAACCAACCTTCAACCAGATGTTCGAAGTAGATCCCCGTTGTTGGCAGGCGGTTTGATAAGGAGAAATTGCAGCATCGTCGATGCTGCGACATGTTAGACGAAGTCGCGGAAGGAAGAAGGCTCGATTGTTTTATGTATTTTTTGAGTCGGTTGTACCGCAATAGGCGGGTTTTTGGGTCGTTGGACCATATGAGATGTAAATTGTACTGCAGTAGGTGGGTTTCTGGGTCATTTGGACTGTGTCATTTAGATTTTGGGTCTTTTGTCCAAGAGTCGGTTAGGAAGCTGTTAGTAAGTGTACAAGCATTGTAAAGGCGGAAGCCTATATATAGACAAGAAGTTGTAGGTCGAAAGAGATGGCAAGGAGAGAGAGTTTTGATATGCATTTTTGTGAGATCAAGAGATATTGCTGAAGTCTGTGATCTGCAGAGGCATTGTATTGGGTTTTTGAGGTAATAATATGATGTGATGAAATTATTCTGTGCAATCCTAGTGTGTTTTCTGTCTTTTGATGGTAATGCAATGTTTCTTTGATGTAATAATCGTTTACTGTTATAATATGCTGCAACAATGAATGTTTCTATTAAATGATGCCATGAGTACAATAATGTCAAAGTAAATGCATAGATTTACCGTTGAATGTTGCAATAAGATTAAGTAGCAGATGCCACACACATCCTCCTTCATTCGGCGGAAACATGGTTCCGTCCACTCTCCCTTGATCACCTCGGGTGAGACCTCATCTGCTCTGTAGGGTAAAACCTGTTTGGGCCGGTGCTCAGGGAGATCGCGGTGGGTGGGTGTCGATAGTGATGGAACCCCTATCGACTGGGTTTGAGTCAACAAATGGTTTCATTGTCGGGACCGTGTGCGAAAGGCGGATATGTTGTGGCACCCGACAAAACCCGAGATCCAGGAATGGTTTGATCAAAAGCTGCAAGAATTCGCGGAAGAAGAAAGCCAGAACACTCGATTGATAGCAGATTAGTGGGTGGATAGATATATTCATGACGGACCGCATGAATGGTTCTTTTGTGAATTCCCATTCATTTTGTATGAGTGGTTAGCAAAGTTGACCTTCCAGAAGAGGAACTTCCAAGGTGGTAAACCGACGACCTGGACCCCCGAGATGATTCAGGAGCTATAGGAGGTTGATAATAAAGCATCGCGGGTTGTCGAAGTGTGGTTTGATAGCATCCTAGAGGGCTATATCATAGAGTTCGTGGTTGATACTCAGAAATCCTATAGTGAAGCTGAAAGATATTTTTTCCGTGAACCTCGGGGCAAGTTTTTACTGTTGCTTCAATTGTTGATTAAGATGCTTATTTGCGAAAAGGGTATACTGAAGATGCATCTTGATCAATAGACAGCCTGGTGGGAGACGGCCGTGGGTACTGCGACAGTTGGGGGGAAGTACATGGAATTATAAGGGGTAGATGGGTGCATGTCATGATGAGATTGTGAGTGAAGCCGAGGAAGAGAGTGGTCTTACGAGGGGAGGAGCGAGGTTCCAATAGGAAAAGAGGCAGAGGATAGGAGAAGGTCCTACTGCGGTCAAACCACAAGGCTATGAATGAAGACCACACGGGACGAAGCGACCTCATAGTCTTGACAAGGAAAACTAGGCTACACCTAGGATAGAGGCAGAACCAAATCCCAGCACCAACGTACCCACACCTCCTCTCACTCTCTCTCAGATAGTAAGAAATACCACTTCGACACCTCCAAGTTCTTCAATACCACATAAGTTAATCGGTAGTAGTACAATGAAAGTAGGAAGGAAGCCCAGAATGGCAGGTGATGATGCTAAGTTACCGTTGTTCCATGGGAGTGGGACAGAAAACCCAGAACAGTATTGGTTTTTGTGTGAAGCAGTCTGGACTGTCAAACAGATCACTGATGATGATGCTAAAAAAGGGCAGTTAGCGACAACTCTGCGAGGTCATGCATTAGATTGGTTTATGAAGTTTGTTCTAGTCCCTACAAGAGACCCGGAGAAGTCACTAGATGAGATCCGGGATGGACTGATTGCAGAATTCAGAAAGCCCAAGTCAGAGGCTCAGTATATTACGGAATTGAAAGAAATTAAGCAGTATCCCAATGAGACGGTGTGGGATTTCAACCAGCGATTCAAGACACTGATGGCAAGGGTTAGTTTTGATATGAGCGTCATCCAACATAAAGAATGGTTCATTGTGGCACTGCTACCACACATTCGGCTACCATTGATGCAACAAAACATCTCGATGCCCAATGAAGCTCTAGAGATTGCAATGTGATTGGAGGCATCGCCGATTGGAGAAAATGCAACCGGGATGTCGCAGATACAGACACAGCTCGCTAACTTGACTATATAGCTGCAAGATTTAAAGAAGGGAAAGGAACAGTGTGATGAAGTATGGTATACGCGATGCCGAGGAGAAGGGCATACGAAGGACAATTTCCTGGATTTTCGCAACTATTTGGTTTTAGGGGCGCCAAATCCGTTGAATGGTGGTAGCATGCTGTGGTGTCGCATCTGTTAGGTATATGGGCATAGCCATGATAATTTCCCATATATGTAGGAAATGGTCACAACCCCAAGGAATCTTTATTGTACATTTTGCAAATCGGTGGGTCACGACGACAAAGATTGCCACGCATACGGGTTGCTACAAGAAAGAATGTATGATGTGTTCTTTGTCAAGGACGACCAACATGCCGTACAAAAATCGCAACCGCAGCCACAGGTAGCCCAGTTGCTACCTCAACCCCAGATGTAGCTTGTACCGCAGCAGCAGCAACCGCAGTAGTTTATGCCACAATATGCTCCAATGTAGATGGCTCCACAACAGCCACAATATGTACAACAACTGCAGTATGCACAGCAAGGGCAAGGAATGCAACCAGCACCAATGCAGCAACAATTCTACCAACCACAGTACCAGCAGCAAGGAGGATTCTGGGGAGGATACCAGGGAGGACGTGGTGGAGGATTTGGTCAAGGAGGAGGACGAGGTGGTTGCAGACCTATCCAATGTTATCACTGTGTGGTATGGGGACATTACCAGTAGGAATTCCCACTGCTGCAGAACCATTGTACGTTCTGTTTTGTTAACGATCTTACAGTTGAGAATTGTCCACAGTTGATTGCACGATGGAAAGTAAGGAATACTCCCCAGTTGCAGAGCCAGCCCCAGGCACAATAGCCTTCCCAGAACCAAGTGTAGCAACCAGTGCGGAACCAAAATATGCGGCCAAATCAGAATCATAATGTGAACCCACCCGGGAATCCGTCGTTGAACCAGACCAAGACTGCAAGATGCTTCCGTTGCTGTGGTCACTCGTGGAGGAAAGACAATTGGAGAGGACAACTCAATGATCCCATTATCCAGACAAAAGAAGGTATCATTTGACATTGATGCAGAGTGGGAGGAATTTCTTCAAGCACGCCGTGCACTAGAAAAAGACCGAGGTAAAGCTGTTATGTATGACATGCCCTCTACTTTTGATACGACTTCAGAGGCTGGCCCGTTGCGGCAGTCCAACACACTTCAATCATTTTTGGAACATTTCTTATCCCTGGCAAGAGATCCCGATGCTCTTGCTGCGATTGAAGCTTTGTTGCGACGACCGACCCAAGATCGAAAAGAGTTTGCCGTTAATTCCTTACAACGACGAACGATGGGTAAGGAGACGTGGATGAATATTCAAATTGGCAACTATGATGTTGATTTAGTTATTCTGGATCTTGGTTCAGATGTCAACATCTTGACCAAGCAGGCTTGGCAGAAGATGGGGAGTCCCCCATTGAGCTGGTCCCTTGTACAGCTTCGGTTAGACAATCACGCTAAAGTGACACCAATTGGGAGAGTTCCACGAATGGTGGTGGACATTGAGGGAATGAAAACATATGCCGACTTTGATGTAATAGAAGTGGTTGAAGGAGGAATCTCTTATCCCGCATTACTGGGGATTGGATGGGCTAATGATAGTGGAGCTGTAATCAACTTCAAGCAATGGATGATGACTTTTGAAAATCGCGATCTCAGAGTTATCGCGCCATTGGATCCGACTAAAGGATGCCACTACATAGAACCAATGAAGGA
The DNA here is from genome assembly GCA_027924585.1 of Larix kaempferi. Classification (NCBI taxonomy): domain Eukaryota; kingdom Viridiplantae; phylum Streptophyta; class Pinopsida; order Pinales; family Pinaceae; genus Larix; species Larix kaempferi. Next base: position 595,830 of record BSBM01001241.1, read on the forward strand.
TGACGATCCCAGTGGATGGGACCATGCATTCAATATATCTGAAGATTATATCCATCTGACTGCCAATGGTGAGCTAGGATGGCACAGGGACAGCTCCGCGTCATCCAACTCTGACGATGTGCTAGAATATTGGTAGAACCGCTTGCACGAAGTGTCTCTCCATAAGTGTGGGTTGATCACACAGTCATTATGCCGTGTTGCAACTAAAACAGTCACACTACCAGTATATGAAGGACTGCTTGGCTTATCTGACTTTCTGACATAGTTCGAAGAATGAGTTTCTGAACCACAACAGTTGCTGGCATTGAACGAAGCATTGAAGGCTACACCAGCACACTGGTGGGAGACACACAAGGCATCAATTGATGGATGGTCAAAATGTAGAATATTGATGATGATATGCTTTGGTGATACTGAGGTTTACCACACTGGAAAGTATGATGGTCAGAACGATCCTGGTGGTCACTTGATGGAGTGTCAGCCGATATGGGTATCGCGACCAAGAGATGAGTGGGTCCATGCTTTTATCCATACTTTGGATGAGATGCCACGCTCATGGTATACTGCAGCTGAGTTGCGAGGAGAAATTTCTACTTGGCTGGAGCTCACAGTGTGTTTTACCCATACATTCAGTTTTGCAGATGCCGATCCAGAGGTTAATAATGCATTACAGCTCATCCGTGATGTAATTCTATAGGTTGTCCCAGTAGCATATCCTGCAGATTCGCACACGCACTACTAGATGCAATATCTCATGAAATGATTCAATATCAGTGGTGGGTTGTTGCCCCCAGGTCCTTGTAACATGTGCTTACTGGTGCGAAACAGATGTGTCAGAACCACTGACCTGTTTTACACCCTAGCATTGCTTGCAAAATTCCTCTCCGTCTACAATCAGTTTCTCGAGACTGGAGGATGAATTTGCAAAGACCGCGACAGTAAGCTGGGAAGAGTCCACTTTTGGGAAAGAAGTACATGACAGCGAGCAGATGATCAGTGTAGCAGAAGGAGCAGGACAACACTGTGCGATCCAGACAGCAAGAACAGTTGCAGAACTCTAGTTCCACCCTAGTAGAGTAAAGACCATAGAATACACCATGTCCAGTTGACATGGCTCAAGGGCGAGCCACAGGATTGTGTTGGGGGCCTGTTGGAAGGTGGTTTGATAAGGAGAAATCGCAACATTGCCGATGCTGCGACATGTTAGACGAAGTTGTGGAAGGAAGAAGGCTCGATTGTTTTATGTATTTTTTGAGTCGGTTGTACTGCAATAGGTGGGTTTTTGGGTCGTTGGACCATATGAGATGTAAATTGTACTGTAGTAGGTGGGTTTCTGGGTCATTTGGACTATATCAGTTAGATTTTGGGTCTTTTGTCCAAGAGTCAGTTACGACGCTGTTAGTAAGTGGACAAGCATTGTAAAGGTAGAATCCTATATATAGACAAGAAGTTGTAGGTCAAAAGAGACGGTAAGGAGAGAGAGTTTTGATATGCGTTTTTGTGAGATCAAGAGATATTGCTGAAGTCTGTGATCTGTAGAGGCATTGTATTGGGTTTTTGTGGTAATAATATGATGTGATGAAACTATTATGTGCAATCCTAGTGTGTCTTCTGTCTTTCGATGGTAATGCAATGTTTCTTTGATGCAATAATCGTTTACTATTATAATGTGCTGCAACAATGAATGTTTCCATTAAATGATGCTATGAGTACAATAATGTCAAAGTAAATGCATAGATTTACCGTTGAATGTTGCAATAAGATTAAGTAGCAGATACCACACACATCCTCCTTCATTCGGCGGAAACATGATTCCATCCACTCTCCCTTGATCGCCTCAGGTGAGACCTCATCTGCTTTGCAGGTGTTGCTGGGCAGGGTAAGACCTGTCTGGGCCAGTTCTTAGGGAGATCGCGGTGGTTCGGTGTCGACAGTGATGGGAACCCCTGTCGACTGGGTTTGAGTCAACACCCATTGAGCTTTCAATCTCTACACTTGAACCTGTAGATTAGTCTTAACAACAAATACAAGCAAGTGCATATAATATGTGAAAGATATTAGCATAATCAATAACATGATCCATGATATCATAAGCAAATGTAACCCAATGTAATTTAAACAACATTCACAACATCAATTGGACGAGAAAATGAGTATTTCCATTAATTAATAACAAGAAGTACATGATATGACCTCTTTCCGGTGACCAATCTGAACCAAGAACTGGGTCTCTCCACTTGTGCCTCCACCAATTCAATCCCCCATGCAATGGAAAACTTAAACTATGAAAGGTGTTTGGTAGGTGAACATAAGGAGTTCACAACAACAAGGATTAATGAGTGTAGACTCAATTCACGACAAAAATACACTAGAGTTATCTTGATCTCTCTTTGTCCTCCCTTCCATACAACATAAGAGCTCAATATAGCCTTCCAAAGGTAAGTGAGGGCCAAAGGTCACCCTTCAATCCCCCATGCAATGGAAAACTCAAACTATGAAAGGAGTTTGGTAGGTGAACATAAGGAGTTCACAACAACAAGGATCAATGAGTGTAGACTCAAGTCACGGCAAAAATCCACTGGAGTTATCTTTCTCTCTCTTTGTCCTCCCTTCCATACACCATAAGAGCTCGATATATAGCCTTCCAAAGGTAAGTGGTCGAATCGAGTCATTTCGGGGTATATGAAGGGCCAAAGGTCACCCTAAGACCGCTTTTTGGGAGTAAAAAGTAACTTTTCTATTGTTTTTACCATGTAACTCGATGTACCTGGGCTAATTAAGTGCAACCTGCGTGTACGCTGTCTATAATGGAACAACAAGTGTACAGGAAGATAAATAAGGAAACTTGGTTCCTGAAGGGAAAATACTAGGTCTGAGTCAGTAAAATGGATCCTGAAGGCCAATCAATGCTGATTCTCACAAGGTCAAAAATTACGCTGTAACAATCATTCCTTAAATGCTCAGTCATAGAATTTTTGTTTCTAGGGATGGATTCATTGTTTTCCCAAATCTTTCTTAAATATTTACACTCTATAACCAATGACTCCATTTCCCAACTCAGGCCACTAATCATCCATCCTGCCTTACTTCAAATACAATCATTTTATTTTTATTTTCGACCTTGTTTCCTCTTGCTCACTACTTTACATTCTCAACCCTCTCATATTATAATTTTTCCTTAAAAAATATTCCATAAGATTTTATTTGTGGAGCTGCTACTGAGATTCTTAGGGCATCCCATTCTTTTAAAATTTGATGTGAGGGAGCCCCCTCTAGTCTAGGATCAACATGAGGCATAAAGTTGGTTAAGATGTTTCTTGCATTGCTTGATTAACATCCCCAAGTACCTCAATGCACTGACATCTTCTCGCACTATTGCCAAGGATGAATATTTTAAGACATTTTTCCTCGGATACAACAACAATCACATATCTGAATTCTAAAGGTGAAGAAGAGTCCAGAGATCTGATTGTTAAATCTTCACTTGGAGATTCCAGATCAAGACTCCATTGGGAATACAAATCTTCCTGCAAATCTTCCTATGAATTTATAAAATATTGTGCTTAATTTAAACCATGGAAGAGGCATAAGATTAAGGCTATATCTCCTTTATTAGAGAAAGAATTCCTAGTTGATTAATGTATTATTGACATAAACAAACTTCTTGCAATACTCTCCTTAGAGAATAGAGATTATTCCTCTATTTCAATATTTGTAAAGGACCTTGTCAAACAAGAACACCATGATCCCATTCTTTCCAGGAATAAGCCAACTCTTGGCATTCCCTTTGAAAAAGAATACCCTATTCATGTTCCTATAAAGGATGCCTTGTTTGTTGAAATTCTTTTATTACAAGAAGTTGATCTATCTCTTCGTCCATTAGAGCAGAAACATTATGGAAAATATGAAAATGAGAATCTGATTTCTGCTTCTTCAATCACTAGCATACCCCATTATCCTGCTACCAAGATTCATCCATGGGAATTGAAAAGAAACAAAGCCCTTATGCTGCCACATTTTCTCCATGACATGCCTCGCAAATATCTCAAATCCTTGCCTAAGTTCAATGGAGAAAATGACGCTACAACAGTAAACCATATGGTATCATTTCATAACTTCACTGATGATCTAGATATTCAGTATGAAGATGTGATCATAAGGATGTTTATTC